>CM075880.1:5170880-5770880 GCA_038021265.1 Cyprinella venusta | reverse complement strand
AAAATTCAACCCAATGCCTGGGTTTGTCCATATTTTACCCAAAATTGGGTTAAAACAACCCAGCATTTTTTAGAGTGTAATTTGGGTTGCATTTTAATTTGATTGTCCCTTTTGAACATTCTGATGACAATAAGTAACTTAGCTTCAACTAATTCTCAAACCCAGCCATTGGGTTACATTTTTAACCCAATGGTTGGGTTTGTCCATATTTGACCCAAAATTGGGTTAAAACAACCCAGCATTTTTTAGAACTAACATGCTGTACAGACAGAGTACATTTCTAAAAATTTGGCCGGTGGCAACCAGACTTGAAAAAACAACAACAACAACAACTTTTCTTAATAATGAACTCCCTTACACTCAAAACACTGGGTTGTTTTAACCCAAATTTGGGTCAAATATGGACTAACCCAAATGTTGGGTTAAAAACGTCATTTAAAATTTGAACCCAACATCAACTTTCACTTTCAACTGTACATTTTTTAACCCAACAGTTGGGTTTGTCCATATCTGACCCAAATTTGGATTGAACCAACAGCATTTTTTAGAGTGTAATGTCCCAAAATTCTTCAAAAAGTGACACTGACCACTGTGATCATTTCACTGAACATTTCTTCATCTGTATCTGTATTAGGTGTGCGGATCTTAGCAGCGACCTTGCCCGGCTTTCCTCCTCAGGGTGTGGAAGAGTGAGAGGAAGAGAGGCTCCAGCGCTGTGGGAGGCAGAACGCCTGAGGGCCTGGGTGAGGCGTGAATGAGCAAACCCAATGAGCTGCTGCAGAGGAGGAAGACACGTCACCATCCCTCTGAAGATCTCCACCCTTAACACTCACCACTGTTCACAACAATACCCCTCCAAACCATAACACACAATATCTGCCAGGCAGCTGTTTCACAAATTGGTGAATTTCTCCTTGAGACACGTCTCCAGAATATATTCACATCTTAGGTGAGCTGACAAATGTCTCTTCAGACAGGTACATGTCTCGTAAACAATGACAGGCATTGTTTTATTACAGTACATGCATGATACATGTATTGCCTAGGGTGCATATGGTACTGTATATACAGTATGTACATGCTATAAGGGCACAACTCTAGTGTATGAATTTTCAATCAAATATGATTGACACATTTCTACCCACCTACTGCTCTAGGGACTAGCATGGTATGAAAACGAAGCCAGAAACATTGCGTGACAATTCGTCTACTATCCTTTCAAGGGACAATTCACCCATGAATTAAAATTCTGTTACCATTTACTTTCTTTCCAACCAACCAACAAATACATACATACAGTGGCCAGGAGCAGTCAAGCTTAAAATAATTGAAATCATTTATTTATTTATCAGCTTTTTATAATTGATTTACCTGATGTTACAAGAATGATCCGATGGCCAATTAAGCTATTTAATTTGAGTTTCATGGTCCTTTTACTAGCCAGCCATGCTAAAAATGTAGTTAAATACACATTTTCTTAATGTGTGGTATAAATGTAAACAAACATGTCAGGTGAATTTATCATACTTGTAATTGTATGATATTTATGCTGCATCATTTTTTTTATTGTTGCAGTGTGATAATTGCCGACTTATCCAAAAAAGCAGACAAAATGGTTCTGCATATTAGTGTTAGTTGTAAATAAACACATCTCTAGTACACACTAATTAACTTTTTAGAGGCACTGGTGAACATACGGATTTTTATTTTGAATTGCAAAATTGGAGGTGGGGGATGGGGGGGGTGTTGGTGAAACCTCTATCTCTTTCCAACTCAAGCGTCGAGCCTGCATTAAAAGAATCTCGGATAAATGCAACTTGAGAATCTGTTAAATAAATGGTACCTCTCACACGCTCACACTCTCCCACCATCAACCCTCCCAACACACTCACACAATCACACACAAATACACACAAACGCACACACGCAAGCAAGCACACCCGCAGAAACAGATTAAGCTCAAATCAATGGCTGGAGCTGAAGCGGAGGAGAGATTTCACCCTGGCTTCTCGTTAAGGCCTGGCTGAGGCGCGGAGGCTCGGGGGAGTGTTATTACCAGGGTGATGGTTGATAAGACGCTCGTTCCTCCACGCCGCGTCCCGCGGGACAGATACATCGCGCAGCCATGGAAACCGTAAGGCAAGGTGTTATGCTATAATTGGGCCGGTGCTTTTAACAGCACAGCCAGGTATGCCAGCGTCTTCAAATGAGAAATTATACCATGGTGTGTGGAGGAAGAGGAAGAGGGAGCGAGAGAGTGAGCAAGCGGAAGCGTAAAAGCCTTGGTCCTTCAACCAATACCGCAGCTTCTTTCTTTATCTCTCTCTCTCTCTCTGCGTCTGTAACTCTCCACATATAGCCAATACGAGTTGTCAGCTGGGATACATTTAAAGGAGAGAAATGTTTTTACGCTCCTATCCAGATCAAAATTATTTTAAATTACTTAAAAATCATACGTTAAAGTCTCGTTGAAATCAAAATTTACCCTATGGAGGCGGGAGTCATGACTGTCTATAGCCTATCTAGTGTGACATTGGCGGTGTGTGTCTGAAAGCTTAGGCAGTTTTTTCCAACACATTCTTATCCTTTGGTGTCATATAGGTGACGCCATATGACATTTCGTTGAAATACTATGCACACGACAGCCTTTAGCGTCAATATAACACGCACTTATGGGTAGGTTAGGGTCTGTGTCTCATATTGACGCTAAAGGATGCCAGTCACCTATATGACGCCTTGGGTTCTGCGTGTTATATTGACGCTAAAGGGTGCCATGTGCGTAGTATTTCGACGAAATGTCATATGGCGTCACCTATATGACGCCAAAGGATGAGGACTGCCCTGTCAGGCTATGACTTTGTAGGCAACATTTATGCATTTAACGGGATAGTTCACCCAAAAATGAATATTCTGTAATTCTCACCCCTCATGTCTGTCAAACCCGCAAGACCTTCGTTCGGCTTCGTAACTCAAATTAAGATATTTTTTGATGAAATCCAAGAGCTTTCAGAGTCTGACCCCCAAGACTGCAATTTAATCACCACTTTCAAGGTCCAGAAAGGTAGTAAAGACATCGTTACACTACCTTTCTTGACCTTGAAAGTCTATGGGGGGTCAGAAAGCTCTCAGATTTCATCAAACATATCTTAATTTGTGTTCGAAGGATGAATGAAGGTGTTATGGGTTTTGGAATGACGTGGGTGATGTTTTTTTTTACTCAACTATCACTAAATCAAACGCACGATTGTAGGATTTCATAGGCAGCGAGGGATGCTGCCTTCAAAAATAATCAGATGTAGGATTCAGATATGCCTTGTTGCCTTCCTTCATATATAATGCCCAGTGGAGACAGCCTTTTTCAACTATTGGACACAGCCATTGTTCTCCAAAGGTGGCCGAAAAAAGTGTTTTGTGTGTTATATTTACATTATTTTAATTTGTTCATTTTTTTTTTAATTACATACTTGAAAAATAGTGCATGGTTAACACCGTTGCCTAGGTGAGTTTAAATGCTTGATGAAGTGCAATTAAGCGGGCTACTAATTATTCTGCAATTTGTTAGCAACTTATATTTTTGAAGCTCAAAACAGTTTCAAAATTTACGGCCAGAGTTTGTGCCAGATGCCTCAGCTGCTCTCAACCAACTGTGCAAACTAATGGCATGAGAGGAAATGATGTCAGATTTAACACACATAGCATTGGAATGACCATTATTTTCATTTTTTCTAACCTGTATACAAGCATCCATGCATATGCAATTATTAATTTGATAACAATTAAATTAAAACTTTACTTAATGAATTCTAATAAAAGAACGCAGTACGGATTTACTTGCATTGTCTTCAAAAAATAACAACGTGCTATCGCTTAAAAATGAACGCTTTTCATTAAACTTTAAATTTGAATAATTTTTCTTCTTCTAATGAACATGCAGACTTTTAATGACAAGCTACCTTTATTACAGTTTACCGTGGGCATTTATACCAAACAAACTAACATGAGAAATACAACACACACACACAGGTTGTGTTGTTTACAGACTTTGAAAGCTCCAGGAGGGACTTGCAGGGGATGAGCGGAGAGGTAGGTGCAGGGTGCAGAAATAGAGAGGAGAGGAGAGGAGAGGGGGAAGAGTTTCGACGGGCAGCCGCTCGCTCTGCAGGCGCTGTTGATTACGATCAATTTCCCTCGTATCGACGCACGCTCTGGCCCTGAGCGCTAGTCCCTCCTGCTTTTTACATGCTACGTGCTTTGTGTACCATGACACCTCTCTCTCTTCCTCCTCACTCACTCTTTCTTTCTTTCTTTCTCACCCTGCCTTGCCTTCGGTTCTTTCCAGCACGGCCTTTGGAGCGAGAAGCACCTATGACTCATTCCGAATGTGAAGCTAGGAGGTCTCTTAGGACGGCAAAGTGTGAGCAGCGCAATTAAAAACAAACAAACAAACAGCAGCAGCCCGTCTCAAACATGCGTTTCCTGTTTTCCGAAATAAGTGCTGGGTTGTTGGGTGCAGCTCGGCAGCTGTTTGGATGCTGGGATGGTGTTGTCGGATTGGAGGCCGTGCGCAAACAGACGGACGCTCGGTAGCAGTAATGGAAGGGAAAAAAGTGCTCTTCTGCAAGAGTGAGACCGCAGGCAGGCAGAGTGCGAGAGGGCGCACCCCTCAACGCTCTATCTCTCTGCTCTTGGCAGCCTCCATCCAAATTAATTGCATCTCCGAGAGATGGGAGAGAGAGAGAGAGGGGGAGAGCAAGATGGCCCTACCGCTAGGTTGGTATTGCTGTGGGGGAATCATTTAAAATTCTACCTCCCGTGTGGTTCCTGGTTTCCAGTTTAATGACCCCCACCCCTTTTGCTCTTACTATCTGCACCCCTCCCTCTGTTTCTTTCCAGCCCTCACTTTCTTAGTTGCCTCGATCCCTGGTCCGTTCTGTCTCTGCCTCTCAGGCACCTACAGAGGACTCTCCCCCCACAACGCAGTTCCACGTAACGCCCCACTCACCAATTACCAATCTGACATCCTTTCCTTTCCCCCAGGGATTGCGACTCTACACCTGTTGTCACAGACAACAAACGAACCCTTCCGCTGATTTCTGAAAGCCACGTGACTGTCGCTGCAGCGTGTTCAAGCAAGGTGGGAGCACCAAATCAACTTGATTTCTTTCCAGAATGATCCGAATCAAGCAGCGCCGAGGACAGAGAAGACATTAGGGGATTTCTACATCCGGATGCCCCGTGAATACCCATTGACATTTACACAGAGTTTGGCAACGGTGTGACTCACCTGTGACTATAAGGTAAATAGGAGACGAGAAGAGAAGAGGGGAAAGAAAGAGAGACCTAGAAGCAGGGGAGATGGGAACATGGAGGTTGTTCGCTTTGGGTCGTGGCCCACCTTGACAGTCACCGGGGTCTGGGACCATCTGGCCTGCGTGTGTGTGTGTGTGTCTTGCCAGGTCTCTGGGCTCCTGTCACCTGCATCAGTGGAGGATAGCAGGAAGGAAGCGCTCTCATTCAGCCAAAAGAGAAAGCGAGAGCGAAATTGGGTGCTGAGCGCCAACCAATAAGACTAAGGACGCAACCCGCTGCATACAAAGGAAGCCTCGATAGCCCACATATACGAGGTTAGCATGATTCTGTGCTCCAGTGTGTGCACGTACGAAGTTGTTTTCCATTTCATTCTGGTTGGGTGCGGTATGTTCTGGCTCCCCTGGTCTCTCCCCTGTTTGGTCAATAGCAGCGCACAGCCTGCGGATCGATGTGGGGTCAATAGCTCTCAGACGCCTGCCTCTTTGTGCCCGTGCTGATTTAGCTAACGTCCAGCCCTCTTTTTTACAAACTAGTTTTCTTTTATGAGCGTCTCACTTAAATACGTCGGCAGCCTGAAATTAGAGACGCGGCAGTAAATCTGTGACGTCCGGAGCTTCGTTTGCTCCTTTCTCTCTGGGCCAAACATACTGTAAAAACGCTGAAAGCATTGACTGTTGCCTGAATCTTCTTGCATCACAACACAATCTCTAACTTACCTCCCTTGTGATTGTGTGTGTGAGTGTGTGAAAGAGGGAGGGATTGTGTAAGTCCCGTTAAGGGTATGTGTAATTGAGATATTTGCAAGATCTTATCTCTCATCTGTTTCTACTCTCCTTTCTTCACCTTTCCACACATCTGCGTCCAGGCCAAAGTTCTGCTCCACCACAAACCCGAGAGTCTGCTTTCACCGTTGGCTTATATTTCATAGCTATGTTGTTGTGGGCCACATGGATCAATGGTTAGGGCGTGTGTTTATGTTTCACAGGAGTCAGACAGTGAATCATTGATTGCAATGGAGGTAAATAAAATGCATGGATGGAGAACCTATAAATATCATGGATAGTTTTGAAAGTTTTTCGATTCACCACTGAATACACCAGGTGGGACTCGCATGAATCTCCAGGTTGGCAGGTGCTGGTCTACATGTCCGTTTTCTAGCAAAACCCGTCGACTAAAGCTTGGTTACCTTGCGGAGAAAACAGCATCCCATCAATTTTGCAAAGAGGACATATTTTTTGACTTAATCCTAAAAAGTGTGATAAGTCAGGGGCCGCGTTTGCATTAGCATGCTAGCAATCGATCCAAATGCCGATTGATCGGTAAATCTCACACCTCATTGACATATTGGTCCGTGGCCATTTTGTGTCTGAGGTTACAACACCCTCCCTTTTATCTCTCTGACACACAAATACACGCATGCACAGGCTATTTGAAACACATAAAGAGACCTAAGTGTCCTCGTCGTGCACGTCAGCGTTCCAGATCTCGCTTCCCCTCCGAAGCTAGCGGCGTGATGGAGAGGCTCCTAGTGAGCGGAGCAGCATTATGGTAATTGTCATTACCGAGGCTGGAGCGGATGCGTGACTGACGCCATTAGAGAGAGTGCAATTACAGTAGGGTTTGGCGACCTTGCTGACTGGAGGAGGTCAGGGCTTCTCATTAGAGCGGCGTGGAAGGCAGCCCAGTGTCTCCAGCCTGCCAATCAATACCAGCGCTCCCCTGGCCTGAACTAATCACAGACCTGCCGCCCAGACCCACCCTCTCAAAGAGAGCTCGGGATGAGGAACGTTGATGATGTGATACACACACACACACGCACACACGCATTGACGTTCACAGCTAAACAACCATGTATAGATCTGGTCAAAGAATCTGAGCGTCGGTTCTGATTTTCAAGGCTGGGCGTCGCTTGAAATTTGACACCGTGATCCGTCCCTGACACTAGAGCGTGTTAGCCGAGATTGGTCACACAACATGTCTCCAATGCACTGGAGTCAAATGTTCACACTGCAAAATATCTGGATGGATCTGGTGTGTATACATGTAGCGTCATCACCTGTGTGCAACATACTGAAGTAATGTGCAGTGTGTGGGTAATGTGTTTGTTTGCACCAGAATAATCGTGTGTTTAATGTAGTTTGTAGATTCTTATGCGCCGAGGTGAACGTGCATGTGCGTGTGTGCGGGGCAGGCGAGCTCTGAGTTAGTCGTCCTCAGAGACAGGGAACGAGAGGGGGTGGGTTGGTATTGTTGGGCCGGAGGGCTCCAAGCTCCAGCACATTTCCGCACCGTTCGCACTCCACTGCCTCAGTCACCAGCCGTGCCTATTAAATCAAGGGCCCCACTCTACAAAGACTGCCAATTATGCCCGGCCGAGCCGCCATTCTGCCTCTCTCTCTCCATTTCTCTATTTTCCCTTCCGCTGTTGCTTTTCTGGGTAAAAGCCCAATGTGGAAAACCTGATTCCATCTCCACCAGTTCCATTATACTCGGTTACTGGTGAAGTCGAGGTGAAAACATGTGAAATGGTGTAAAGACAGTCTCATCTGAGCTGGATTATAAATGTGTTTAAGACAGCTGATTTGCCAGGGTGTCTGAGCCTATTCCCATGACCGATTCCTAAAGCTTAGAAACAAAACGTTTTTGAATAGTGTATTCGTATAATCCCCCTGTCCTGACTCTCAAAGGTCCACTAGCATTCACCCCAGATCACCCTTTATATGTCCAGGCGTGAGATACATTTTAGGCTTGTGCAAACTGACAGTCAAAGAGTTGTAATATACCTAGAGAAAGCTGTTTAGTATTCCCATTCATCACAATCTGTCAATTTACCCCTGCTATTAACATTCGCAGGTGATCTGATCACAAATGGTCAGCGGACAGAGACCTTGCTTTTACCTATAATTTAAATGCATCTCAAATAAGTCTCCTGTGACCACTGCATTCGGATTTAATCGCTTACTACATCAGTATGTATGTTTCAAAGCATGAAGAAACAAATAAATCTTGCCACAATTAAATTGCTAATAGCATTGCATGCTCATACATAACACTAATATACCGATACTTACTTTAAAATATATTGGACTATCTAATCTTCTCAATCCTTTTATTTATTTCTTTTTTTTCTAGTAAAAATATTTTAAAAATCATTTAAATAAGATAAATTTACTTTATTTAATTTAGCTATTAAAACTAGTTTTCCTATAAAACATCTAGAATTAAGTTTATTTTAAGGTAAACAATGAGTTGCTAAAATATAAGGATGATCATTATAACTAGCAGATTATATTTTTAAGTAGTCTAAGTTGATTATTGATTCGGTATATACAAAAAACAACAAGGATCTCAATTACGACAATATATAACAGATCAGTTTACAAACAAACAAATGATGACCTGTAGCATTTACAACATATTTTCAAAAGAACCTACTATGTCTCTTCTTAAAGGACCAGTTTGGTATTTTACAATTTCATTCGTTTCTGATGAAATAGAATGGGTTCCCAGATAGCAAACTGACATTGAACCAACGTGGAAACATGACATCGAAACAACGTTGATCTGACATTGTTTTGCTCATCGGATTAACGTTGAACCAACGTCAGACGCGTCATTCTTTCAAAACTAACAGAAAATCAACTTGAAATCAACGTTGTTTCAACGTTATGAAAGCAAACCAATTTTCGATTTTCATTTAGCTTTGAAGAATGCCGCGTCTGACGTTGGTTCAACGTTAATTCGATGAGCAAAATCAACGTTGTTTCGATGTCATGAGAGACGTCGTTTCCACGTTGATTCAATGTCAGTTTGCTGTCTGGGTTAAGACGATGCTGTTGTCCCGAGAATTTTCAGTTTCTGTGATGGAAAGGAAAAATCCTTCATAAAACTTTAGTTTTATACGTGAAACTCGCAAAGATATGAAACTCACCGAGTGTTCTGGGTTGTTCACTTATATGCCCACACAAAAATTGCTGCAAAAGATGCAAAAATCGCTTCATTTGGAATGAATCAGAATCAGACCATTTAAGATTATTGCCGAGATCTGTTTGCCTGGCAAAACCCAGACAACTTCCGGCAAATTTAGATTTGCTCTGAAAGTTAGTCTGGCGAAGAGCTCATTCAAGCCCATTTCCAATCCGTCGAAATCGAGGCACCAATCAGAAACGTTGGGGCGGGCTTTACACGATGACGACAGCGCTGGGATTTTGAAGCAGATTTTGTAGCCCACATTATAAAGATGGACGCCGCCGTCGAACATCACTCGTTCGAATCAGCCATCGCGTCTGTTTTAAGTGATCTGAACGTTTCCTTTTTGTTAAAAACCGAGCAAAGAACAACACTCGGAGATGTTTCTCTGCTGGCCGCCACTCTGCATACGTCGTCTCCTTCATCACTCTAATTGGTTTTAGGTATATCCGCGACGTCCGTTGATTTGTCTATGACGCTTTGCCAGACCATAACTCAGTTACAACTGAGAATGGTCTGGTTTTAACCAGGCTAGAAATCTGTTATTAAGTTAGCAACATTGCTACTCTTAGCTAGTTACTCGCTAGCACTGCTGTTTTAAGATTTCACAGCAACTATGTGTGTATGCATGTATAGGCATGTGTTTATGGGGAGGTGGTTGGTCCCTGACATGGTTGCCTTGTGAAAGTGACCCCAGGCAAAGCTTTTCTCCCTCTGGAAAAGACGAGTCCTTTAGAGACTAGGCAAACACCCCACACTGTTTCTGTATTCCCATAACTCTCACTCAAAGACAACTTCCAAAGGCAGTAGATGAAGACCAAGCTAAAAGGAATGTCTTTACATTAACCGCAGGTGATCTTGGAAATGAATCCGAGCGATGATACTCAGTATTTCTCTCACTATATTCTCTCTTTGCACAGACGCATACATTTCACGGCTGCAGAGATTTCCGAGTGTGCGTCTCTGCCTGCTGAGATACACAACTGAACCCCAATGGAAAAGAGTGGTGAGATAGTGGAGCGGTGTCAGTGTGTGTGTGTGTGTGTGTGTGTGTGTGCGCCACACGACCAGGGTGACGGCCGCTTGTTTACCGGCCTCATTATGTCAGCTCGCTTCCTCAGAGGCTGTGGCAGGTCACGCCAAGGCCTTCTGTCCACCTACACACACTCACGCACGCACACACACGCGCACACTAAAGTATTGCAGCAATGGAGTGAAGGACAATGCAAACAATTATTTGGGATTGGACATCTCAGGCAGACCACTGAAGTGGCCAATACCATTGAGCCTTCATTAAAATATGTTCGTAATCTTCGTCTCTTATGCACTCGGACCAGACAATCTTGTTAGGAATTTTTACGAAACTGCGAATCGCTAGAGTTTAAGTCGTCTTCTACGTCCATGACATAGTTGAAAATGCTTTTTGTACATTTGCATGTATAGCCAAATGCTATTTCCCCTTTCTTTCCAATTATAGAGAGATGCGCTCGTATTACCTGTCAGGACAGTTGGGGCAGCACCAATAATTGGGCCAGTACTGAACTTCCAAAAGTTGTCGGACTTGCAAAAAAGCACATATAACTAATGCAAACTACTATTATTAAGTAGCTTAAAGTTAGCGCATCAGTTCATTAAGGGATTTTTTTTTTCCATGGACAATTCTATGTATTATTCAAATGAATTCACTGGAGGTGTTGTTGCGCATAGATCATATGCGGGAAAGATGTGTGCGCATGTATGTTACCTGCGTGTGTTCTCCATCTCTGCAGTCCTCACATCCATAATCCCTTTTATTGAAATCCGTGTCACCTGCTGCCTGCGTCGTCCAGCACCCTGAAGCGCCAGCCGGCTGGCACTGCGATGGGCTCTGTGTGTGTGAGAGAGAGAGAGAGAGATAGAGAGAGAGAGGAGATTATCAAGTCTAGCTTACTTTGATTGCATTCAATATGCAGAAGACATTCACAGAGAAACAAATTAATCACACATTTCTCCTAGTACATTTTACAAGATCATTAACAATCAGATTCCATTATTAAAATGCATTAGAACAATTAGATCATCACTGCTGGATAAACAAGCTAAGCTGGTTTAGCTGGTGACCTTATTGCTACAGTAGTTACCAGTATAATACTTGCTGGTTTTGGCTGGTCAACCTCACAGGTGGAGTGAGTGTAATGCCAGAGAAAGCTATATATATATATATATATATATATATATATACATACATACTGTAGTGTAGATACATATTGGTAATCATAATTGCTGCCTAGGAATAATGCGGCCTGTAAATGAGGGTCTTGGATCAATTTTTCTCACCCCACACCATAATTACTAGAGGGAAAGAAAAACGGCGGCTGTGGACGACTTTATAATATGCTGAGTGCAATTATTAAATTATACTGTATGTGAAATTAAGGTTCATGCTAGATTAAAAGATTGACACAGACCCTATTGAAGGTTGGTGCCAGGGTTGCGAATTTAAGAATTGGCCTCCTTTCAGTTCATGAGGATGAATTTGAATTTAATTGCCCAAAGACCACAAGATTCACAAATCAAAGAAATTCAACACAGGTAATGCACTCTGCTTTCTATAAGTGACATTTCTGAATACACAAATCTGCTGTAAAGCCTTTAAAACCCTATAACATCAAGTAAACATACAATTTTCAAACTTTGAGAGCCATCATTGTCAAGCGATCATGCACATTCTGCCTCAGACTTTCTTTCCTGGTTTTAAAAATTTCAGTTCATTTTAATTCTGTTTCAATAAATTTTAATTTGAAATGCAGTGCTTTTGCTACTTACGGCGCTTTCCGGCGCTTGCGCAGACCGAATGCTCGCACCCTCGGATCCCTTGGACGTGGCTGTGGTTACAAGAGGTAAAAACGATATAAACTGTTTGTTTTCTCACACAAACTGCTTGTTTCTCGCACGAACCACCAACAAAACACTGAAAAATACATCTTACAAATACAATTCCAGGGGACACTTTTCATATTTTGGAAGTTGTCAAGAGTACATATGACCCTACACCACCAAGGTAAACATTTAACCCTCACAGCCTGGTTCCCATTCCAAGCCAAATTAAATATGTCATAGGTTTTACTAAAATTTTGGGCCTGTCACAAGCTAAGCTTGGTGACAGAAAATGAATTGCATGGACTTGACACACATGCACACATCACTACCTGATTATGCCGACATTTACCATCTTTTAAATCAGAATGGTGTTGTGTAATTGTTTTCCCTCTTTGAAATGAGTCTGATATTAAGATATTTGTTTGCTCCAACATGTTGTTCAATTCAATTATTTCTTTTTAGAAGAAAACTTCACAACCAGTTGATTGTAGTCACAATTACCTTTTACTTCTTGTAAGAATTCCCACAAAACTTTGTTTTGGCTGTTGGCCTTCTAGTCTCATGCTGCACGATCAAATAGTCCGTCTGATTCAAAGCAAACAGGTTTAGCATTAGCATAGCCCTAATTGGACTGATCCATTTGTAGTTCTGTCTGGGGGAGGGGAATAGCAGCTAAATATTTTTTTTTTTTCATTTCCTTTTTTGTTATGTTTTCTTGTGTGTGTGGTTAAGTACCCATGGGTTTAAACAATGTTATTTGTGAATGTTTAATGTTTCATTATTTTTATTTGTTTGTATAATGTATTGTATGTTTGGTCCCTGCTTGTTCATTTGGTACAGGCCAAGGGTGGAGTTAGCGAGCCCGATCTCATGAAAGTTCGTATCTATTGCACGAATGTCATTTCTCGTGCCATTTATATACTCCAAAACTAGTTTGCATATGATACGCACATTTTGACGTATAATAAGCGTAAACTTTTTTTTTTTTTTGGCGTATAAATGCCACGAGAAATGACAATCGTGGTATAGATACGCACTTTCATGAGACTGTGTGCTGAGTTAGCCCATATAAATAGGGAGCTATAGAGCTTATCAGGTCAGCCTTGGTTTGTGAATGAATACCCTGGTGCAAATTGGACCAAATTATTTGGTGTAGCCATTTTTGCACATTGTTGCAATTTTGTTTTATTCAGTTTGTTTGTATTCCAGTATGTGACCATATATATATATATATATATATATATATATATATATATATATATATATATATATATATATATATTCATTTTCATCATAATAAACCACCTTTGGTGATCCTGAACCTCTTTCCAGCTTATTTAAAATGATCCTCTAAGACCACTGAGGCCATCCTTTACAGGGCCCATCTTGAATTTTAAGATAGTTCAAACTGGTCTAACACTTCTTCGTATATGTACATAAATGTATTATTGATATAGATCTACTTTGTTTGGTAACACACCACTTAACTATTAGGGATTATTTTTGTGTTATTCTACCATTAAACAGCAGAATAAGAACCTATAACTGGATCTGGTTCTGATTTCCATCCTCAGGGTAGATGGGCGTCAGTGGGCGGCCATTTTGTGATGTGAGCTGAGGAGAAGAGCATGTCCTGTGCTCCCTCATGGATCAGCTCAGATGTTTTCACTCCCTCTGCTGTGCACCTGGGAGTGAGGGCCATGCGTATCTGTCGAGAAAGCGAAAGAGAGAGCGAGGAGGGGTGAGGGGTAAGAGGAGAGATAGATATATCCCCGTTCAAGCCTGTGACACATTAATTATTAACAAACTCAGAGTAAATGCGTAAACTCTCCCTCTCCTGTCCTCTCATCCCTCTCTCCTCCTCTGCTCGCCGTCTTGTCTTCAGTCATCCAGTTCCTTCAGCGCTCTGTTTCCAACAAACACCTTTCCCTCTTTTTCTCTTTCTCTCCTGCATACAGTCACCCTCTCTAAACCTGTTTTTTCAGTGAGTTTTCCCTCGTTTTTTTTTCTTCTTTTAGTGAAGTGCAGTGTGCTGCTCGTAAAACGAAGTGGAGCATGTCGATTGGTGGGGGGTGTAGAGGACGCGGGAGGGGGGTGGTGATAGCGGTGTCAGGCACAAGGCCCCAGGAGAAAGATGGAAACTCAGAGAAAAAGAGAGAGAAACGGATGGCAGGAGATGGGCTCTGTGACTAGTTTCAGGTGTTGAGCTTAGAACAGGAAGCTGAGGCTCACAGGACAATTCAACACAAAACTGCCTTCGCAACACTTTTTTACTTCCATATTGTGACAGAGTGAAACAGGACAATCAGCGAGAGGGCTGGATATCATTTTATCCATTGCTAATTGTACTAGAATGAATTTATGTGGTTGGAGGGGATGGTTTATATATATATATATTTTTTTAAAAAGACACACTTTAAAAAATGCTGGGCTGATTTAACCCAAATTTGGGTCAAATATGGACAAACCCAAATGTTGGGTTAAAAAATGTAATTTAACCATTTAACCCAATGGCTGAGTTTGTCCATATTTGACCCAAAGATGGGTTAAAACAACCCAGCATTTTTTTTGAGTGCATGAATTGGTGTGGCCAGCCAAATTAAACATTATTTGCAAAAAACGTTAGGGGAATGGCAGCTTGTCACTGAGGCCCTCAAAAACGTTTCATACTTCGTATCTACCCCATAAACAATTTGGCCTTGATTTTGTCTGTCAGGAAGGTTTTAGATTGTTGTTGTATGCAGGTTTGTTAATAAAGTGCATTAGGGACCACTTTTTCAGCAGCGTTGGTTCTGAAAGTATTTTTTTCCCATTTATTTTTCCTATTAATGGGTTAGTTCACTCAAAAATGAAAATTCTGTCAGTAATTACTCACCCTCATGTTGAGCAGTCTCACTCCTTCATAGGCTTCTATTGTAATTGAAAACCCGCCAGCCCAGAAACTTAATAAAAACATTACTGAAATAGTCGAAGTGACTACAGTGGCTCAGCTTTAAGTTGACAAGAATATTTTTTGTGCGGAAAAAATATTAACAGTAATGATCTGGCAACCACAGCTGCCGTTTTTTTTTTTTACCGTGAAAATTACGTTTTTATTTTTAGTGTTACTGCATCAGAATGTAGGCTCACTATAGGCCAGCATCACTATCATGACCAGCGTCGGGCCAATAGTGAGCCTACGACCATAGATTGTAAAAAAATATGGACGTAGTGTCCGTGACGTCACCCATAGGTTTCTGAAGAGCGTTTTTGAAGCCTAAAGTGGGCGGGGCCGGCCGTCACCATCTTGGCAGCGCGTCACCTCTCGTCACTTCCAGATAAAATAAAATGGGCAAAGGGATAAGTTTAATTATATCAAGTGCAGCGAGAAAAGGCTATAAATCTCCACCTCCAGCATCCTCACACATAATTTAGTTCATACTAGCAGAGACTTTTCTTTATGTGTACAGACGTGACGTAATGATGACGCAAAGACATGTTCGAATCTCTCATGGAAAAACATCAGTGCCACTGGAATTAAAAACATTATACAAGCGCACCGCTTTGAATTGAGCTACGGTAAGTAGAGAGTTTAGAACACTGGCTGGTTAAGTATTTTCTCAAAAATTTATTTTAGATCATTTTAACCTTAAAAAAGCTACGGACTGCAGCTTTAAAAAGTAACATTCCATTTATTTTCTAAACCCAAAAACCAACACACACATACACTCATGCAGACTTCAGCCCTCGATTAGCCTATCTTCTACCAACCTCTCCCTACTTTGCTTAACTGTCATGAATGTAGTCTCCATGGACACGATCTCCGTGGGCATGGTCTCTACGGACAAAAATCTCAACACACTACTTTGTGTATGTAGGATTGTGAATTTTCAGGTGTGTGTGTGTGTGTGTGTGTGTAAAGTGCTATCTCCAGACCAACATTGTAGCTTTCATCAATGCGCCCTTGAGTGGGCCACTTTCACACGAGCAGGCTTACAGGACACAGACTCCCGGCAGATGGAAAAACCCGATGCCGGGACAGGAAGTCCAGAAGCTGCAGTGGTGAGGTCATCCCTTGACTCCCGGACTGGGACGACGGCTAGAGACTGATCAGCGACCACAGAGTTGAAGGACACAGGCACACCCTTCAGATGTAAATGTGTGTGTGAGAAAAAAAAAAACAAGCTTCGGCGGTCTTCATGCCATCACCTGGACAGCAGTAATGGAAAGCAAGCACAAACCATTTGTTTTTCATTTGCGCAAAAACTATTTTTGCTCTCCGACACACACCCACTCAGAAACACGCACACACGCGCCGTTGACACACATCGAGAGGACAGCTGCACTGAGCGTGGAACAGAGGACAGTGTCTCTGGCCCTTCGGTCTACCTCACCATGGCAACACTTCCTCCTGCGCAGACGTTGCAGTTGGACCACATACACACCAACTAACGCAGTTTAAAGCCACTTAACTGGCCTATTTCAGAACCTTTGCGACATAAAACTAATGTCATAATCTCAGCAATTGTATAACCCTTTGAGGGACAGCAGGAAGTCCTTAAGAGCTTGTTTATTGCCTTGTGAAATTCTTATTCATATACCACCACATCAATTCAAGCACCACTTTCATGTTTTTGTCACAATGACTTGCATTCAGAAATAACCAACACAGAATGAGACAAAGCAATGGGGTCGGAGTTCACTTTTAACATCACGCAGAATTGTATAAATATGGTGCTGCTCATGGCATTAGACGCTGAAAAAGCAGTGATATGCAATGCAATGGCCAAAGTATCTGCACCAAAAACGCTACCTGTTTGAATGTATACTTCCAGATTTCCAAACTCAATAGCAAAACGGATTGCTTTGGACTTTCAGGATATTCTGATATGCTATTCATTGTATTATTTAATCTGCATTTTACCAGTGTAATCCTAAGTGAGTGTGACTTTCACATTTTAACACACCTGCATGTTTATTTTATAAATTGATTCTGCGTGCGCAGACACCAGGGAGCAGTGTGTGCGAGTTTCACACATATTAGAGAGAGAGAGAGAGAGAGAGAGAGAGAGAGAGAGAGAGAGAGAGAGAGAGAGAGAGAGAGAGAGAGAGAGAGGGGCTGGAGTGTGGAAGTGGGTCATCTGTAACAGAACAAGTTTCTCACATGAGTCCAGCCTTCATATCCTCTCTTCACCTCCAGATGTTTCTCCTCTGTCTTTCGGTTTCTGTCCCCTTACCCTTGGTACTTGTAGTTCCTGAATGAAATTCAAATATTTGGTGACTCTATTAGCAATGATTAGCATTAAAATATTTTTAACACAGAAATCATTCAAAGTGGTGTGGTCATGACTCATGTTAGAGGAACTGACCATTGTGATAGTTTAAAGCACAGCTTATGTAGAAGTCACTTTTAAACCAAGAAACCTTATGTTGATCAACGTGGCGAATTTGATTGACCAACTTGAACCCAATGCGAAATTTATGTGGGGAAACCTTTAGCCCTCATGTGAAATTCGAAATTGCCTGGATTCCTGTTGAAACTACTGTATTTTGCCCGCAAAAAATTGCAAACAATGGTAAATGCTAACTGGAATATACAGTATATTGTGATGAGGGTGCAATTCACACAGACTTTAAATGTATAATTAAAGTAATTTCTTTAATTTACTAGTGAAAAACTTTAAAGACCATACTTTACATGAAATGCAGGAGCTCAAAGAGTTAAACTGATAAATGAATAAATAATAGGCAACAATATTAAATGAATGTCATCAAGGATATAGTTTTGCATTATACCCTTTTCAAAGATGTGAGAAATTTGTACTCAATATTCCTGGGTTTAAAATTTGATCCATTGCTGATATTGAATTTGTATGTGCTTAAAAAAACTTGAATGAGAAAAAAAATTGGGTAAATCATTTAAATGGAAGTTCTGAGCTAATCATAAAAAGAAAAATAATTTTTGACGTTGGTTGGCAACTTTTATTTACCGTTACAAGATTGAGATTGAAGTCTAAATTTATTTAGAAGTGATATCTTCTTTGCAAAGAACTACTGTAGTAACCAAACAATAGTAGGCTATACAGTATCAAAATACCAAAGTACTAGCATCTTGTATAGCCATTAAACTGACTTTAACAGTAAGTTAAGTGTAATACCAGAAAGTGAAGGTCAACCTTAATGTCCGAGTTCCACGAGAAAGCATAATAGTAAATTATAAAAATAACAAACAGTGGCAGTGTTTGCTAGCATCCTGATAGCATGTAATTATTCCAGCAGGTATGAAGAAAACAGTTAATGTTATCTGCCTCATTGCACTTTCAAGTGTTTTTTAAACTGTCCCTACCGTACACAAGCTGAGATGAAGGGAGAAGCATCTACACCTCGCACACACACACAAACAGGGTCTCTCCCCCTGCCCACTTCCTCTGCAGCCCATGGTGTTTCCGTTGGGGTGAGAGAGTGCCAGCTCCATCCCCCCCGCTCCCCAGTGGGGTCCTGCCTCCTGGCATCTGTCAGGGCAGCTGTCTCTCTGCTCACACCGCGCCCGTCCTCCACGCAGCACTGCACGCTACAGACACACACACACACACACACACACACACACACACACAGGTTTACTCGGAGCAGTGATTATACCGCGCACAAGCACAGGCTAACACACACAGTTTACTTTAGGCAGACATACACTCACAAATAAACTCAGCCATGCTCGGAACGATGGGAGTGACATCTGCAAAACTGACATAGAAATTAATTTACATAAATAGTACAATACGTGACAGTTCTGCAGGACCATGTGACAGGTGAGACCAATATAAACGCGACAGCTTTAGCCGCTGATTTGGTTGGAAATAATGACACGCAGGTGAAAACACACAGTGGTGGCTGATTGTAATCTTTTAGCACACACACACATACACGAAGACAGCTAAGAATCACATCATGATGGGAAGCAAAAAAACCCAAAACAGCCAAACAATCAGTCGAAACCTGAACATTTTCAGCAAAGGAGCTGTTGTTAGTGAGTGTGTTTGTGTGTGTATCCAGGTGTGCAAGCACCACAGGAGGTACAAATGAGAGAATGTGAGGTTCGCAGGTGTTAGCGAACACTCCGTCAAGCCCTCTGAACACACACACATGTAAGAGAACAAAGCACAATAACTAAACATAAAAAGCTTTATAGTACTTAAAAAAAGTTAGCTACTTCAAACCTCAGTGACTCAAACTCATTTAATGAAGTTTCTTGGTCACTTTTGTGAACACACACATACACACACACACACCTCCTGTTAATAGGGAGGGGGCAGCCAGCATGGATGCGGCCCTGATTAATTGGGTGCGACACAGGGAAGTGGGTCTGGAAACTACCTGGCAATTTCCTGCAACCCCCCCCCCCCCTTCTCTCTCACCCACTGTCCATCTCTCTCTCTCTCTCTCTCCGGAGTGAAGAGAGTGGGCAGGTGGGCTGCTGGGAGGAGTGGCGGCAGCTCTGCGTTGATATTCCACTGGCGTCCAGCTTGCCCGTCGCCCTACATAGCAGGCGCTCCCTCTGGCAATGCCTGGCTTGGCTCTAGGCTCAGAGCTCCGCACACTGCGGCTCCAACAGACTTTACACACACACACGACACACATGCCGCTTAGAAATGCACATGAAGAAATATGCTAACCTTCAGACGCACTCATTCGCATGCACACTACAAAGACAAAACAGCCCAGTGCTGACCAGAGCCGGCCAAAGACGGAGATATTTCATTGTGCCGTGAATGCTGCAGTGGCTGTGAGCTCCGGCTGGCACCTCTCTTCTTGCTCTGGCCAGTGTGCTAGACAGATAGAGAAAAAGAGAGAGAGAGAGAGCATACCATCATGTCTATACCGCAAGCAAACAGCGCATCCAAAGTAGATCGCTCCCATTATAATCAACAAAGCTGTTGCGTGCTAGCAGGGTAGCTTGGTTGATTATAATGGGAGCTATCTAGTTTGGTCGCGTAGCTTTCAACAGAGGCAAGGGAGAGAGAAACGAAACAGAGGAAGGGGAGATGAGAGATATATTTTCCCTTTTAGGAACACTGTAACTGTGTGAATTACCCTACGGAACAGGACGGAGGCTGCCTTAATGAAAGCACAGGAAGAGGGCAGCAGCTGGTGGCGTGTGTTTGAGCCGTGAGGATAAGACCCTCGCGCAGGGCTCGCCAGGGTCTTTCTGCAGAACCACTCGCGCTCGCACACACACACAGGCACACACCCGGAGAGACTGAGCTTCTTTGTCCGATTTGCTGCCGCCCATGCTGGAAAAGGGCCCGGGCCGCAGGGGCCTGCCTGCCTGCCCAGGAGCCAACAGCACTGCCTCAGCCACAACTACAGCCGAGCACAAATCCAGCCCAGATCAGACCTCGCTCTCTGCTCCACAGCTTGAAATGACAACAACAACCACAAAACAAGAGAAGAACAATGTCAGTGAAGGGAAAGGAGATGAGAAACTGAGAGGTTTAGCGTATCTGTAAGCTAAATCTGCGTACTGGCGTAGGTGTCACTCCTTGTATTCGACGAGGTAAAGTAATAGCAAATTGACAAAATCTCAACATCACCACCAAGACGAGAGCAGAGATAAGTTCACAGGGATGTTACGGACAGATGTGGGGCAGTTTGGTTCCCTGCAGCCCACAGCTGGAGAGAAATCTTTCAAGTTTTCAGCCATCTAGGTCTGCCTCGCAACATAACAGCGTAAAATGCTTGGGAATCCAGAGAGGGTGCGACATGTCACAGCATGTGTGTGCGGCGTACTCGTATCTGTCTGTATCTGCACACACATGTGCCGCATGTGAGCAGCGTGGAGATAACGGTGAGATGAAGGAGAGGAGGGTGAAGAAGAGAGGGAGGATTTGGGGGATGGGGGCTGGAGTAGGTCTTAGGGGCACCAGGCAGGCGTAGATCCAATTACTGCCCCCCCCCACACTGAGTCCTTTGTGTGTGTGTCCCTACTGATAAATGAAGCTCTGAGGCTCAGCTGGGCTCACGCTCAACAGCTATATACCAGCATGCATTGCTGCTTCTGCAAAAGGATCGGCATTGCAGTACGAGCCCAGTCTATATGTGTGCGCACGTGTGTACTCTTGGTGTTGTTGCAATGGGGTTTGGATTCATTCTTGAGAAGTAACAACAGAGAGTTTTGTACAGAGAGCCATGAAGGACTTGAGACCTTGATAACATAACTAATAACAAAGTCCCTTTAAGACAAGTCATTTCACTCGGCGACCATCTTTGAAAAGCCTTTTGGGCGTGCAAGTGCAGCTCCTCTCTTTTTGAATGGGGAAACATAAAATTCTCCAAAACTCTTCGCCAAGCTTTCGATGAATTCATATTTGAATTGTCTCAACAAGTGTCTCATAAATTTTGTTTCTTAACGCTTGAATCATGACCGAGAATGAAAATGTTCAACCAGGATCAAGGCTAATTCGCATGCGCAGTGGAAGCGCGCGTCTGACTGTTTCTAAATGAACCTGAGCTTTTAACAGCAGCTTCAGTGACTCGATTGCTTTACCAATCGGTGATTGGCTCTTATTTAGAAGGTGGGGGTTATTCCGCCATATTGAGCGTTGCACTTTTCCCCACTCAAAGCAATACGAGTGACGAGTCTTGTAATTTTACAGTCTTCGCTAATAATAGGAATCTGTTAGGTAGGTTGCATTTGGGCTTTAAAACATCTTCAAGTCTCTAGGGCATGTCAGCAATAACAAAGTTGGAACTATTGAGAATGTGACGTCACGCGTATCACTCCGCGTTGCATTGTAGGAGGGATTGGAAGGATACGCTATCCATTGTCATGGTTACTTCGACCGTGAGACTGAGAAAATAATGACAGAGAAAGAGCAGCTTGATATTTGTTTGCAGTTTTGAGATAATGCACAGTTTCTTGGAAGCAAAGGGAAAGGGGCTCTATTGGGCAAGACTAAATAACAACTCCAAGCAGTGTTATGCAGAGAAACTACTTGACATCAATATGAACCCGTACAACCTGCTACAGAATGGACGAAAGACCCAAAGCACTACCTTTCACATACCCTGACATAGTCAATTAACTGGTTTATGGTGTCAGTGCCTATCGTTACTGCCTAGACATTACAACGCAAGAGTTAAGAAGCTTTAAGTCATTACAAGCTTATGAACAATTTTGATGCGGCTGAGTGCAAGACTTAGAAACCCCCAAACCTGTAACCTTAAACTGCGAGAGGTCAGTCATACTTGATGTTTCAGGCTTCATTCATAATTGGAAATAAATCTGATGTGAATCAAATAAGTGCATTTGCACCTTGCACAGATCGGACGTCATTAAAAAAGTGTCCTTTTAAAACATTTCGCGGTACAGATATATCTAACACAAATTAAACCACTCTAGTTGAATAACAGAGTATTAATTTCTTTCGTTTGTGTTAAATAAAAAGCGAACTTTGCTGCAACGTTTCACTTTTGAAGCTCGCTGTTGCTGCTGTCAGTTTATGACAAGCAGTTTCTCTAAATAATGCTGGCTAGCATTGCTATTTAGTCTCTCCCGATATACAACCCCTTTCATTTCTCTCCCTTCTTCTCCACATCTTACAAAGAAACTGCGGCGTATCGCTAAAATGTAAAATGCAAACAAATACTGTCTCTCTTTCGCTATTTCTGGAATGTTTAGTCACGCCTCTGAAGTTCTGAAGGCGTTGCCCCTGGCAACCGATAGCGTCTCCTACCATCATGGTCGACCGGCTCAGACCCCGCCCAAATCGGCACGTGACTCCTCACTCTCAATAGTGGCAAATACCACTAAAAACTCTTTGTGATAATGAGCAATTTGTTTATGCATACAGATGTCCCACTGTGCACTTCATTGTGACTGAAGTTCTCTGTGATGTATAATAATGAGTTGTGGCATGTTGTCACCCTTTCAACCGGTTTAGTTTTTAATCAGTCACCAATGTGACACACACTTGTCCTCAGTATGATGCCCATTGACGCATAGTCTTTTGTACCCTTGACTCCTCACCGGCACACAACTCTTGCTGGCCAGTGGCGTTTCTTAACAACGCCAGCCCTCGTCCCACTGGCGACGCCAACCCCCTGCGAGCCCCAAGTCTCCCTCAAAGTCAGAACCACAATCTCCTGGCAACAGTGCAAGCCTTTTACATAGAACACCTTCGGTTTCCTGGCAACCGTCTTCATAGTCTTGGTCACAAGCAGTGGAGCCTGTGCTGCAAGATGTGTGGCCACAGATGCTGATGGCGCCCCCTTGAGATCGGGGGTGTCGTCACAGGTGTGGAGGTAAGAGGAATGACAACACTGAGAAGGAAGAGTTGTGGTCTGAGTTTTTTCCAACCAAGAGAGTGGAGGCCAATCATACAATCATACTCCACCTCCCACCCTGCCAGGCGTCATCCTCCACTAACCCCACGGAAGTCTGTCTCCTAGCAACGCTGACTGCGTGCACACCAGGAGGGATCCGGAAGTCCACATGCTCAAGCGGTGCCGTTCTTGGAGAGCATGTCAAAGCACCCCCTCCAAATCTTTCTTTTCTCTCTCTCTCTCTCTCCCTTTCCCTCTCTTTGGTCTACTCCAACTGGCTCCCACGCACAGATTTGGAACGGCTCCTGCACGCAGTGCCTGGGATGAAAATAACAAGGCCACAAAAATCTTCCGCTTTAAAGAGTTTCTCTCTTTCCGCCACCTATCATTTCTCTGTTATGAGTAATGTCCTCATGACCTCAGACAGCCCAGGACAGTTATGAGGTGCAAAAAAAAAAAAAAAACAGGTCAATCTCTACTTTAGAATAACTCTAGATTGTATTGGAATTGAGGACTGCTTGTTTTTCCCAAGCTCTCGCAATCTCTCCTTCCTCTCTTGAACCAAGCCCATTTAAATTGACTGCAACTGCTGAGAAGTCCACACTCAGAAGGTTAGATGTTTCGCTTACTTGGAACAATTTCTGTGGTAAATATTTATGGCTTTGCTTTTGCCAACAGTCTTAAAGTTGGATTGGGTATCAGTTGGTTTGGGTATCAGTGAGAACTAACAAAAACAACTCCGATTGAGCACTACCGGCTTGCTCTCCAGAGCCTAGACCAGCTCATTAAGGTTGGCATCACACTTCTCTACATTTCCGTAAGTCTGCTGGAGCCCCAATCTTCCCCACCCGCTCTCTCTCCCCCCAGAATTCCCACAGCAGATCTCCAGCCTCTCCTCAGGACTCAAGAGAATTCGGTTTTCTCACTAGTCTGTGGCGTTCAGTCGGTGAGCAGCTCCAGCCCACCTTCTGCACATCAGAAAACCTCTGTGAAATCCTAATCCCCAGAGCAGGGTGAAACACAGGCCTGGCTTGCCTGACCTCTTCGGTTGCCATGGATACAGCACACTATAAATAAAACAGAGGTTTTTTTTTAAAGCAGTTTGGCAGTGCTGTGCGGACTTGTGGGGTTCACTCTACTACACCCCCCACCCTGTTTCCCACCTCGACTGTTAAAATTCAAAACTGCTATCACTTGGAGTTTTTGGTTATTCTTGCATAATATGTGTTGAGTCCAAACCTGAGGAAAAGCGAAACTGACAGAGGGAGAGAGATAGCGAAGTCAAACAAAAAGCAGACTCTTGAACCGGCCCTCACGCATGGAGGAAGCCAAGTTGTTTGTGGGTGCCATTTTTGGGAGCATTTAAATCTGTCGAGTGTAAACAGACGGAGCTGTCCTAACGGAGACCCGTTAAAAAAAGGAGGCCTATTTTCTTCAAAGTGGCGGCACAGAGGCGCTGAGAGACGAGGGAGGCTGCATGTTTGTGCACTGAATCAGGGCTGCGCTGCAGATTTTTGTCTGGCGAGGCGAATCTCAAGAGGCTAGGAAATAATTTGGTCACGGCTGTGGGAGGTTGCTGGGGGGGTGGGGGGTTAGGGTTTCGACCGTTTCGCTGCGGTGAGAACACGCTTGACACTTCATTCCTTTCCAGTTAATGCGGCTGGACTGCAAGAGTTTAACCCTCTGCCTGCCTGGGCTTGGCGCCGACAAGCAAGTGACCAAAGATCTCCACTGCTGCATATGTACATTGAGAACTAGTCTGACCACGGTTTATATTTGATGAAAGTTATTTAACACAGAACAGAATTGAATGAAACACCATATCCGAATTCTGAGTTGACTCTGTATCCTCGACAGACCTCTTCTTGTCTTAGTCGTAATCTTTTGGGACTTTCTCATCTGCTCCGAGGCACAAGTTTAACATCCAGTGACCATGTCCAAGCAGCATGTCAATAGACAAACATCCCTGTGACTTCCTGCGTGCAGCCTCTCATGTGACAGAGGCGAGACTGAGCCTGTGGCAAAAACAGAGGCTCGCTCTACTTTTCAAACAAACTAACCCTTCCTCGGCTGCAGGTGGACACACTGGCTCATATTCTGGCCATCAACCTAGATTTTCTGTGGGAGTGTGTTTTTTGTTTGTGTGAGTGTGTGTAGAGGGAGATCAGGGAGTTAATGCGGCAGGCCTGTGGCGATCCTCCTGCCCTCAGCCAGATTAATCATGCAGCAGACCCCGTTCCCTCTGCCTGGGGGCCGAACCGTGTCCGCATGCTCTCCCCATCACATGGCCCAGGCCCCCTCTCTTTTCCTCAACACAGCTCCTCTGGGGTAGAGGCGGGGGGGAAGCGGAACGCCCCAGAACGCCACACTTTGCTTCCTTTGCTCTTTCTTTCTTCTTTTCCCTTCTGTGGGCATCAGGAGATAGATTCAGGGAGAGAAAAACAGAAGCGTCCATCTCATCTTCCCTCCACCACAGCGGCAACAACGGCCCCTTTTTATTGCTCATTGGAGGACCCCAACAGCGGGGGCCAGGCTTTGCAGTGGTGGTGGTGAGGGGGGTGGGGGGGGTTCTGTTTGCCAGGGGCCTCCCGCACTTGCCTCGAAACAACTCACCGATGTCTCTGTGCATAGGAGAACAGCCGACGCTATTGTTGCATCCACTGTTGCAGGACTGGGCACTAGCTCCCATTTGTCTGTGTCTTTTGACTGGTTAGCGAGCTAGTGTGCCTTCACGCAGAGCCAATGACGCATTTAAAGATCTAGATGATGTCACACACTAGGAAAGAAGAAATCTTGTGTAGCTCACAACATGCTACCACATACACACTTGTGCTTGAAGTTTGCGATATTATTCATGGATGAAGCATAATTGTAATTAGGTGATGAACTATCACACAATTTGAAACGTTCTGTTGTATGGCCATCATGTTTTCTTAAAACAAAAACCAAGATCAAGGGGCACTTGGCAGCCAGATGCAATGGCAAACTGAATGAAAGCTCAGATAGTAGGCATAAGTACTATCCTCTATTCTAATGCCTTGTCCAGAAACCCACACGACAGGAAGCGTGCAAGACTGACACGTCTTAAAAAGTGCAGTGCCCTTAAAGGTGCTATATGTATTTTTTTTAGCGGCCTCTATCGGTGATGTTTCTGATTGCCACCAATTTTTACAAGAGCGCTCGTGTTCGAATACAAGAGGTATGGCCACACTCATGGTATGGCCACACTGAGACTTTCAACACAGCAGAGAAAGCATCACACAACAAGCTAGAAACTCATGTAAGCTCCCACTGCAACGTTACAATAATAGGCTAATTTTATCAGCTTGACGTTGAACTAATGCTCCATGCTCGTACTATGATAACGTTACATTTGTGGTGTTATCTAGCATAAGGCATTTATATATATATATATATATATATATATATATATATATAAAAACAACAATATATATATATACAGTATATATATATAAAACAACAATATAACAATATATATATAAAATATATATATATATATATATAACAACAATATAACAATATATATATATATATATATATATATATATATATATAAAACAACAATATAACTATACATATATATACCAAGCTTATTCATAACACTCTTCAGTTTTCAGATAATTCCGGTGTCGCTAATGTTATTGCGACAGAAACTAGCTCATAAATGTTCTGATCAGCCAATTATGCATAAAAAGTCCAAAAAGGTACATTAAGGTTGTTAAAGGTTGTTATATTAAAAGCACTTTTTGTTATGAAAGCGCTGTGATCACACTCTTACTATTAATTTGCAACAAACACTTTTACTGTAGTCTCCCATCTGGCTTGTGGGCCTTATTTCTCTAACTAGCTCTGCTTTATTGTGAGCAGCAAGCAGAGGGCATCCAAGAGAAGAGCTCACTCTCCAACCTGACCACCAGAAGCAGCTAAAATACGCTTGATGTGTCCAATATTTACAATCTATATGATTTACAAGCATCAACTCTTTCATGAATGATGCACTGTAATTAATTGCGCAAAAAAAACATTACATATTCTGACTGTGCATCGAAGAGATTATGAAATGTTTTTGACTACATGACTTGACCTCAGATGACTCCAGTAAATGCTTGTCATAAGCACATGTTGAACAAACAGCCTGAAGCCTGTCAAGCCACAGACGATAAACCAGATGTAACCAGAGGCAGAAGGGGGTTTGATCATTTTATTACAGAGGCAATATCCCACACTCATCCTGACTGTGTGGACAGGACATTCAAGACTTAGAGTAATTATATAAACTCTTCCAGATCACAACACGTAAAAATACCCCCAACAATAAGTGCAAGCAAATGTGAATGTGAGAAAACAATTTACATGAAGGTGACCACTGTCCCACTAACCTGATTGCCAAAGATTGAAAACTTAAACATAAGACCAACAACCTTCAAATAAAGGTCTGGCTAGGATAATAATAATAAAAAAAAAAAACATGAAACCAGTAACAGAGAATAATGATAGACCAATATATCAGCCAGGCTGATTAATTAACTAATATTTGGCACTGTCCAGACTAGTTTCAGTTCCAAAATGTCACTTTGTCAGTGAATTTCCTAGTATTTTTAGTGACTTGAGTAAATATTGAGTAATTCATTTTAATTCAGCAACTTTATGTACATCTTAATTGCTAGAATTAAGTAGTAAATTACAGTAAATATGGGCATTATATTAGCCACCCTGCACTCTGATATTGCATTGGCCAAAAAACGGGTTTGACCATTTCCCCACTAAAACGTGACGGCCTTAATACACACTCCGGCCTTCATGTTTTGAGGAAGCATATAACAGACTGATTCAATTTGGTTAAGCACGATTTTTTTTGGAGTTATCTCAATCTTATACAGATTTCATGTGACCCTATAAAACAGAAAGGCACTTGTAAATATGCATCCGAGTGCAGTTTAGTGATACAGCCAGGTCAACAATATTGCCGAATGTTTAAGCTGATAGATCTGGCGTTTCATTCCTGCTGATATTTTTTTACAAATCCCTCATACCAAGTCACAAATAACAAAACATGCAGCAATACTGAAAAAAAATAATTACCTTTCATTAATTTGGTAGCTAAAATACCCAAATTCCTGAGAGAGGCCAAGCACCCACACCCTTCATATGTAGCCGATGACCGCAGCCCCCTGGCTAGGTGTCCTGATTGCGGCGCAGGGGTTGGTCCTTTATTGATTACCTGAGAGAGGGTGCGGGGCGGAGTCTCAAGTGGTTAGGCTTTTCTGGGATTGGAGGTTTGTTGGCACGGGGTGGCGTTTGGGAGGCCGGAGACTCACTGGACACACTGAAAGTTTTCATGAGCTGAGCAACACGTCCTCGTCCCAAACACTTCTCCTCAGCTACCTCGGACCCCACATCCACGGAAAACGCCCGTTTAGAGGCGGCAACCACTCGGAATTCACCTGTAAATGGAGTAAGAGGGATGAGACGAGGACTTATGACCTTCAAGGTCTGTTTTCAAAGGTGACAACTTCGAAACATTCTCACAATCGTCCTTTCCCACACCACACCTTTCGTCTGCCCTTTTCCCTCACTTCTCTTCTGCCCTTTTTCAGCCTCTTTTCAGTGTCTCTGGCTCTTTTTTCCTCGGCTACAGACTGCCAGACCGGAGGTCGTCAGCGCAGGAAGTAGAACAGGGACGCAGCTGGGTGTAGTTGGTGTGTGTGTTTGTGTACACGGTTATGGGTGCGTAAGAGTGTGCGGTTATACTGTGTGTGTGTGTGTGTAATTGAGAGATGGAGGGATGGAAGATGAGGAGAAGAGGGCCGCAGGGATGGCGGCGGAGAGCAGACAGACGCTGCTCAGACACCAGAAGGCTTGAGGAGCTGCTTATTTTTAGCCACGTCCCCAGGGGACACAGATGTGTGAGTGCGTTCGCTCTTTCGCTCGCTCTCACAAACACATATACCCCTTCTCCTTTACACACACAAACTATGACACACATTTTACCCCTAACAAACTCATTCTCCTAAAAACGCTCCATCACACACCCCGATCAAAGACACAAACCCACATGTGGCTGTGCCAGTGGAAATGTCCCAGTGTTAAATAACGAAGAATAAATAATGTAATATACATTATTTCATTTCTTAATAGCATACAAATTTATTTAAAAAGCTATCAGAATGAATTTTTGCATGCGTATTTATGAGGAAAATAATGTATTAATAAAGTAAACGATTAAAAAAAAATTATTTTACTATTAAAAAGTAAAAATATCAAAGTAGAGAATTAATAGTACTAATAATGCAAACAATATCTTCAATATATATATATATATATATATATACACAGTATATATTGAAGATATTGTTTGCATTATTAGTTATAATATATATATATATATATATATTTATAGATATATATATTTATATATAAATACATATATATATATATAAATACATATATATATATATATATATATATATATATATATATATAAAGCAAGTTTAAAAAGCAAAAACTTAAAAGCAAAATACTATGTTTTTAATTTTCTTTTTTTTATTTTTGGGTGAAATTGTCCCATGAGTTTCACTTGCATACATATTTTTTTAAAAAGCGATCAGAATTAATTTTTGCATGCGTATTTATGAGGAAAATAGTGTATTAATAAAGTAAATGTTTAAAAAAATATATTTTACTATTAAAAAGTAAAAGTAAAAATATAAAAGTAGAGTATTAATAGTACTAATAATGCAAACAATATCTTCAAAATAGTTATATATATATATATATATATATTTTTTTTTTAAATATATTTATTTATTAATATATATATATATATATATATATATATATTAATAAATAAATATATTAAAAAAAAAAAAAAAATATATATATATATATATATATATATATATATATATATATATATATATATAGCAAGTTTAAAAAGCAAAAACTTAAAAGCAAAATACTATTTTTAAATTTTTTTTTTTATTATTTTGGGGTGAAATTTGACACATTTGCTTCTCAAGTTCTGCCCAATCTTCTCTCTGCCTGCCTTTCCTGCCTTTCCTCCTTCTCTCTCTCTCTCTCTCTCTCTCTCTCTCTCTCTCTCTGCCTTTCCTCCTTCTCTCTCTCTCTCTCTCTCTCTCTCTCTCTCGGTCTCTCCCCCTCCCTCCCCGTGGCCCCTGACCTGTGGTTCCTGTGTTAATGTCCTCTCGCCGCACTGCGTGGGCCTGCCACTGATTGTCTCACTGTGTTGTGTGGTCACCACGGAAACCCTGGATAGGCTCCAGCGACTGAGGCGGACGCGCACAGCACTCTTACGCATACACACTCTCTGAGTCAAACTCGTGATCTAAAGCTGTTTGTTCCACCGCATTTTCCACGCCCCACTAGTAGTCCGTTCTGTGTCCTACAAACACACGTGTGCTTGCGTGCATGTCCGTGACCATACGTTCACACACACACACACACAGGTTCCCTGCTGTTAGCTGACACCAGCGTAACGACAACGCCTCTCTCTCTTTCATCGCTGCCGCTGTTTGCCGTTTTCCATCCTCCCACAACCCCTCTAAACCTGAGACACTTGCACAGAGCTATCACCCCCTCCTCAAAAGCTGAAACCAAACTCTCGGGCCAGACCGGCCAAAACTGCCCCTGCCGGCCTCAACATGCAATCACTTGTGACAAAGCCTGTAAAAGCACCTGACTGCAACGAACCGAACAGCAAAACTGCTCTCCGCTCGCCCCGTCAATAACGGATGTGTCCGCATTCAACGGGATGTTTTCGATTTCACAGTCACCATATGTAGACCGAACAGATGACCCAGACTGACAGCCCAGCGCCTCTTAAAAGCACGCTATCTCTTTAAAAGCCCCCACCTCCGTGAATGGGGGGGGGGGGGATTTAGAAGTGGGGCAGAGGGCAGAATTCCGGAGCAGCACGTCTGTGCGCTGAGCCAGGCCGCAGGGGGGTCACGGCTGCCAGGGGGAGGTGGGGAGGGGGGTGTAGCGGAGCGGAGGCTGGGGGCCCTGTCACTTATCAGCTCCGGCCGAGCGTCGCCCAGGGCCAGAGTCGGGAAGCAGCGCTGGAATGTGTGTCCTTCCCTCTGAAGGTGAAGAGAAGGGACACACACACACACACACACGTGCATGCATGCAGAGACGGAACGAGCAGCTGTGGGAAGCTGTTGCTTTCACGCACATACCAGGATGAACATACACGCTATTCGCACACATTCTCGCCACTCGCGCGCCCTCAAAGTTGAACACTCACGCAAACACAAACGAAAGATGAACACTAAAGCATATCCTAGAGATTTTTTTATTTTTACAAACAACAAAAATATTCTAGATCAAAAATGTGCTCGATTACCTCACCTGGTAATTGTGAGAGCTTTGGGGGGAGTTACGGGCTGCGTTTCACTTTTATGTCCAGCAGGGGGACTCAACTTAAACAGCAGAAGTGAACTGCGTGTAATTCTTAATAATACACACTGGATGGCGCAAGTTGAGCTTTTTGAGTAAGTCATAACATCTGTTGAGGTGGTTCACAACAGAATATATGACTATATTTGCGGCGTTTGTTTGTTTGTTTGTAATGAGCAAGATATCGGTTTTGGGACGAACCAGAAGAGCAAACGAGAAGCCAAAGAAAATCTGACAGATTTCAGAGACACTTGTTTTTGCCTCTTGTTGCAAAGACAGCCATGCCAGATCTTTTCAGAGAAATTTTCTTCTGGAAAAGCAAATGGATGAAACTCATGAGGGCTGAAAAGAAATGTCTCATTTCATCCTAAAATAAAAATTAAAAATATTTTCAATGATGATTGGCATTTCCTGATCTTTAAGGGAATTAAGACTACATTACATTTAATTAAAAATAAGTTTTTTTTTAATTTTTTCAAATTTAAAGGCAATGACAATTGGGAAGAAAATTGTGCTTAATTTTCATGAAAACCACCAAGGACAAATCTTAAAGGTCCTGCAATAAGCTTTATTTTCTTTTAGCAAAATTTAATGAATTCATTTATTTTTTATTTTGAGGCGAAATATGACCTTGACATTTTCTAGTGGTCAAACATCTAAAAAGATTTTCTTGCCACATTTAACCCATTTCCAAATTAAATGAAATATCTCACTGAATCAGTCATGGAAACCAGTAATTCAACGACAGATACCGTAAGTGCGATGCCAGTGTCAGATAAACCATGTTTATATTCAGATTAGCACAAAAAGGATCAGCATAAATTCCCACTGAACATAAATAAAAATAAACAACTCACAAACACATATGGGAGATTGGAAGGATACATAAACACCTGGCTCTTACCTCTGTTGATCTGAGGTTTGGGGGTGTCTTGGGGATGGAGTCTGGAGGTGTCAGACACCTGATTGGACGCCGTGTCCTCAGTGTCTGTATAGACAGGTCTGCTGAGAGCCGAGGGTGTCAGGAGGCAAGATCTCGAATGGGCCCGATAGCAAATTGAGGACAATAGTGCTGAGTCATCCTTTGAGTGTCCTGACTCAGCCTCCTCTCTGGACTCCTGAGGCTGATGGGATACCTGCCACAGAAACAAATAAACCATTTATAAATGTAGCACACTGGATTGAGTATCCTGCTATAGTTTTAAAGGGTACATATCGTGCTTTTAAATCATTCATTTTTACTTATAAATCATACATTTGTGGTCTATATAAAGCATAACTGCAATGTTTGGGTCTGAATTCCTCATTATTATAGCTCAACAGGCCCCTTTTCTACCCCTTTTCTGATGTGCTTCTGTGAGCAACCTGATTTGAAGCGTCTCCTTTAAATAAAAAGGAGTTGCGTCTTTCCCCGCCCGCTCTCCAGGTCGCTGAGTTCACGGTCGGTTCAACTCCCCGCGTTCAGCCATTATTGTAGTTTGATAAGAGATATACGATTACTATGGTTTCAAAGAACATTTTTATTCACACGTTAACAAAATGTCAACAACGGAAGACTTGTCCATCAAGCGTTACATATTCGAGCCAGAGCGAGCGATTTGAAAAAGACGACGACAAACCTGCAGAACAACGTCTTCATATGGATGCAGTGGTATGTAACGTTAAGTTAACTATGTTGTGTTATTAGTGAAAGTCGACTATTTCTCTTGTTAAAACAAGCACTCTGACAAGATAAATGACTGCGGTCTGATCTTACCACTAAAAATCTGTATGATAATAATATGATAACTTGCGTTTAGAACGCGTCAGAAAACACAGCAGCTAATGATAGAAGGAATTTACCCCTCATTCAGACGAAGTCGATCGGCAAACCCTTCTGTGTACTGGCGGAGGTTGTTGGATTGGGGATCCTTGAAGTGCTTCAGGTCACTACATCCAACAACCGAACATTTTGACTAGTCCTCCCGTAACTTCTGCATCATTGAGCTTGGACTACAAAATCGGAGCGAGAATAATAATGGCGGATTGCTCGAAGTGTTGGACCGGTAGTCAATGTCCTTATTTGTTAGTTCCGCTGCAAATACTGTGACGTAATTGTTCAAAAAACGCAACAGACAACAGGAAAATCCGAACAGGTTGAAAAATATGACCAAAACAGAATATAAAGATATAAACGAAGCACCCGAAGAGAATAATTTAATCTTTTCTGTACTTATAAACACTCCAAATATACAACAAAATGCATTTAAGGGCTAAAAAAGTGGATTTTTCATGATATGTCTCCTTTAAACAGAGCACCGTTAAAACATTCAATAGAGGAAAGGGAGGACAAAAAACACAAATGAGATCTTGTTAATATTGTATAGACAGCTATGAGATTAAGCAGAGCAAATTAAAACTTTAGCTTTTCGCTGGAGAAACACAGACCACAGCAATTTCACATGTCGCCTCTAAAGTTTCAGAGAAGATCTCCACAATATCACAAACTGTGAGCAGAGAATTCAATATATCTCATCAAATGAGCTGGTCTATAGAATTCACATTAGGTCAACAGCATCTCATTTCTCATATTTTAGGAGGAATATCCAAGACAAATGAGATAATCCAATGAGAAAGATGAAGCTCTGAACAATAACATGCCATTAACAACCTTAAGACAACACCAAACAATTGGTCTTTTGTAAAACTAAAATTCATTTAGGCTATTTTATATGAATAAATGAGAAGATGGCTTGTTCATTTGACATTTCTTACCTTTCCTTTATGAGGTTAATAAAACAAAAATAAAATAAATAAATGCAAAAAAAGTAAATAAAAATAAGAAAACAGCCAAAAATTAAAATAAATAAATAAAAATTACCTAAATTAAACATAAAACAGCCAAAAAATAAATTAATGGCAATAATAATAATAATAATACATATAATGGCTAAAGTTACTCAAATAAATAAATAAATATATATATATAGTGAAAATGGCTCAGCAGATATTGCAGGCCTGGCCTGTAACAAGCACAGACCGTGTTTAGTGTTTACACATACGATGAAACAAGAAACGTGTGACGTGTGAGGACTTGCCCTGCCCAGGGGTTTGTGAATATTGAGGAATAAATCTGTTGTGAAACGAGAGAGGAAAGTGGAAGAGGGAAAGAGGGGTCCCTGCCCAAACCCTAAGGGACAGTCCCACAATCCCATCCATCTGTGACTGACAGGCGCGGCGCCTCGCCTGCTTTAATTCCCTGATCAACTTTATCAACCATCTGCTCTTGAAGAACTCAAGGACCCAAATCAGCCCCTGGGCTCTCTCAGGTCCTCCTGCAGCGCACACAAACACGCTTCCTGTCCTCATACTTGGACACACAGGCCACATACTGAGAGCACTACTCCATTATCTCCATCTCAGCATTTCAAACGACCTAAAATCCATGCCTCGCGTTATGCAATACATGTTTTAGAAATCTCAGTCGATTACAGGCTAACATGTGTTTTATGTTTTAATTATTCCTCTTTGTGTAAGATATATATATAAAAATTGGGAGGGACACTAATTATCAGGTTGCTCATGAATATTAAATTACAGGATATGAAACTTGGACGAAATACTGTTTAAAGCACATGTCGAGTTCAGCTGTTGCGGGGTAGAAGGGTCAAGAGCCTGAAACAGGTGTGCTCAGAGTGGCAGAGAGCGACAGCTGAGGGTAAAATGACCTCAAGATGAGAGCACAAGGACAGCTGCTCTGACCTCAACCCCCTCAACTCAGAGCAGTGCGCCCGAACAGACCACCGACATTCAGGAAGGACATTCCAATGAACAGGCATTGGAATATATTATATATTATATATATAACATACATACATACATACATATATACACACACACACATACATATATACACACACACACACACACACACACACATATATATATATATATATATATATTAAGGTGTCTAAATAACACATACACACACACACACACACACACACATATATATATATATATATATTAGGGCTGTGCAAAAATTAATTGTGATTAATCGCATCCAAAATAAAAGTCTGTGTTTGCATAATATATTTGTGTGTGCTGTATTATTGTATTATATATTTTGGATATATAAATACTAGGGCTGTCAAATGATTAATCATGATTAATCACATCAAAAATAAAAGTTTTTGTTTACATAATATATGTGGGTGCACTGTGTATAATTATTTTGTATGTATATAAATACACAAATAGGCATATATATTTAAGAAAAAAATATTATTTATATATAAAATATTTATATTTATATATAATATAAATTATATATAAATCTATATACAGTATACACATGGAAATATTTCTTAAATATATACAAGCATGTGTGTGTATTTATATATTAAATAATTATACACAGTGCACCCACATATGTTATGTAAACAAAAACTTTTATTTTGGATGTGATTAATCATGATTAATCATTTGACAGCCCTAATAAATACACACACAAGCATGTATATATTTAAGAAAATGTGTTATTCATATATAAAATATTTATAATTATACAATATAGAATATGTATTTATATATATATACAGAATTTAAGCGCAAATAATTCTTAAATATATACATGCATTCATAGGTATTTACATATACAAAATAATTATATACAGCACACACAAATATATTATGTAAACACAGACTTTTATTTTGGATGCAATTAATCGCAATTAACTTTTGCACAGCCCTAATATATATATATATATATATATATATATATATATATATATATTATAGCGTCTAAATAAACCACTATATATTTTATAATGACATTATAATTATACATGTAGCCTACATTAATATGTTTTAAATAGAATTACGATTACTGCAGGCTAATATATGTAGCAGGGCATTCAGTTACTTTTGAAAGGTCGATAATAAAGTGTCAGTGTATTTCATAAGACTTTAACTTTGCCAGCTATATAAAATAATCCAGCATTTCCTCACGTTTTACCACTGCTTTTTAGTGACGGTCGATATGCATGGGACATTGGCGATGACAGTGATGGCCATACCGCACCCACCCCCCTCCCTTCTTCCCACAGCTGTCAACGCCCATTTAAGTTGCATTTTTCAAAAAGATTGTGAGCTAGACTTGAGGGTTTCATGACCATTTAAGTCCCAGTTTTGACCGAGCTCTACAGTACGCAATTTTTGCAGTTTCCATTGTCAAAAGTTGTGAATGATACCCTAATTCTGAACCGTACCGAATCGTATCGTAATACTATCCTGTAAAGCTTGGTGGAAATGAGGCATAAGTCCTGCCCTACATCTTTTTCTAGTTCAAGAAGCTGTTTTGCGAAATAGAAAAGGGCAGACAGACAGAAAGAGGGCAGAGAAATAATCCCAATCTGTTGATTCGCTCTGTGTTAAATGGCAGCAGTATCAATGAACAGTGGCCATTAGATCCTGGGACTTTCCAGCCTCTGGTGTAAATGATATCTCTGTGATCATAGCATATCACATGAGGCAAATGAGCCTGCGATAATGAAAAATGACTTGAAATTGTGAACAGTCAATTCTCTGTACCAAAACTTGAAAAAATATGGTGTATATATTTAATCAACAGTAAACAGAACAGTAAATTCCCTGTACCAAAACTTAAAAAAAAATATTGTGTATATATTTAATCATAATTATTATACATATAAAACAATATAACATTTTACTCTGCTCTCATTGGTAATACCATGGTATTTTATATGCACATAACATGATAGTGTCCAAAAAAACAGTATATTTTAATGGATTGGGTATTCGTACACATTACTATACTAAACATATGAAACATGTTACTTACATTATCTAAAGGTGCTGATGGCTTTTCTTCATTTACTGGCATCTGCAGGATTAAGAGAAGACATTTAGAAGAAAAAAAAAAAACACTTATTTTCCAGTATCCTCTTGAGACAAAACATCTCACTGCTGCAATACCACAACTCACCTGTGGGGGCGGCAGAGTCCTTAACTCTTTGTCACTGTTGTCCTGTGAAAACAAGAACAGACTGGACAAAACTCTTCCACACTTCTATATGTAATTTTACCATTGCAATCTTAAGTTGACAACGATAATAGCCGGTCAACTCGATCACAATCTGTTAAAAATCTGAAAGTCCTCAGATGGTGTTTCTGTGACTATCAAGCGGCCCTTCACTAATTGGAAACATTGAGCCACATGTGTCGAGGTACAGGGACAGATGCTTGTGTTTAGCAAGTAGAGGATCATAGTGTGGTGATACTGGCCAGCACATCTTCTCCCAGGAGTGTGTTCGCTGCGCACGTTGTTGCCATGGAAACCCTAGTTCGAACACCCCCTCCCACCCCCCACCTTAGTATAACAGGAAAGAGAAGGTGGCGAGATCTAAGTGCAAAACGTGGAAAGACAATTTTAAAACACTTTTGGGGCTGAGATACTGATTACGCACACCCAAACATACATTAAAGATGACATCATTGCACTTTCATATTGTATTCTAACCTACAAGTGATTACAAAACAAAACACCCACCTATATCTACAGTATTGTTATAGGTGGCCCCACCCACTCTGAATTCTAATTGGTCCAAAAATCATGCTCTTCATAACATGTGCATTAAATATAAATTCAATTACGTTTATCACGTCGCACAATAATTTCATGTTCAAATTCACATGGTAGGGAACTTGTTGAATCATTCTTGGTAAGGACACGGCATAAGTTGGACCGTCTGTCAGTTCAAAATGCCATGGACGTCAACTGGCCACACACACAACTGACGGAAATATTGATACATGAGCAGAGAGAGAGATGGAGCCACAAAGAGCCAAGCAATGAGAGAGTTGTTGTGAGAGATGGAGAGGTGGGTGGGTGCATGTGGGAGGGTTTCTTTTTTAAAAGGATGAAAAGGAATAATGGAGGAGAACGGAATGAAAAAAGGAGGAAAGCGGAAAGGAAGGCACAAAAAGAGGGATAGATGGAGGTTGTGATTTATTTGGCTGTTGAACGATGACTCTCCCTGTGGAGAAAGTCCGTCTCGCTGCCCCTCGGCTGTGTCCGAGATTAATGGCGGCAACAGGAAGGTCACCTACACACACACACACGCACGCACTCGCACACACAGCCACATGAAAACACAGTGGCACCAATTTAAAAGTGGCGCAAACGTGGAGGTAAACAAACACCCACACGTGAACACACCTTAAAGTTCAGCTGAACTCCTGAATGTGCTTTAGGAGGCAGGTTTTCTCGTCCTGATCGCACAGGTTCTGCTGATGTCCGATTTGTCAAGTTGCTCTTCAAAGTGCCGGGCTGGTTGCTTGAATACATGACAAGACACGTGGATGCACAACAAATGAATCAACGCCCTTCACAAGCAAACAGGTTTTCATGACACACTGTTTCTTTGGAATAAACATTTACAGTTTTGCTCACAAGTTTACACTTTTTTTTTTCCTCAGGTTTATAGACCCTACGTAGATTGTACGGAAGCTTGTTTCCGCCACTGAATAAAAAAATAATTGCGACTTTTTATCTCACAATTGCGAGATATGAAGTCAGAATTGTGAGAAATAAAGTCGCAATTGCGTTTTAAGTCAGAATTGCGAGATACAAAGTCAGAATTGCGAGATATAGTCATAATTGTGTCATATAAAGTCGCAATTCTGAGGGAAAAAAGACAGAATTACGACTTTTTCATTTCACAATTCTGACTTTTTTCTCACAATTGCGAGTTTACATCTCGCAATTCTGACTTTATAACACATAATTGCGAGTTTATATGTCGAAATTCTGATATCTTTTCTCAGAATTGTGAGATATAAAGTCACAATTGCGAGTTATCAGGGCAATTCTAAGGGGAAAAAAAGAATAACTTTTTAGACTAACTTTTTTCCCCCTCAGAATAGTTTAAATCTCATATTTAACACGCAATTGCGACTTTATATCTAGCAATTCTTACTTTATATCTCGCAATTCTGACTTTATAACACGTAATTGCGACTTTATATCACGCAATTCTGACTTTATATCTCCCAATTTTGACTTCACATCTCGCAATTCTGAGAAATACAGTAAAGTCAGAATTGCGAGATGTAAACTCGCAATTGTGAGAAAAAAAGTCAGAATTGCAAGATGTAAACTCACAATTGTGAGAAAAAAAGTCCGAATTGTGAGATAAAAAGTCGCAATTACCTTTTTTATTTTTCATTCTGTGGTGGAAACAAGCTTCCATAGATTCTGTTCTGCATTAGTTCAGGAAAAAGTTTTACATTTTTTAAACTACATTTATTTACACTATGGTTCAAAAGTTAGAGTAAGAGTTTAAGTTAGATTTTTTTTTTCTTTGAAAGAAAATACTGCACGGATGCAGCACATTGATCAAGAGTTAGATTCTATAGTTAATAAATGCAGTTATTTTGAACTTTATATTTATACAGTTTTCACAAAATTCAGCAGAAAAACGGTTTTCAAAACTGATTCTTGAGCAGCAAATCTCACATTAGAATGACTTCTGAAGGATCATGTGACACTAAAGTAATGATTGGAGTAATGATGCTGAAAATTCAGCTTTGTCATCACAGGCAGACTGGCGTATGCATGACACGCCAATTCGTATTTCCATTTTTGGTGTGCTATCAACATGTATAATTGCTTTTTAGTGCGTTTATGAACGCCGTTGACTTAACGTTACATTACTGTATATATAAATATATGACCTACCCCAACCCCATCCCTAAACCTATTCGTCACTGGGGTTAATAACATTTATGAGTCTTCCTCTAACATCCTACACTGTAAAATTATATTGTTGGTTTAACTTAAAAAAATTAAGTAACCTGGTTGCCTTAAAATTTTAAGTTCACTGAAATTGAAAAATTGAGTTAATACAATGAAGGAGATTGATTTAATCATCAGAAACTCAAAATATTATGTCATCTGAACCACATGAATTATTTAAGTTGATCTGACAAAAGAAAAAATGTTGCGATTACAAATCATGAAAATATTTTTTTACAAGGAAAAAAAAAAATATCACTCCCCAGATGTAGATCTACATTTTGCTTCGTTTCGCTCAGACATTTAACAGCGTGTACATACACGCGGACCACTCAAAATGCGTATAGATAACGCCACTTGACTTGAAAGTGGCGTGTATGTTTACACAAAAGTCATGACGTCATGTTGTCACAGGAATAAATGACACTTTAAGATACTTAAAAAGAAACAAATAATTCTAATTCACTATCATTGTACAGTATTTTTTGCTTAAATGAACGCAGCCTTGTTGAGCAGAAGAGACTTCTTGCAAAACCAAATCTTACGGTCCTCAAATTGTTAAACCGTATTGTAAATATTTATGAAACACAACATGATCAGGTAGAGTTTAAACTGAAGTTGTGTCCATACTGTGAATTGTTGAGGACGCTGGCCGTTTTTCTCTCTCCAAAACCTGAATAGATGATCTTGGAGGACTTGAGTTCATCCATCTCTTCGATGACAATGACCTGTACGTCTCCATCTCGTCCCAGCAGCCAGCTGACACTCTTGCTATGAGCTTACAAAGGGAAAGAAAAAAAAAAAGAACGGTCATCATTTATGTATTTAAATGTACTATTATACTTCATAATTTATGCATTGTTTCTTGAATGTACTCAACTATGACAAGACTCATTTTTGATCAAAAGAAATAGTGTTGTAAAACAGTTTAAGGATACTTATTGCATCTGTAAAACTAAACGTCCTATTTTAAATCACTGCACATTCTTGTATGAGGAGGAATTTCCTTTGTGAACTTCTTGCCAAGTATTTCCAACAAATAGTGAAAGGAACTTAAATTGAGAGTTAGTTACAAATGACATAATAGAGAGACAAAACAAAAGGTTTGACAGCAAATCAGAAAAAACCCTCCCATGATGAACTGGTTCTTCTTGCAGGCCCTGTGGCGAAACAACAAGATTCCAGTTTAACAGCCTGACTGACACACTCGTGATCCCAGTCGACAAAACTCACATCAAATCAAACAGTCTAAAACTGCACTAAGAGCTAAAAGGACCATGTGAAACCAAAGTTTAGCATAACAAAATGGATTTAGTAAGTAATTGATCAATGCTAGTTTTATTACATACTGTATATAATGATTCCTGCCAGTAACTCATTGATTTTGGGCCCAGGTTAAACCTAATGTTGGTTACAAAATATTAAATGCGACTAATATTAAGTGCGTCTTAAATCAGAGTCCCAAGACCATATTTTCAGGAGGATTTGGACCCGGACTAGACTTGCACTCAGTCTTGACTGTTCAAAGAAAATACGGTCTTGGACTCAGACTTGAGAGTATTATATTATTTTTATATTCACATTGATGACAACAAAATAGCATCTTATATATACAGCATTTAAAGGAGAAGACCTTTTTACACATCACCTTATAGTTAGATGCTTTAGCCCTGGTCTTTCCAAAAACATACACTATCGTTCAGTTTGGGCTCACTAGGAAAGTCTCTTATGCTCACTAAAGCTGCATGCATTTATTTAATCAAAAATATATATAATTTTCTACATTTATTCATTTTAAAATGCAATTTATTCCAGTGATGGTAAAGCTGAATGACCTTTAGAAATTATTCTAATATTAGCTGCTCAATAAATGATGAGTTTATTGAAAATGACAATTGAAAATGGTTATGCTTGATTTTTGTGGAAACGGATCATTTATTTGAAATGGAAGCATTTTATTACACGGTCACTTTATATCAAAATTATGAACATACTTACTGAAAAAAATAAAATTACTTTTTCGAGAGTAAGAAAATGATCAAAATGAAAAATCATATTGACACCAAGTGTTTGAATGGTAGCGTTAAAAAGTAAGACACGCTATAAAACTAAGTTGCAAGACAAAGATTGTGTTTACAACTATTGATAATCAGAAATACAATCGGTCTCCTCCCCACATTCTCCCTTTCTCTTCCTCCTCAGTGTGTTTTGAGTGCCTGTGTTTCCTGTATACTTCCTGCTTTGTTGGCAGTCATGTGTGTGAGGGAATGGAACTTGGCCTGGCTGAAATTTCCTTTGCTCTAAAAACTGGGTCAGTAACAGAAGTGTTTCCTCTGGCTTGTGTAGCCAGCCTCCAGAGACTCCCTTTATTGTTATTTTATTATCGCATTGTATTACTCGGTAACAGAATCTTGATTGACTTTTGACATTTTAACCACTTTCCTAACAGGAGCCCGTCTATAAGACAGAGATTGCACAGTGGCAATCAAGATGTTGTATCAGTGTGTCTTGGGGAAACCACTGACCTGCGAGAACAGCTGCAGTTGTCTAAAGGAGATAGAGAACTCTCTGTGTCTGAAACTCAGGGATCTGATAACACAACCGCTTTGTTATTAGCCAAAGACGACTTCCTGTTGGAGTTACGCATGTCAACCTAAATTATTTCAGTGGTCTGCACATTATTTACTGCATGAACCCAAGAAAATGACTACACTGTGGCCTCAAAAGAGTTTTTGGGCACTTAAGCCACATGGCAATCTTTTAAGTTTTACTTCATTGACTGATGTAATTCTGTAATCTGTGATCTTTTTAGTCCATGAAAGTTATGTCTCTTCCAGTAACAAAGCTGAAATCCCAAATTCCTTAAGTTTTCTGTACGTCTAACCAGTTTAAACCGGGTTGTAACTTTAGCCACACAATGCAAAGTTTCATTTTTCATTCTTTTGTTTGCTTTTTCACTCCTCTCCAGCACTTTTTCTGTTTTACAGATACCCTCTATCTCTCAGATGCATTCCTCTCATATCTCAGCTGTTTACTCCTCCCTCTCAGCCAGTTTTAGACACTTGTCCTCCTCACGCAAGTCTCATGTGTGACGTCCGAGACCCTTGAGTGTTGAGAAGTGGTGAATTTAAAGGGGAATGTTGCAAATTTATTTTTTATCAGATGTTTACAGTGTTTCGGTGTCACACAGAAGATCCTTTAAAAGGAGTAGTTCACTTTTAAAAAAACTTTTGCTGATAATTTACTCACCCCCATGTCATCCAAGATGTCCATGTGAGTCTGTCTACAGTCGAAAAGAAATTAAGGTTTTTGATGAAAACAATCCAGGATTTTTCTCCATATAATGGACTTCAATGGGAACCAAAAGACAGTTTCAGTGCAAACTGAAAAAAAAAACAAAAAAACAATCTTGCTCTGTTCTGTGATGCGCGTTTGTGAACGAATGAACAAATCTATTTTTACTGAGTCAACTCGTTCATTTCGTTCGTTGAATGAACCAAATGACACAAAAAAAAGATTCGTTCATTTTGATAAACGAGTTTGAACAGGAGAGTCACGAACGCGTACCACGGAACAGAGCAAGGCGAGCATTTGAGCTTATAAAACTTAAACTTTGTTATTTATTTATTAAACGACCGATCGTTTCGCTTGATAAGATCATCGTCTTGAATCGTTTAAAGCCCTTTGAACAGTTTGCACTGAAACTGTCTTTTGAACCTTGAACCGTTTGGTTCCCACTGAAGTCCATTATATATAGAAAAATGCTGGAATGTTTTCATCAAAAACCTTAATTTCTTTTCGACTGAAGACAGAATGACACGGACATCTTGGATGACATGGGGGTGAGTAAATTATCAGCAAGTTTTTTTTTTAAAGTGAACTACTCCTTTAACAAATATTTTTATTTAAGTCTTCTGCTCAGTCAAAAGATTGTAAACTTGTCTGGTCTTGTGTCTGTCAGAGACAGATGTTTCCAGTGGAAGCATCAATAAGCTCCCATCTCAAAAACATATGTACTCTTGCGTTTCAAAGCAGTTTCTGTTTTCCAAACATCTGCGTCCACCTCAACGAGACATCACAAGACATTTTCCCATGTAGTCTGCAGATCCACAGTGGCGAACCGTGTTTTATCAGCTCAGCTATTCTGTCCTGACTGAGTCATGTGCCACATTAAGATTCTGACCATATTAAGTCATTTAAAGTCAGCAATAAAAAGCAGGAACAGACTGGCCTGGAACGATTTTTTCAGCTTTCTGAGGGCAACAGATGTGGGAAGAGCAAACGCACTGATTAAAGATCTGCAAAGGTCCCATATTCAAACCTCAGATGATCAAAAGCCTTGATCTAAACAGATACCGATGAGTTGCTGTATGACCATGTGACTAAGAACTTTAACTTCAGAAAGACTCTTAGAGGAGACATACATTTCAAATGTTATTATATTCACTACCATCCTCTTTTAAACAACACTTTTTTTTACCTCCATTTCATGAAAATGGATGTTGATTACGGGCTGTCAAGTTTAATTTCTGAATAATAATAATAGGACTATAGAACTCGCTTGGATAAGATGCACAGATCACATAACACATCAATTTTAGATTGCATAGATGCAATGTAAACCTAGTTCCCACCTGTCTTTGGTTTGGGTTTGAGTGGTTCCCTCTCCAGCTTCTCCTCACACTCTTTCCAGCGTCGCACCTGCTCCTCGCGCATCTTCAGGAAGAGCGTCTTCTTCTGCTCGTCGTTCAGAGCATCCAGCACATCCGGGTCGATGTACATATCATTTAAGATCTGCTGCAGCATGGCCGTGTGTGTGGTGCACCAATAGATCCTGAGATTCAGCAACAGCCCTTCAGAACGAGGATGACGGTGGTAAAGACGATGAAGCCCAGCTTGATCCGTTCACCACACACACGCTCTCATCACTGATCAGAAGCCATCAACTAGACACGCTGTCACAAGGAATGACAGATTACAACATCTGGAAGCAATCTGATCTCTTTAATAGTTTGTTTGCCCTTTCTTTTCCTGTGCAGTTTTAGACTTTTTGTAAGCTATGTTAAGTGAACAGTATGCCAATAAAGGTTCTGGTTTCTTTCTTTCTTTCTTTCTTTCTTTCTTTCTTTCTTTCTTTCTTTCTTTCTTTCTTTCTTTCTTTCTTTCTTTCTTTCTTTCTTTCTTTCTTTCTTTCGAAAGAGGATGTATGGGAACATTTAAATATATTTTTCTAAATCATTGATAAAAAATATTTTATATAACTAACTAAATAAAATATTACAATATCTATTTTTTAGAGCTGTTAACTTTAAAGATATTAATTATATATATTGAATGCATTTTATATAATTTACATATTGATATAATTATCCATTTTTTAAAACTGGTTTTAGAACTGATTTTTTAAAAAAGTTTTTAGGGCTGTCAAATGATTAATCGCGATTAATCGCATCCAAAATAAAAGTTAAAAGTTTTAAAAGTTAAATAAAAGTTTGTGTTTACATGTGGGTGCACTGTGCAAAATTATTTTATATATACACATATATATATATAAATGCATGTATATTTAAGAAAAAATATTATTTAAATATAAAATATTTATATTTATATAAAATAGAAATTATATATAAATCTATAAACAGTACATGAAAATATTTCTTAAATATATATAAGCTTGAGTGTATATTTACATATATAAAATAATTATGCACAGTGTAAACACAAACATTTATTTTGGATGCGATTAATCACGATTAATCGTTTGACAGCCCTAATAGTTTTATAATTATTTAAACAATTATTTAAATATATTTATCAATATTATAAAGGTTTATACATGCAAAATTACTGGCTTTTGATACAGTGACAACATATTACAAAGAAGTTTTAAAATATTATTATCACAGCTTTAATATAATGCTGATATCACACTTTTGTCCTGACATAGAATAAACAGAAATCAAATCAAACTACATAGCAGCTTTTGTATTTTAGAAAGGGGGAATCATCATATTTGGTGGTCCTAGATGTCATTTCTACTGTTTCCCAGCTCTTTTTTAGGCCTGACTGTGTGATACCTAATGAACTAAAGTTTACTTCTGTTGTCAGCAGCTCCCCCTTCCTTTCACAATATACTTCTGCTCTGTTTTAGCATGCCATGACCTGTTTAAGAGAGACAGAGGTCTACAACTACAAAAATGGAAAGGGAAAAAAAGTCTGATACCCCATTACATATAAAAGGGGAGGAAAAGAACCAACACGACAACAGCAACTAAGACAAAAGAGTTGATGTCTTCCTGCCTGCACATTTAATAGACTCCATTTAATGTCAGAAACAGAGATGGTGGCAAGTAGAAAGAAAGTTGGAAAGAGAAGGGAAAAAAAGCCTGTGTGAAGTAAAATGTACTCACAGCTGGGTGCGGACGCTCCACGACAGACTTTAGTGTGAGGGAGAGTGAGAGTCTGTGTTTCCTTCTTGCCTTTGTGTATGACTTAGCTGGTGACATCACAGCATTCCATAGTCTCTCTCTCGTTTTTCTTTTGCTCTCCCTCACAAATGTACATTAGCAATGTCCCTTGCCTTCGCACAAACACACACTTCCTCTCTTTTCCTGCAACTCTCATAGGCTGGAGGGGAACTCAGGAAGCGGACCTCAGCTGTTGGCACCGCAAACGAAGTAGCAGCATCCTGTTTTACAGAGACGGGAGAGATTTTGGGAGAGGGGGAGGAGGAGGGGCAGCTAAAAGGAGAAGAGAAAATGACACAGAACTCTTCAGAAACACAGTCACTCTTGAGAAAAGGAATTTACACAGAAACACTTCACATTAGCCTACTCAGCATCTTTTCAGGGCCAAAAATAAAACACCACTGTACGCTATTTGCTGAAAAAATAACGCACTTCCCCTCTCAGATTTTACCAAAGCTTCTAAATCAGCAGAACTTTTTTTTAACCATTTAAGTCATTTCCTTAAAAAACTTTTTGTTTACTGTAAATTAACATACATAAAGGACATTTATTGCCAAGCTAAAAGCTTGTTCGTTTAATAATGCAAAAAAGACGTTAAATACACATTAGATGTTTTACCTTAATCACACACCAGATGGCGCCCGAGTGTTATCTTTACCGATTGTAATGTGATACCTTCGGTTAATTGAATAAATAAATAAATAAATAAATAAATAAATAAAGTCACAGATTTTTTTGTTTGGTCACATAAACGTCCAGTCAATATATTCGACATGCATCCAGCCATTGTGGAATTTAGTTTCCATTGGTTTTAATTTCATCCTTCCTCTCAGTTAATATTGGGTCTCTTGCCAATGACATCTTTTATCTGCAAGTATGTACCCTAAAGAAGAAGATTGTCTTTTGCAAATAGAAAAAAGCAGACTGCCTTTGCTTCGTCACGGCTTCAATATTAAAGTTTAATCAACAGCGCCATCTACTGGTTTTCAACGGTTATGAATGGATGTTAATTTTTTAAGTTCACCCCAAAAATATTCTGTCATAATTTACTCACCCAAATGTTGTTCTAAACTTGTATGACTTCGGTAGAACACAGACGTAGTACTTCTGAAGAATCATTGCACAGGTCTTTTTTTATTTCTTTTTTTATTTTTATTTCTTTTTTTATTTCTTAGGCTCTCTCTTTTTATGAAACGTCTATTATGTTAAAGTGAAAAAAAATGTAATGACCGCAACACTGCTTTAAACTCCTCTATTTAATAAAGACATATTACATATAGGAGTTTAAGGCAGTGTTGCGTTCATTTACATTTTAAATTTATATTAGATATGGGAGTTTACAGCTGTGTTTCAATTTAGTAAGTTCTTTTTGTCCTGCACCTGCCAGAAGGTGGGATGAGGACACAATTACTTTCATAAATACTGTCTATTTCATTCATTTAAATGTTTGTTTATATTTCAGCTCAATATTGGTCAGCATCATTTTGTGCAATTTTTAACTTTACATCTTTAGTGGTTGTTTCAATGTTCGTTGAAATGTTCTTCTTGACATTTCAGAATTAGCACACTTATGATTCAGCTTAGATGTTGATGTTTTGGACTGCTGGACTGTTATTTTCAAGGTCAACCACCCATCCCTTTGAAACAATATTTGAGTGGAATATTCTGAATTGAATAGAATTCATCAAATGGAGTGGAAAATGTCTTTTCAGCAGCAAATTACTCATATCACAAGTATGACAAAATGCATATTGAATAAAAACATAACTATGTGCTGATTATATATCAACATATAATCAGACTTCAATATAAATCAATAAATAATAATATTTTCAATTTTAATACAATTCATGTTATTATAAACAAATTAACAGGGACACTTAGGTCTATAAATTAGATTTAGATAATATCGGGATAAAAGTGAAAAGTTAAAGACTGTTAAAAGTCTGGCCAAATAAGCATCTTATAATTTATTGACAATATTCAGCCAACAGATGGCGCATTTATCAGATCCAAAAAAAAAAAAAAAAACCCAGAATGACTGTCAAAGGGACTTTATTAGTTGTCTAAAAGAGACATTCAGCCTATGTGTTCAAAAGTTCAGTCCATCCAGTGTGGAAACTAGAATACTTGTTCACATTGTTGATCTGGTCCTTAAAGACACTTAAGACTGAAGCACAGACACTGTTTGTGGTTTCCAAGTAGCACATATGTTTAGAAATAAGACAACTATGCCAGCACAGATGTTTATAAATACAGTAAGACAAATAGTTCTTCCAAAAGTTCAAATACTTTGTTTAAAGTAGTTCACACCGAATTTGAGTGCCAGCTATATGAAAATTTAAGAGACTAAATTGAGACTATGGCAGCCGTAGTATGAAGGAGCAACTGACTAAAGATGGACTAAACCAGACAAGGCTTCTGCTCAGGACAGATAGCCCAAAACTGGCTCCTTGATGAAAGAACCACACCCGTCAGTGGTTTAACACAGAAGTAGGTCACTACTGACTCACGAGGCACTTAGACTAGTGCTAAACATCTGGACACTTTGAAATGAATGAAAAGTGTCCTGAAAAGTGTTTGAAAAATACACTGTTTTCTGTGCTATTGTATTATTAGCCTAATTATATACTGTGTTTATTGATATTATGAATTCATTTATTTTTATATTTTAGTTTACATTTTATTGTTAGGTTTCAGTGATAATTAAGCATTTTTATTATTATTATTTTAATAAAGGGTCTAAAAGGTAATTTCCCATTCATCTAATTATTATTTTGTGTTCCTTGCTTTAACTGGAGACTCATGGGCCTCTAATAGTTCTACGTTTATTATGAAATTAAAAATGTCGCAGTAACCATTTGAGTCTGAAGATGGCGCCAATTAGCTAACGTTACTCCAAAATAATAGTGTTGCACGACTCTGACAAAGTAGACCTTTAGGTAGGCTACTATATTATAACCGCAACTTTGTTTACATCGGTCCTCTAACAATCTTTACACTAACTACATAATAGCAGCGAGCATTAGACTTGATGCTGGCATTACTGGTAAAATCACTCGACTTTCTCTCGAAAACATTATCATCAGTACAGGCGAAGCTGTCATCGTAATATCTTGCAAATTAAAACGATTCCAAATTAGAGTTTCCATGTGCGAAGAAATAACAAGTAAACAATACACAAACAGCGCCATATAAACAGAAATATTTTGACGGTCTACGATCAACGTCACGCGGCAACAAGTTTCGCCTTTTTAACAATTAATTGTGTGTGGCCCAACTAAACCAATGGCGTTTATGCAATACTTTGAAAAAGGTCAGTTCGCATTCGCGTTCATCTCAGTTGCTGTAGCAGGACACGAAATAAGCGATATGTGAACGCAGATTTGCAGATTTGCAGATTTTTTTTCCCTAAATGCCACGTGACTAATGAATCAAGGGACAAATGACGTCAAGCCAACGCTGATTGGCTAATGGCACCAAACACACACACATAAAAACCTTGCTGGCTAACATCCCAAGTTTAGCTAAAAATGCAAAACGCGGCATTATCCTGATGAGGCTGCTCTTCTGTTTATGGAAATACACGATGGAGCAGCTTTAGTATGGAAACGCGTATAAATGGACGGTCTTGGGACTTCAACATATTCGTTTGGGAGCTGCAACTTTTGTTTCAGGTAGGCCTAAATTTCGTTTGACACAGTTACACTTTCTTTTCTTTCAGGGGTGTTTTGTCTGAGGCAAGTTAAGACATAATTAAATTGTTCATGTGACTACAGTGGTTGAACCTAATTTTATAAAGCAACGAAACTATATTTTTTGTGTGCACAAAACAAAAACAAAATAACTGCTTCATCCAACAACTTAATCTCTTCAGTGTCAGCCTCTGACGTTGTTCACACAGAGCAGCACTTCCGGGTTCTTGGTCAGAACCAGTCAGAACGCTGGCTCATCTGTCAGAACCACACGCATGCGTTGTGATGCTTATGTCAACACAGCAGCTTCAGAGAATGACACGTATGAGAAGAAATTAGTCTAGTAGGAGATGCGCCTTGCTTCGCCTGGTGTATGCGAGTCTAGGCGGCTGCAGTGAGGGTAGGAGTGAAAAAGAGCAGGCAAGACGGACAGCTTGGCTACATCTCTCTTGCAGTGGATCAGACACCTGTTACTGTGAGATCAAAGGCATTTAAAATGTTTAAAAGCAAGATCCGTCACAACGATCCCTCACAGCGATCCGTATCCAATACATTTATATCGATAAGTTGTCATGTCATTTTTTTGTTTGTTTTCATGACTTTGTTAGGCAGTTAATACAATTAAATTGTAGGAAGACATTGAACTATTGACCACCACACCACATATCACTTTTTTTTACTATGTAGTAGCCTAATCTCACCATATAATTAAATACTACTTTTCATCTTTTTACTTTAAGACAGGGGTTTTAAGCAGTGTTGGGTGTAACTAATTACTAAGTAATTAGTTACTGTAATTTAATTATTTTTCCCTTGAAAATGTAAAGTAAGGGATTACTCTCAATTTATCCGTAATTTAACTACAGCTACTTCTGATGTAATTGAGGTAAATACTGTGTATAGATCAATCCGATCTCACGGCGATCCGTATGCATTTTATGAGGAATCTAAATATTACGACCGCACTCGTACAAATTCGTATGAATTATTGTAAAATAAGTATGAAAAAAGTGAAATGTCATGAGATCAGACATAAAACAATAGTGGGTTTAACATCAAAATGTAGCCTATTGTCTGATGCTAAAAAGTATGTTTTTATAATGTAACCTTCTCCACCTTGGTCGGTTTAAGGATAATTCATGCAATTTTATTTGAAAGAATTAAAACAGATTCATGTCTATCATTGTATTCAGCTGGTTGAGATTGATATGGGATTTTGAAGGTAATTAGTAATTAAATACTTTTTAGAGAGAGTAATTAGTAGGCTACAGTAATCTAATTACACTGTTGAAGAGTTAATTAGTAACTAGTAATTAATTACTTTTTTTGAGTAACTTACCCAACACTGGTTTTAAGCAAGGTCAACTACAATTTACTATAACAAGGACATAATGAACAACACTCGTCTCAAGGTAGAAAAACAATTTCTTTGTGAAATGCAAGATTTATTGTATTAGAATTTAAATGCAAAAGAAAAGGTATGAGAGTCGGCTGTTTTAATTTAAAATGTTTATTTTAACATGGTTAAATATTTGACCACTTTTTTGGTTATAATATAGCTAGACTATATAGAAGTAGCCTAATGCATGGAATTATAGGCCTATGTTTTTTTTAAATTGTGTTCAAATGCATGCATATACATCCATTCAAGTTTGTATACGTACAAAGAGAATCGCAATGCTGACAACTTTTTTTAAAAATAAAAGTTCATATACATAACTTATGGATTTGAAATACAAATAGTGAGTATGTGTTTGTGCACTATAGCGCGTGCTTCTTCTGTACCGAATCTTTTTTTCGAGTCATTTGGTTCATTGAATGAACCAAATGACTCGAAAAAAAGATTTGTTCATTTTGATGAACGAGTTCGAACAGGAGAGTCAGAACGCTCATCACTGAACAGAGCAAGGCGAGCATTTGTGCTTATAAAACATATACTTTTTTATTTATTTTTGAAATGACCTATCATTTTTGCTGGATGAGACCCTTATTCATCCCTTTAGGCTTTCACATTAAACAGTCACACTGTTTAATAATCAAATAAAATTGTAACATGAATTAAAAATAAATAATTTATCATAAAATGTTATGGAAAACATCTACTGTATAGACAAATTAAATATTTATGATTTAAATATTGTTGGCAAATTGTTTTGAATAACATATTTTGAATAACAGTTGGTGGAGAAAGATTTTGTGGCCAGATGGACTGTGATAAATACCAATATGTTGTATGTGCTACAGTAAAATATAGACTTTGGCGGTAATTTTATGAAAATGCCTGAACAATCAATCAAGTAATCTGAAAAGCTGTGTAGACTGCATTTAGGGCGTGTTGCAATTGGTGCCCTTGTTCAGATAGGGCAATGATCAGGGAGTTGGACATTTTAAGGGCTGTTTTAATCGCAAAATTCTTCCAGTTTACTAAAATGCTCTTGATGCCCACTATGGCTGCGTCCGAAAACCTAGGCAGCTGACCTGTCCGCATTTGTAATACAGTAAGTTGCATCTGATTTATGATTGCCCAACCTGACATTTTCATGGTTATTTATTTTATCAACGGAAGCAGTTATTTTCAATATTTTATTACAATTGAAACTTACTTCATGTGCAATATTGTGATTTTACATTTTTTTTTCTAAATTAAAAAAATGTTACTTAAATTCCATTTCGTCACAAGGACAATAGAAATGTCCATAATCAAAAAAATATTGGCTGGATTCAATGCCTTTAAATCTACATTCTAAAAAAATGCTGGGTTATTTCAACTCAAATTTGGGTCAAATAGACAACCCCAAATGTTGGTTTAAGAATAAAAAAGTAGTTTAAAATGAAAGTTGAAGTTGGGTTAAAATTTTAAAAGACATTTTTAACCCAACATTTGGGTTTGTCCATATTTTACCCAATTTTGGGTTAAAACAACCCAGCATTGTTTAGAGTGTACGTATATATCATAACCATACACAACTCAAGGTTCAACTCCAGCGCTTTCTTTCAAAGTCAACTTAATTCAAGTTTTTAAAGACATTCCTGCAGCAAAGTAACATGCTAATATTATCAATGAATAAACATAAATAAAACTAAATTAAATACAATTAAATCATTGGTTTGTTTTGCAGCAAGAACATTAGAAATCTGTCATACCAAACAGAGATCAGACAGTTATTATATTATTTTTACAAAGTATGATGAGGAGAGCAAGAGATCAATTTCCCGAGAATCTGCATTTAGCATAAAGCACAATAAAGACGTAAAATTATAGACTACTCCTTGAAATGACAAATGTATAAGACTTTTCAGGATAAATTGAACACAATGCCTTCTGAACCGCAGCTCAAAAAAAAAAAATAATACTATTATGTTGTTATTCTGAGAAATACCTCTTTAGTAGAAATATAAGATGATAAAAGGCTCGGATATGATCATACATCCTTAGAAATTGTAGTGGAATTGCATTGGTTAACCACTGGAACCAACGAATAGATTGCATCAAATGACATTGACATGTTATTAAATATGGTTTAGTCTGCATACTTCAGGTCATAATTCTATTCCTTTAACATCAACTATGAACAGAAAAATAAAACATCACTGAAGTCAGAGCCACAATATCAACCACTATCTGAACTTTCACACGAGAAAAAGAAACACAGAAACATTGATATTGAACATTCTTTTCGTAAGAGGTGGGTAAATTAACATTTCTTTTTATTTTTTTTTTAATTTGTAAAATGTACACAAATTATATTTGACTCATAACCGCCGAATGAGTAATTCGGTGAACCTCTTTGCAAAGGGAAGGAACATAAGTTAAGAGATAAAGAAAGAAAGAAAAAAAAAAAACGGTACAAGGCATTCCTTGTTGAGATCATTTTCAAACAAACATTGGTCAAACTTTTTTTTTTTTCTCCAGCTGGAAAAGCAATGTGCTACTGAAGACAGAAGAGGTCATCACACACCTTCATCATTAGAATCATCCCATGTATGTATTTAGAAGGGAAATTAAGGATACATATTCATTGCCCCTAACCCAAAGGCCTTCACACCCCCTTTGTTTCATATGCCCATTTCTGTAAGTTCTGAACAGAGACAAAAGGGGTGGCAATTATGACATGAACGTTCACAAAAAGTGCAGACAGGATATATAACTGCTGTGTGTTTCCTTCACCTGGGTGAAGCTTGTTCATTGAGATTGGTTTCTTTTCCAGATACAAACCTTTTTTTAAGTGCAGATAAAGGCTTTAAAGAAAAAAAAACCTTTTAAAGAAATAAACGTGGAATTCAGCCACATGCTTTTCAAATATTAATCATATATTTAATTGATATACATATATTGCCAACATTGGCACGTTCAATATTGCACACAGTAATGAAATATAGCACTGGGAAGAGAAAATAAATCCTTAAGTTTCCAAAAATGACAAATTACATGAAGCAACACTGAAAGGTTGGGGAGAAAACACAAATCCTGGCCACACCCCTCAACTAGGCTTTTGGTCTGTGACAATAAACTACAGACAGCCTTCAGTACGGACGTTTACCTCACTTTTTGCCTGGCACAAAGCATTTGATAAACTAAGGGAAGATTCGTCTTGCTCTCGTCGAGGTGATTTCGAAGTCACGTGTTGTGATCAGAATCTGCAAATAATGATTTGCTTCTCAACCGAAAAGACCGCGAGTTATGTAATAGCATATAGGAGGGCCAGGGCCAAACAAAACCAGACGAGGAAAGAATAAAAAAAAAAAAAGAGGGAGAGGGGAAGGGGACCCAAACTTAGATCCAAAGCACCAGCCAGTGTATAAGCATGCAGAGTCTGTAAGGCACCAGGTTGTTTAATGCTGAAGAGTATGCTCCCCAACAAGTTTCATTAAAGTCAGGGTCTCCCAACACAGGTCCTCAAGGGCCCCCATGGAAAAAGGGCTTTTGTTCCATTGATGTCTGATCAAAAAAGTGTTGATATATTATCTTATGTACACTCATTCTTTGAAAGAAAAACGAGTATCAACTACCTGACCAAACATTACTGACTTCATAGACACTGAAACCTGCTATCACAGAGAAGAGTCCTTGAGGACGAACATTGAGAAATCCACCTCAATGTGGCTGTGTACAGGTTAACATGCAACTACAGCATTCCTTGGCGCCACTCATCCTCTCATTGGTAGACTGATATATATATATATCTATATATTTCTCTATATATTTTAAACCCTTTAACAGATTGTTTGTCAATTTCCCACTAAAAACGTGGGTTGTTTCTTCTCCACTGAAATATATCTGATTCACAAAATCATACTTTGTATGTTTTTCTACATGAGCATTTTCATACGACTCTTTGTATGTTTGTATCGAGGGGTCCGCCGGTTTCGTTTACAAAAATGTTTACTCTTCGGTTGTCATTGCTCTTACTTATCGAGTACCTGTTTTTTTTATACACTGAATGACAACGAGACACAAATACATGGCATTTCATCTGCAAGACAACTTCACTTAAAAAAATACACTGGTAATACTCGTCAGACTGTTTGCGAAGAGGTCGACTACCACCTCCAGACACCTGCACACAGAGACCACTCTTCTGTCAATCAACAGGTTGATTTGTTGTAGATTTTGTCCCCCCCATCCCTCCCCATCAGGGTTCCTATAGCTATAGCCCTCAGGTGATGCTTGGGAAATCTAGTAGTGGCATGACAACCTCTTCAGTTGATTCGAAAATTTGGTTAAAAACTAAAACTAAAACATCTGATTTGTGCTGAAGTCATTAGCGTTAAGGAACCATTTCCTCGTAATCTCGGCAATAACTCCATTGCAAACACTTCTATAACATCTTGGAACGTGTAAAAAAGTTCTCGGTTAATAAGGGAAAGAAACACTCAGTTCTGTTGTCGTCAAGTAAGAAACACAGTTCATATATAATGTTATTACTTGGTTTAGCAGCCGCTTACTGGTATTAATGGTGGGTAAGTGGATGACATCCAGCGATGGGTGGACTGTCAGTCTGTGGAGAATTGTATTTTTTGTGGGTAGTGCTCCCGTGGAGTTAAACAGTTACTTATCTTTTATGTATCTTTCTCTTTTTTCTCTTTTTTTGTTTTTACAGCAAAGTACGTATAATTTCTCTTTAGGTTATTCGGATTATTTTCATTTTTTGCATGTTTCCCTCCACTATCAATCCTCGTCCCCGTCGTCGGCGGCGTGCATCTCCTCTTGTTGCTGCTGCTGAAGCTCGCATGCCCTTTTTTCCCTCTGTTTCTCTTGAATCTTTTTCATTTCGTCTGCGTATTTACAGAAAGTGCTACCGAATTTCGACCACACTTTGTAGGGCACTGTGATAGAGTTGCGATAGGTGGGCTTGACCTCGCTTACCCTCATGAAGACCCCGTACTTATTGGAGCCCACGTCAAAGAAAAAGCGCTTGTTGTCCACAGTTAACGAGGTTCCCTCGGGCAGCTCCGCCGGCTCGTCCTCCACTCCGTAGTCGTCGATGAGTTTGGCGAGTGCGTCGCGAAACTCGATAAGTCCCTGGGCTGGAAGAGCGATGGTCTGGCCTTGCGTGGATCCCAAGCCGGGCCCCCGGTTGACGGTCTGCCTGATCCTCAGAAAGCGGCCCCTCTGGTTCTCCTTCAGATCCATGTAGTACTTCCGATTCTCCCGGACCAGAAACTCACTCTTCAGCGCCCGCCGCGGCTCGTCCTGCGCCACGTCCGGGTTGCTCGGACCTAACTGGGCATAGTGCTCGATGAAGTCTCCCAGGTAGTCGCGGAACTCGACAGCAACAGACATTGACAGAGTGAGGCGGCTCTTGTTTCCCCCGGCCCCGACTTCTGCTATCTTCAAGAAGCGGCCTTTCGCGTTCTGCTTTACGTCTAGATAGAAGCGCTTGTTCTGGATGTCAACCCGCTTGGAAGCGAGCTCCTGCGTCTCGTGCTGCAGCCCGGAAGCCGAGCCCGCCCCTCCTGTCACTGGGTGCATGGAACCGACACCCGGGCCCGTGGCTGCTCCTCCCTGCTCACTTCCACTGTCTCTGTCCGCCATGATGCTGCCTGCCTTCTCCCTCTGTCTTACTGCAAGCTACAGCCAAGCAGCCACGCCACCGCTCTCGCGAGATCTGCGTGAGGAGAGAAGACGAGCGCTGTTCAGACTAGTGCAGATTCCCAATAAATTCATCGTGCTGAATTCAGGGCTAACGCTGCAGCAGACGTGATGTCTAATCACATATTATCTCTGTCCTGGAAGATGAGGATAAATGCGAAACTGAAAATCTAATTAATCGAGTTCCGAGTTTGTGCTGCCTTACCGTGTATCTTTAATAGGCTAATAGTCTATATTTCACAGCCGTCGATATTCGCTATAATACTGACATGGAATTCCTTTCCTGACGTGTTCGTTGTCATCTAGGTTTTTTATTATTTATTTATTTATTTTTAATAATATTATTATTAGGGTGTTATTATTATGTTACAAGCGGCTAATTTTAAACGATAGGCTAGCTAGAGGTAAGAAGATTATGCCGAAAAAATGATTTTTCTAATTCTGAAGTGATATAAACTTGTCTCATTCTTTAAGATATCGCACATGGATCTCGCTGGAATTTAGGAATATTTAATTTTGATATTATTAAGAAATTTCCCAAGATATAAACTGGACAAATATTAAGGACAGACCCGTTGTGTTTGGATAGTCATGTAGCCTAGTTGTTCATCCTTCATTCAATCTAGTTTTTAGTCAGGTCAAAAATAAAAATTGGAAATATATTTTAAGATGCATTCGTATTGCATTAAATGGCTGGGATTTTGAGCTAATAAATATTAAAGCTTTTGAATGGTTGCATTTTATTTGGGTTAATGATATAGGCGTTATGATATGTATGTTCTGCAGGTTTTTTACGTGTAGCTATATTACGTTACCAATAGGCTATAGCGTTGCTGTATGCATTTATAGCCTACCAGATGCAATTCATTTGTAATCAACTATAACATACCAGAATATTTGTTGTTTTGCAGTTATTCACCTTTTATTTTCATATAAATATCTCCTTAAAAAACAACCAGAGCTTTCTAGTTAAATAATGTGCACCATCGCATGTAAGAATCAAGGCTTGAAAATACTTTTGTCGTTATTTGTTTTAAAATAAAAACAAAATAACTAGTAGTCTATCTTAGTAGGTTATGTTTTCTATTTTACATTGGTGATTGTTTTGTGACGGATGCTTTACATGAATTTGTATGTGTCGTGTGTCAGTTAAGCAGAATAAAACATCTCGAGCTGTAGGCTACGTTTAAAAAGAACAATAACAGTTCATGCAGTTCGTCCCAATGCAGCTGTATCGTTTCTCGGATATTGTATAGGCCATAGCTTGTACAAAATATTTGTCATTCGTTTGCATATGCAATTGAGTAAGGAGTTTCAGGCATTTTTTATTTATTTACAATAAAAAATTCTAAACTAAACGAGTAAAATAATATTATTTACTCTAGCCAATCTAAAATGCATAATGTAATAAAAAGGCCTTGTTCTTTCTATTCCGCACAAAATCATGCTTAATTTTAATAGGCCTATGTTTGGCAATGTAAAACACAATTAAATTATGCATTCGTTTCTAAACATGTTTTTAAAGCAAACTGTTTTATAAATGTAGAAGAACTTGACTTTGATTACGATTATTTTTATCAGTTAGCCTATTTGATTTATTTGCGTGTATTCCTAGTTGTAGCAATATTGCTCTATTCAAGCGCACAGTTATTTTACAAAAACATCCAACAAAAGTAGAAACGGGATAATTACACAAATGTTTCGAATTAATTTTCTTTAATTACATTTAGCTGTTCTTTAATTTAATTGAAATTATACCAGAAAGTGAATACCTTTTTGTGAGCGTTTAATTAATTAATTTATTTATTTTTGCGCTGCAAGAATGATTGATTCTCTTTAATAATTAAGAAAACATTTTTTAAAATGCATCTCTAAAATAATCAGCGTGTTCGTTAACAATAAGCCAAACTGAGATAGATTTGTATCGGTTTCGACACAGAACGTCTTGCGAGACTGAATATTTTAATGCGTATAATCGTATCTTTACTTTCACAAATCTGTTCTGATCACGTCGTCTTTAGTAAACAATTTTCTTGTATTTTGATATTATTTTAATCTTAAAGTTGCATTCTCAAAAATGCAATCTAGGCCTAAGTCTTCATTTAAAAAAAGACGTTAAAATATTTCGAAGATGACAAGTCTACTTTGTAATAACGTAGATTAAATTGAGATATAATCTCCTTTTAAAGAGGTACAATTTAGATAAATATACTCACTTTATGCCTTGGAAAAATGAGTGAAAAGATATAAGAAGGACAACATAGATTACCCAAACAATATTTTAGTTGGTTACCTCTTTACAATAAGTTAACATTATAGTGACTAACAATCAACCATACATCTACTGCATTTATAAATCTTATAAATGTTAATCTTACACATAATAAAAATCAAAAAAAGTATCTGTTCACATTAGTTAATGCAAAAGATGAAAATTAACAATACATTCTGTAAAAATTGCTCACTTTAGTTCATAGTTAAATGCATTAATAATGTTAACAAATGAGACCTCATTGTAAATAGTTACCAACATTATTATAAATGTCCAGTTGACAGAACCTGACGTGCATCATGCAGACATTGTTTGTGATAAACAGATAAAAAATATTTACATGCAATTTTCCTCTAACAATAAAGAACGCATTGAGAAAGAAACTCTGGAGTACTTGAAGTGGCATTCATAAATGCAATATTTACATGTGCATTGCAACATGATTTCCCCCTCTAATGTTTAATATTTCATTCCATAATCTAAACACCGAGCACACGTCGAATACAAGCAGCATTCACGTTGAAAATTTCACGACTTCGTTTGCCCATAGAATCTTTATGCTATTAAGGTTAAACACATTGCATTAGAGGGGCTCGAGGAAGCAGCTTCAACTATAGATATATATATACTCCTTCTAATGCTTGGGAGATGAGTCTGGTAGCCTAAATGATGCTTGTGGAGTTGGGGGGTGGAGGGGTGTCAAAACCGCTGATGAAGAAGCAAGGTGAGCGGCTTCTTATGCTCCGGCAGTTAATTGAAAGATTATGGGTTTAGGCCTACTTCACGTATTCCATTGCTTATGTCTAATCACATGCTTTAATAAATAAAGTGCATGTATTTAGTTTGTCATTCAATATATTTAAATATAAATATACACTAAATACAAAGCATCTAAATAATAGGATTTTTTGCTAATTTTTCCCATTATTAAAAGACAGTTGTATTAGCTCATGGCATACCGTTCAAAAAGTTAGTGGTCACTAACTTAGTGTGGCCTGTTGCTTGCTAGAATGAAGACTATCTTATCTCGTTATTCTTAATTGAAACTTCTAGTGCACGTGTAAACTGCTTGTCATGGGCCTAACATAAGTGACAATGCGTAAAAAAGACACTGAGTGAAGGAAAGAAGGACTCTCAACTCATGAGCGTTCCCTCAAAGGTGTGCTTGCTTTTGGTCGAAGGTGAACTCTGCAAGCTTGTACTCATAACGGTATATCACAGTCACATTAAATGGCATTGGATTTGCCGCAACCGACAGAGTGTGTGTCAGCCTCGCAGTCTGTCAGCACTGTAAACAGTTAACGACTTTGCGCAAGCTGTCTGTGCAATCTGCCCACGGCTGCGGATATTAATTCCGTGGTTGTTATACTGACCAGAAAAAAAAGGTATACCGAGGAATACCATGACATAGATCGTAAGTGCAGTGCTGTTGCCAAAGTCGCAGACCTCATAACGAGCGACGTGTCTCGGCATATCTTACCCCGCTCAGTCTGCAGGCAGAGCGTTAGCCCCTGTGCAAGCCCTTCGCAGTTGAACACTGTCAAAAACAAAGATGAAAACCTGTAAGCCCCGAAGGCCTACTGTAAACACTGTCGCGGTGCTGCTTCACCGATGCGCCGTTCACAAGATGGAACGAAAGAGCGAGTCGTGGCATGGAGACGGACGCACGCACGAGCTCAACGCTGTGCGCGTGGAGTCTGATGTCAGCACGCTCAGCTGGAGGAAATCAAACAGCTCGTGCGCCTCGCAGTGTTGCTTTCGCGAAATTGCAGATGAATCTGGCAAACTTTTTCATGTGTTGTTCACATGTATTTTACGGGTGGATTCGCTGAGCTAGAAGTGGTTGTAGAATCGAAAACCAGTGTCATAACATTTTTACTGGATTGTGTTTCATTATCTTCCTTAAATGTCAGTTCTTTATCCTATATCCTCCTAAAAAGTTGGTTTTACCATATCGTTTTAACATAATAGGTTTCAAATAACTCAGAAGGGCTTGTATTGTCAACGGTACCAAGAACTAATTTGTTTGTATCCTGAAACACATAAGCAACTCCGAATCTGAAAGAGGGTCGTGTATTATTGGCTACTTAGTGCTTCAATGAACCATTTAATTATCTTTTTTATTTTTAAGGGTGTAGCAAGTGGAGATTAAAATGATTTATTCAAAAGTTTTTAGTGTTTAGAAAAGCGTAATTGAGATGTTTATCATGTTTGATAAGGTCAAACAATTTATAGACATATAGGTGCCTGTATGTTGAGGACACGTGGATTGTCTTAACTCATTTCAGGCCTAAGTTGTAAGTGTTTTTATGTCTTTTATTAATAATTTCGTTAAACTGATATTTAGCTATATGTAGGCTAGAGTAGTTTCATCGGTGGAGGTCGAGGGCAGCGCAGTTTCAGAACCATGGACAGTAACCGCTGTGTCCGTCACGCGCATCGTTGCGTTTCTAATGATCTATCGGTTTTAAATGTAATCCTTAGCACGCCTGTGTAAAATTAACCAACAATTAATAACGAGATTTCTAACTCCAGTACTCAACCTTCACATTACTTAAACAAAAGAAGTGATCTAGACGTGTTAAGTAGCCTATCGATTTCATGGTTCTTTCGAAAATGGTGCGGTTTGCGTCGAACTCTTATTATATTAAGCTATTACTGTGTAGGCTACTATAAGGCATTTTCTGAACATCACGACAAAAGAAAATGACATGTTCGTCTTTCGCTCTTTGACTGAAAAACAGTCTATAGCAATAAAAGCTGTTTATATCTATTTTTTAAAATTAAAAGTCCTTGTTATTTTTATCACAAGTCTATAAAGAATAACGCACTATATAAACACGTTCTTTCAAGATATGTGCTTTAAAGTGAAAGTTCATGAAAGAAAATTGTGAAGTGAAAGAAAATTATGGTGGTCATACTTCCAAAAAGAATAACCTGGGATTCTGAATGCCAGGATCCACACCGGCGGTGACCAGCTGAACACTCTCCTCAAACATTGTGTTCATCCGCGCTGTGCCGTGTCGAGGGTGTTGAAGTAAAACTCACGTAAAGTTGATAATTCCGCGAATGACTGCAATTGCAGATCTCGAACAGAGATGGCGACAAAAGGGAAAAACGCCGGACTGCAGCTTTACCTTGAGATTGCACAATATACATCTTTAAAGATGTTCTTTGTCTGATAAAATTCATAAAATATAAGGATGTATAGGCCTATCTTAAATCACTTGACAGTAAGGCAATGAACAGTATAGCTTTATTACAGTTTAGCCTTGAAGAAAGCAATAACCTATGAGCAGTAAAAACTCAGCAAGGGGCAACTCATGAACTATAACCAATGTGCGTTGAGCGAAACCCTATGACCACAAGTTAGGCTACTCCAAGAGACACTGGTCCTACTACCAATACTTTTTGTTAATTACAATTCAGTAAGTAGGCCTGATAAGTTTGAAGGACCCCAATTTACGCTATTTCTGACCCATGTTTCCCAGTCATCTTGCATGTTTGAAAAGGGTTGTGGCTCTGACGTTCTGTGCGCAGAGAACAGCAGATGTCGCCCTTAGTGAATTTAGAGCTACGTTCCTTTGCAGATCCACAGGTTCAACACTTCATTTAGTTCAGGATTTAGGTTGTTTTATACAACGTTCCTAACCGGTGAAAGTCTAATATTGATCTTTATCATCTCCTTTTAAACATTGTGTCTTTTTCTACCATTCATATAGGCTGCGCCACAGTATGTGTCTATAAATCTTTTACCGTCTTATTCACATATGTTGTGTTTGATGCAGTCTGCTGCTTCATCCGTGATGTTCCTTCCTTTTATTAGTTAAAAAAGGGTTCTCATTCGGCCAGGCATCAACAATGCAACGAATAGCTACCAGACGTAGCCTATAGATTTGATGCAACGCCTCACTATAATTTTTTTTCTTCTCTGAGGCAGAGCAGCGAATGTGACCTGAATGCAGGGCATGATTTGGTAATGGAATGAGACTCAAAACTCACTCAAAGCTCATTCATTCGCACTGTTAGACATCGTACTCAGAGCAGCACAAACCTAAGAAAAAACTCCTCTTTTTTTATTCGATGAGGATTGGCGATGGGAGAGATCATGGATTGACCATTTTTCTCGGGGTGTCGGAGACTAAAGACGCACACGCCGGCGCATGGGCGTTCGTTTCAGCACCCCAGCCGTGAATCTGCCGTTTGTGCGGGGAATCTTGCCCTCATAGATCGGGGTGGCGGACAGGGACGGGGCGCGAGGGATACGGCAAACGCGTTTTATCGCTACGAAAGTGGATTCTTACAACGTTTGTGCTGAGGGGATATCGAAAGTAGCCCTAATAGTTTACTGCAGTATTTCACATTCGACTGCAGTGGAAGATGCACAGCACCAGTGGCGAGTAGGGCGCTCACCACTGCAATTTCGGGGCAAAGATTGACTGGCGGCGTCTTGCGGATACCTGCTCGTGTCTTCTTCGGCAGCGTCCACGACTTTACCTGCATTTTGGGAAGCGCTTCGGCAGAATGCAGTTGAGGGATCTGTATTAACCCAGAAGCATTACGCCGTTTCCGGTTCCCAGCTGGTGTTTCCCGATTGCAAATCTATCGGAAAAAAGCAGCGGATCCCGATGGCATGGACACTTACGCAAGTTCTGCCGCGCCGCCGTGCTACTGGAGCCTATTCGCAGTCTCTTCAGCCTTCAACCCAGCTCCACCGCCATCGCCCCGCAGCCCTGCCGCAACGCGACCACCGACCATCGAGCCAAAGCAGGCGGCATGAGGAGGCTTGATTCGGTACACTTATCCATGCTGCTCATCGGGGTCTCCTTCGCCTGCTACTCCCCGAGTCTGAATTCCCTGCAGGACCAGGCTTACAGATCCGCCGTGGTGATTGAGGGCAAGGTGCAGTCCGCGCCTCAGAACGTCTCAGCGGAGCCGTACAGTGTGAATGTCAAAGTCCTGGACGTGTGGCCGCGGAACAGCGGGGGTCTGGAGCGGGAGCAGCTCGTCACCGTGGGGGAATTTGGCTCGGAGGCTCCGTGCGCCAAAGTGAAGAAGAATCACAAGTATATATTTTTCATGGACCCAACTGATGAACCCTTGGTTTTTAAAGCGTCGTTTGCGCCCTTAGATACAAGTGGGAAGAACCTGAAAAAAGATGTTGGGAGGATCTTGTGTGAAGACTGCGGTAAGTTTATGCCCACAAAAATGTTTGTGCAGGGGCTTGCGAATCGACTTGGCCGTCGGAATCGGTTGTGTGCTTATGTGTAGTGCGGATGACATCCAAATGTTTGGTAACAGATGGGGGCTTGTGGGGGCGTCTCTGCAGCAATATTGGGCAGGAATAAAGCGCTCAAAGGTTTTTCATGGTTTCATCAGGCATATGCAAAGACATACGCTGTAGGCACACGCGCGCTCCTTGCTCATTTGTAGGATCCAGAATTATTGCCTTATAATTGCAATAAACTGATATAGTGTTCATGGCGTCACCATTAGACAGGGCCCATAGCCAAGTAAGGCTTGTATGTGCGTAAACAAAAAGGTGCAGAAAGTCAGAATGACTCAGAATATCTTCAAACGTGGCCGTCAGGACCTACAGCTCATCGCTCTGTTGGGAATAGAAAGTTGCTGGTCTGCGCTTGTGTAATGGGCCTTCAGAACAACTGCACTGGGAGTGGAGGCTTAAACTCCTCTCAGGACGCAGGGAATATGCAGCCAACAGCAACTGTTTTGTGTCACCTGTTTGCACGCCGCGTATTATATCTTTTAATAAGCCCGAGGTTCATCCCATCATTTTTCTTTTTGACGGGGATATTCCTCGAAAGCACATTATGTTAACGCGGTAACTCAAATATCACTCTAACAGTGGGGGGAAAAATCCTCCACTCCATCTTTTCTCAATGTTGTGATGCATCTAGAAGGTGCTACTTCTGTGTCAGTAAATGTTTTCCACAGGCCTGCTGTCAGAGGCTCTTCTAACGCGTTGAGATGGCCGCTGTCCATGGTGCTGTATGGCCAAAAAAAGAGAATGGAAATATGCTAATTGAGACAGTTATCATATTTCTTCCAAATAACTATTGTTTATGTTAATTGTGCTTTATATTAACTACTATTGAGCAACTATACTACTAAGTAATCTAATAACGTCAGGTGATTTTTTTTTTTGTAATTTTTATTTTATTTTTTTAGATCGCCTATATTTCTTATTCTTACTTCACTGTCCCAAGTAGTAACTATTCCATTGTTATGGTTAACAAATAACATTTTGTGAATTTTAGATATCAACTTTACTTCCAAATATGCATTTCAATTACAGTTTTACTAACTCTATTGTTTATGTAACTATTTAACCATTGGTATACTGTCGTTTCTTGTCACATGTTAATCACAATAGTAAGATATTTGTGCCATTTATAAGGTTCATTTTATATGACAAGTAAAAAAAATCATTTGAGATGGATAAGATAATGTGTCTCGTTATTAGGCACTAGTATCTAATAAAGAACACTGTAAAAAAATATTGTTGGTTTAACTTAAAAAAAGTGACCTGGTTGCCTTATTAATGAAATTTTAAGTTCATTGAAATGGATAAATTGAGTTAATACAATGAAGGAGATTAATTTAATCACCAGAAACTCACCAGAACAACATAAATTATCTAAGTTGATTTGACAAAAGAAAAAAAATGTTGTGATTACAAATCATGAACATATTTTTTTACAGTATACTATAAAATCTAACCATTGGGATAGATACTAAAAAGATGCAATGAAAAATAATAATATATGAGTCAATAGTGAAAAATAATGGTTTACTTAGTAGTTATTAATAAAAATACTATTTTAATTAACAAATGTTAAAGTTTGCTTCAGTATGCTTTCATAAGCATATGCTAGTAGCACACAGAGGCCTTGAATGAACTATATATCGCTTTGATTTTTCCAAGCACATCAATAAAACGAGAATCTTGTGCCTTCGTTTCTTTCCAAAGATCAACGAGTGCTCACTAGATGACTTTGCAGTTTCTTCTCTTAAGTTTCCAGGTTAGGTTTCACGTGCATTGAACTAACTTGTGTGATGCAACAAAAATATTTACGTATAATATACCGTTTGCCTTGCAATGAGACCACAGCCCACCATTCACTTACAGTGTTTCTTTTCATCGTCATGCTAAAAGTGACCATACATCTTTGACGGTGATGTGAAAGAGTTCTGTAAGAAATGTAAGGGGTAACAAACATGGCCATCATCTGACCTCCACTGGCATGTCTGTATGTCTCTGTGGACAGAGTATGATTCAGACAGGTCTTTTTCAAATATGTGAAAAAATATGTTTCTTCTTCTGTCCCTAATGGCTCAGCCTAGATTGAAAGCCTGTAAATGCAGGTATTTTGAAGAGTCTTTTTTTGTAGAGGGAGACCTACATATCACCCATGAAGAGTGACGAGCGGGTGCTTTGTGTGGCGTGCTTCTCCTCCAAAATGTTATACAAAAGATATTTAGTAATTTAGTGATGAGCACATCCAACTATTTGATGCTCCACTTTATATGAGATCCTGATTTTCCCATCCCCCTGTGTGGAGGTCACAGCTGTATCGAGGTGGCGGTCCAGAATATGCCGGTGGCTCAATATCATTGATCCGAAAGAGCTCTCGGGCAAAACTGCATGACACAGGACAAGAATAACAGCTGGTGATTGACATGCACAGAGGGAAGGACTTATTTCACAGATGCATACGAAGGATTTTTGGCCAGACCAAACACGGAGATTTTTGTCGTAACAAAAGCCAGTGTATTTCTCATTCTGACTGACATGGATAATTTACCTCAGGAAAATAGCGCATGATTTAAAAGGCTGTAACGAGAGAACTGCCTGAGGAGATTTGGTTATGATTAGCCACATCTCTCAGCTACAAGCTGGATTCGGCTCTGGGAAGGAAATTGATGACTGCCGTCTTATTGCTGAACGCTCGTGGTGGGCTGTCGTCTTGTTAATGGGATGGTGGCCATATCAAAGCACTGGTTTTATAAACTTGGTGATATTTAGGATACTCAAGTGTGGGATTATGCACTCTCTTCTTCAACGTGGCCCACTTTTTAGCTCCAAGAAAAGGAAATCTCTCTCTGCAGCTCGCCCACACATATTTCATGAGCTGGACACAAATGAAAAACCTTGTTCTGTTGCATTCGAATTGTAAAACAAACCAATATTGATATGCTTTAGTCAGTGGTTTAGACTTTCTCATTTCGCCGTAGTCTATTATTACCGGTCATTTGAATTTTTATATCTTAATGATAAGACAATACAGCTTTGATTGTTAAATTACAGGACGAGCATATAGGCTAGACTATGCATTTATTTATTTATGAAGCGAACAGATTAACAGCAACTGCAAATAACTTCATGTCCACATGAAGCAGATTCTTTGACAGCAGAGGCCACTGAAAACACGGTCAATGCAATATTACAAAATAAAATTATGATTAAAATATGAAGAAAACATGAAAAAAAAAACTTAAGTAAACCCGCATGGATTTAAAGGAGTAGTTCACTTTTAAAAAAACTTTTGCTGATAATTTACTCACCCCCATGTCATCTAAGATGTCCACGTCTTTCTTTCTTTATTCGAAAAGAAATTAAGGTTTTTGATGAAAACATTCCAGGATTTTCTCCATATAATGGACTTCATTGGGAACCAAACGGTTCAAGGTCCAAATGAGAGTTTCAGTGCAACTTCAACCATGAATAAGGGTCTTATCTAGGACCATCGAGTCATGACTCGAAAAAAGATTTGTTCATTTTGATGAACCAGTTTGACCAGGAGAGTCACGAACGCTCATCACAGAACAGAGCAAGGCGAGCATTTGTACTTATAAAACTTTAACTTTTTTATTTGTTTTTTTAAATGACCGATTGTTTCACTTGATAAGACCCTTATTCATCGTCTGGTGTTGTTTAAAGCCGTTTGAAGCTGCACTGAAACTCTCATTTGGACCTTGAACCGTTTGGTTCCCATTGTATTCCATTATATGGAGAAAATCCTATAATGTTTTCATCAAAAACCTTAATTTCTTTTCGACTGAAGAAGGACATGTATATCTTGGATGACATGGGGGTGAGTAAATTATCAGCAAACGTTTTTTTTAAAGTGACTCCTTATGAAAACAAGTGCCACGATTTCTATCACAAGACTTCATGTTAACATGTACAAGCCCTTATTTAAAGCACCCTGGTCTCTGCTGGACAGTTTGTCCCCTGGCAGTCAAGTTGTGTTTTCCTTTAAGCATAATATTATGCCTGGAACATACAATTTGACACATTCTGCTTCTGAAATGCAATTTAAGACACAATTAATACCCAGTCTTGAACATTTGTAGTATCTATCAACTATCTACTGTAGGTTCACTTTTCTAGGTAGAGAAGAAAATCAATCAATTCGTAATAACATAATTAATAGTTACGATTCAGCTGATTTTGTCCCACATTCTTAGTTTAAGAGCCTGTCCATGTGCAGGCCTGTACTGTCCGTCCCTCTGAGCGCCTGCTGTTGAATGACTGCTGTGAGTAACTCTCGGGTGAAAGCAGTGGTGTGGATCGACCGGCTGAAAGTGGAATACCGAAGACGTGCTTCCCATTGATCCTGGTCACGCATGATGATGAATGTTTGTGTTGCTCTGCATCCTTCCTCTGAAGATAGATTCATACACTGTGACCCTCTTCGTCGCTGTTGTATGGAGTGTAGGGCTGACAGGAGACATATGGAGGGCCTCCCGAGTGTCAGCTGTACTCTGGGACACATATTGTTACCTAGACTTAATTACTGCATTGATAATGGCTTTCAGCTCTCAGTCCTGCTCTCTGTAACATTTCAGCAGATCACGTCAGTTTTGGGATGTTTAAACAGTAGAAATCTAGATGATTCTTATAGGATTTGTGCATTCGTGTGTTTTATATTGAAACGAACAAGTATTTTCTTGTGGAATATCCATTTTTGCATATAATATAGAATTTACGGTAACGCTTCCTTTTACAGTCCAGTTACCCATGTAAATACTATGTACTTATTTTAGGAACTACAATTGATGGGTAATAACTAGTACCAACCCTGAATCTACCCCTGTTCCATGTACTTACCTTATATTAGCAGTACTTTCTAGGTAAGTACACTGTAAGTACTGTACTGTAAAAGGAAGCGTTACCGAATATACCCCTTTATTTTATTTATTTTTAAAGCCGGGTTCACATTGTATGATTTTGACCGTGATTTTACCCTCTGAGACAAATTTTGTGAATCCTGAAAGATTTTCCGAAACCTTGGCTAGAATCGTTAGTTTGACATGTTCACTGACAGCTAAAATTTAACTTTGTTAAATTTAACAAAATTATGGCACTGCCAGAAGTTTAAACATACACTCCTTTGCAATGTACCAGCAACGACACACAAAGACCAATATGCCATAGGCCTACATATAACTCAAATAGTGCGCGAATGTGCCTATAATGTTAACAATATTAAAGTTTATGCAGGATGCAATGCCTGCTGGCATTTTTCTTTAAAGGCACCATATGTAGGTTTTATTTCACCACAAGAGGGCGCAGTTTCCAACAATAAAAAAGGCGTAGGTTGATGACGCAGTGATGAGCTGAATGATGGGACTTTCGGTCAAGCTGATGGATCTAATAATGTTTATGGATGAGTGCAAACGTTCATGTTTTTTAACGTTACCGTGGTATTAGGTCGTGATTGCTAAAGAGACGGCTATCACACGTGAGTCCCGCGGATATAAAGGAATAAGGACATTTAATTCTACCGAACTAGCAGCAAGTGCAGGATTATTCACACAGGTCAGTTTATCAGACAAACCAAACTTGTGAGGTAACGCAGCCCAGCTTCACTTGGTCTAACATTTCACTATCATACTAAACGGCATTTAAATGTGTGTTGAAAGTTATAATGTGACGTGTTAGTTTGTTTGCTTTACGAAACTAGCGGTACGCTAGATCAACATTAGAATAACATACTAACCATATTTCTAACATTTCATCATGTTGAGCTAACGTTATATAACATTGATTTGTTTTATGTAAATTTGCTCACCTAAAGCTGTGTAATAAAGTTCTACACAAATGCCAGGACAGTCATGTCTCATGAGATGGATGGAGAACTTCATTTTGTAAATATATATTTTTTATATTGGCAGTACAGAAGACGACATAACAACTGTTCGGCATGATTGCCGCGTGTATTTCAGTGAGCACCAAGGCAATGTTTTTCACTAAGGTCTATAAGGAAAGACAATCTTGACTGTTTGGCCTCATTCTGTCTGTTTTCCTCTGGAACTTTTCGCCAGCTCATGTCTCCTCATATACTGTAGTCCCCGTGTGCACTTTCATTACTTCTCGCTCTACTTTGGGAACGATCAACCTTCTGTCTCACCATGTGATATCAACATCCACACAGAACAGTAGAGTTCAGAACTTATACTGTTCAGTGAACAAACACACCAACTATGCAGAACGTCTCTGAAAATCATGTACTTCATGGTCTGAATGGAGTTTACATTTACTGGAGACCCTAAAATTTGAATGACGTCTCACTCACAATGTGTGAATATCATTGCATTATATAACAAATTCTCAAAACAGACAATTGCTATTTGAGAAATAAAGCCCACATTAAAAGTGAAAAGTGGAAAGCTTGGTAATTTGAAAATCCTACAGGTTTTCTACTCATACAAAGCTTAATGCTAAATCCTGAAGTATCCCTTTAAGAACTATAGTTGGGACATTAAATAATTCATAGATCACCTCTACATATATTAGGATAGCAAAAGTAGCATAAATGTAAACCGATAATGATCCGAATACCATTCTTTTTTTTTTTTTTTTTTTTTACTGTGGGCTTTATTTCTCAGTATTTTCCCCAGCTTTGCTCTTGTTGCAACATGACATCATGACTTTCAAGTCAAGTAGCGTGTTATCTATACGCATTTTCAGCTATGCACGTGTATGCATGTCTACGTCGTTAAATGTCTGAGTGATTCCGTGTGTATGTGCATGCCGTTAAATGCCAGAGCGAAATGAAGCAAAATATATTTTTTCCTAGGATGGTAGGGGAAGACTCGAAAATGCTATTAACCCCAGTGACGGGTAGGTTTAGGGACTGGGTTGGGGTAGGTCCTATATTTATACAGTAATGTAACGTTAAGTCAACGGCGTTCATAAACACACTGAAAAGTGATTATGCATGTTGATAGCACACCAAAAAATGGAAATACGAATTGGCGTGTCATGCATACGCCATTTCATGAGATCAGTCTGCTTGTTGTCAAATCCCTGGGCATTAGAATCAGACATTTAGTTATTGTTTTGTATCTGGTTTTGCCTGCTGTTGAAGTTTGAGTGTTTTTATAATCAATTCAGAGTGGGTACTTTAGATTTCTAAAATTGCAGTTAATGGGTTACAGTATTGTTCTTAATGATGGCTTCCCTTCAATGCTTGGATTTCACATTAGAAGCTGATTAAAATAAACATGAAGAGTGATCATACTGCAAATGGGTGCAAGGTTAGTTATATTATATATTGTGGTCAATCTTTCTTTAACAAAGGGCTCCCCTCTGATAATTAAAGTTTTAAATGCACTGGGAATAAATGAATGCCGTAATAAAGAACGACCTCCATTAACGTAAGTGGTGCATCGTTTTGCTGAAAATGCTGACTTGCATGAGGGTTAACTCTTCTGCAGTCCTTACTCACGAAGCTAATAATTTCTGGCTTTAAACACAGTATCGGTGACTAAAATGACCTTGCTTGGTTACAGTATAGTGGCAGAGCTGTCCATCGTGTGATAAATTCAAAGAGCTCCGAAAATAGGCCCACAGGGATTGGATTGTCTGCAGAGTGTTACAAAGGCACAGTGGCGGCAGAGACAAGCCTGCGTAATACCTTGTAATTGACAAGCTGTAAATCTGAGTAAGGGTGTTTTAGGCTCCGGCTGTAAAGGCAGTTGAGTGAGAGCCGTGTGTTTTTATTGGAACTCAATGTACTGGTGCATTGTGACCATTTGAGAGAGAAACTGCACGCCCTTTATGAGTTAACTGCATATTTATATTGGCAATGAGAACATGTTCTGCAAATTACGTTTAAGAACCTAGTACATGCTTCTTTACCCACATGGGTGATAAATACCAGCAAGATGTTATGCGTGGGCAGTGTCAGAGTCAGGTGTAGGATGAGTGTGTTTTACATTCTCTAAGAAGTAGCTACAGAATGTATGACGGGAAAACTCAAAGGAAATAATACATGATTTGCTGGAAGTACAGAATTTAGAGCATACTGTATACTTGTTATGCTATTTTAAATTAGATCATTGCTCACTATTTGTTTCTTTTTGGCTCTCTGGGTTTTTCCCACAGAAGAAGGGACAGTATTCACCACTTAGAGGCAGTATATGAACAGGATTCTGACATACCCCCAAAAATTACAAACAGGCCCATAAGTTTGCACCCTGCAGACGTGGTGTTACTCTCATCGGGTCTGATATTAACACTGGGAAATCATGGCTAATCACAAATGTTTAAATTGCTCTAATGCACAAATAAATCCTGTGCCTCATTGTCTTGCCACTGAGAATTAATTCAGATTCCTCTGAAACATTTGGCAAGTGTCATATGTGAAAAGAAACGTCTGTAAGTCATTAGAGGTCTAAGCAGTGAAGCTGTTGGATCCCTGTTCTGTTTGCTCTGAATTTCTTTTTCATTATTTGTCTGCTGTAAAACTAGAGACTGTATTCATATACTCTAATCCTGTGGTAGAATGGGTCTAATTCACCCAATACTCATCAACTGCATATCAGGCAATGGTTCTGATAAAAGGTGATGCTATTATTAACATATATAGTACATTTCTGCTACTAAATCTGTTTCTGTGTCTCTGTGTCTGTTTTTAGCCCAAGGCCGTTTCTTAACACACAGATTTGGTCATATAGTAAACTACTGTTCAAAAGTACAGAGCACCTAAAGGGACGTCGTAATGGGAAAAAAATGAGATGCAAGGGAAAATGTATTTCCATGTTTTTGCGTTCACTAGCAACATTTTTGCCTTCCCCCAAAAACTTTGCATTCCCTTACAAAACTTTTGTGTTACCCAGAGAAACTTTACGTTATTTTGCAAGCAAACTCAAAGTTTCAGGGGGGACGCACATTGCACATTTTTTTAGGGAGAATGCAAAGTTTTTGGGTGGGGGGGGGGGGGGACGCAAACATTTTGGGAGAGAATTCAAAGTTTCAGGGAGACGCAAACATTTTGGGAGAAAATGCAAAATTTAAGGGGGGGACAAAAAATTTTGGGAGAGAATGCAAAATTTCAGGGGGGGACAAAAATTTTGAGGGAGAATTCAAAGTTTTAGGGGGACGCAAACATTTTGGAAAACAATGCAAAGTTTCGGTGAGAGGATGCAAACATTTCGGGAGAGAATTCAAAGTTTCAGGAGGACTTAAAGGAGGACTCAAACATTTTTTTTTTTGGGGGGGGGGGGGGTGACGCAAAAGTTTTGGGAGAAAATGCAAAGTTTCAGGGGGATGCTATTTTTTAGGGAGAACAGGGGGGGACTTATTTTAGAGAACAGAGTTTCAGGGGGGGGATACACAAATTTTGAGGGCAAACTCAAAGTTTCAGGGGGATGAAAAAAATTTTGAGGGAGAATGCAAAGTTTTAGGGGGGGACACAAACATTTTGGAAAAGAATGCAAAGTTTCGGGGGGACGCAAACATTTTGGCAGAGAATGCAAAATTTCGGGGGGGGGGGCGCAAAAATTTTGAGGGAGAACGCAAAGTTTCAGGGGGACGCAAAAATTTTGAAAGAGAATGCAAAGTTTCAGTGGGATGCAAACATTTTGGGAGAGAATTCAAAGTTTCAGGGGGCCGCAATTTTTTAGGGAGAATGCTAAGTTTCAGGGGGGGGGGGGATGCAATAAGTTTGAGGGAAAATGCAAATTTTCAAGGGGACGCAAACATTTTTAGGGCAAATGCAAAGTTTCGGTGGGAGGATGCAAACATTTTGGGAGAGAACACAAAGTTTCTGGGGGACGCAATCATTTTGCGAGAGAATTCAAAGTTCCTGGGTGGGAGGAATGCAAAGTTTCTGTGGGGACGCAAACATTTTTAGAGAGGACACAGTTTCTTGGGGAACACAAACATTTTAGGAGTGAATGCAAAGTTTCTCAGGGGAAACCAAAACATTTGCGAGGGAACGCAAAATCATTGACTTACTCTTTCCTGCCATCTCATTTTTTTTTCACTTCACCATGTCCCTTCAGGGTACAATTTGTTTTCAATGTTTTTGAAAGAAGCTTCTTATGCTCACCAAAGTTGCATTCATTTGATCATTCATTATTTAAAATAACTGTTTTTTTATATAAAAATGTGATTTACTCCTGTGAAGGCAAAGCTGAATTTTGCAGAATAAAAAAGGTGTAATCTAGAAACACGCCTAACAAAAAAAATTCATTTTGATTTGTATTCTGTAGATATGAGGCCATGCTTTTTATCGTGCGTTGTTTATAATAAATTAACCCCTGTGAGTTAACACGATGTTGAAAGTTGCCAGCAAAACAACAGTATCTAGGATCTTTTCATGCGATTTTGGCAATTGGCTCTAATTTTCCAGTCTGCTCAGCCTTGATTGTTTTTTTATAAGTGCCCTCGGCTTTAATATTCTGAATGCTTTGTTCAGGTTAATTTGGCTTAATTAGTTGAGCTGGCAGGTTGGTGACAAAAAAAACAAAAAACAAAACTTGTACATGTGTGGGAGCAGTAAGCAGTTACTTAGCCGCAGCTGGCATGAACACTGACATCACTATTAGAGGAAGAGGTGATCTGGCAAATATTAGTTTTAACTGAACTTCTGGCCCCCTTTTTTTACAAGACCTTCACATGGAAAATAAACTGACGGGCTGCTTGAATGTTTAGCTGGGAATATTTGGGTGGGGGTGTGTCGGGAGTCGACATTTTTGTGTTAGTCTTTGCTGTTTTCTTTTAAAATGTTATCTTTGCCTTCAATTCAACTGAAAAAATGAGGAACTGGTTCAAGAATGATACTTTTACACTGTAGAATTACACTTTTGGATAAACTAATCCTCTTGGAAAGCATCACTATCAACCTGTAATATGACTTGAAAACCGTTGATTTCTCAATGTATCATTTCCCTCCCTGTTGCTATGTTTGTTTCCTTATTTTCTGCTGTGGGGAATTCCCCATTATTATCTCTTGTATTGACTAGATTATTCTTTGGAAAGATAGTTGTGCTTGTTTATGCTTGTGATATTTTACAGCAATATCACAGAGATCTTAAGTGTAGACTAAGCTGTCCAGCTGTCCATTTACTCTGCTGTTTACTGAACTAAACGCAAACCGGGCTCTCAGATATACGCTCAAGTGCTCATTCTCCACACGTCATCTCCACTAAAAGTAATGTTTGCTAGATTCCCTGCCTCGAGTGCGTTTCTCTCTGTAGTAAATAATGTATCTGGTGCACATGTAATGTTGGCGCACATGCGGCAGAGGAAGGATGTCACGAGGTGAGGCGTTCACAGTGCACGAACTGAGGTTTTTTATGCTGTGAGGATGGGCCAATGACACGACGCTTTTTTTTCTATCTAACAAGTTATTAAAAATGTATTACTTTCTGTATTAAAATGTTTTTGATATCATGTGGTACTACCGTCACAAAGAAACGTGCAAAAAAAAAAAAGAAGTTGCATCATAGAGATACCTGGAGACCCTAATGACCGTATTGTGGTCATAAATACTGTAAAATAACATAATTTGACCTTTTTATGACAAGGAAATGTTCGTTCATGTTGTATAATGTCATGTGGCGTAACTTCCAAGAATATAAAATATTTATGAATAAAAAATATATACTTTTTTCACCCTTTTGTACTTTAAAACAATATTCATTGACATTAATTTATTCAGGGTCTATGGAAAAATTTTTTTTACCAAAAGGGTTAGTTCACCCAAAAATAAAAATTCTGCCATTAATTACTCACCCTCATGTCGTTCCCAACCCGTATAAGCCTTGTTGATTTTCAGAACACAAATGAAGATATTTTTAATGAAATCTGAGAGATTGACCCTCCATTGACAGGCAAATATGCTCGAGCTTCTGTTTACCATAACTTATGTGTGAGTTGATGAATGTTCATATGTGAATAAAAGACTAGTTAAATCTTTTCATCATATAAAGCAATCATGTCTCTTCAGAAAATTTTGACCAAACCCCTCAATTAGTTTCACGGTCTCTTCATGAGCTTTTTGAAGCATCAAAGTGGCACGGACTGTCAATGGAGGGACAGAAATATCTCAGAAATCATTAAAAATATCCTCATTTGTGTTCCGAAGATCAACGAAAGTCCTATGGATTTGGACCGACATAAGGCTACTAAATGATGACAGATTTTTCATTTTTGGGAGAACTAACCCTTTAGTTATAATAAACTTAAACTTTGTCAGCAAATGTTCTAAACTGTTATTTTAGTATAGTCGAGATACTATTATATTTATTTTTTCATTTTAATTTTAGTTAAAGTTTTTAAATTGTTTATGTCTATATTTCAGTTATTTTTCAAGTTACTTGGTTAAACTAAATGGAAACAAGAATAGCTGACAAATTAAGGTTACACTATTTTATGGGGATGTAATTACATATACCGTACTCAAATAAGTAGCAAATTATTAAAGCTGCAGTCCGGAGTTTTTTCCTTTTTTTCGCCATCTCTGTTCGAAATCTGCAACTGCAATCATCCGCGGAATTATCAACTTTACGTGAGTTGTACTTCGACACCCTCGACACGGCACAGCACGCTGACTGGTTATTTTCTCAAATATGTATATTGGATAATTTTTAACCCCCCAAAAAAGATATGGACCGCAGCTTTAATTAACCAGAAGTACTTACTCTAGAGTTATGGAAAGGGATTGAGTTTGGTTTAGGGTCAGTTACTAATAATTATACATAATTTACTGTTTTTACTATAATAAGTACAACTAGTAATGTGTAACGACATCAGCTTAAAAAAATTGTTACCCAAGTTTTGAATTTTCATTTTATTTCAGTTAATGTTTATTATATTTCAAACACTTTTTAATGGTTCCGGTTTTATTTAATTTATTTATGCACATATGTGTTTTAACTACAATAACCCTTGTTTTAAACTTTCCAGTGTCTTTTTCTTGGCAATGGACACTTTTTTTATGTCGTTGAACCTGGCCCCAAACAACTCCTCTCAGATCTGAGGGTGAGGAACATTCAGTATGAGTTTCTCCTCTATAATCATCCAAACACACAGCCTTTCAATAAGGCACAGTAGTGTACAGCCTTGACATCAAGTCGAAAAAGGAGTGGAGATGTTGAAGGAGAGGAGTGTACAAGATGTAAATGAGAGAGAAAGAGAGGGAGAGATTGTAGCTAGGGGAGAAAAGGGATAAAAAAAATGCCCCTCTGCTTTCCACCTAGAAGCTGCTCATCAACTATTCATCATTAAGTCTCTGCACTTTTCTACTGCAGTATGGCATGTGTACAATCCTGCCACTCAGGACTCGTGCGTAGTGGTGTTGCGCACTCGTGCACACCGGGGAGGTGACCTCCTGCTGCACCTGCACTTCTTTCCACCGCATGCATGCTTCTCCACACGCGTGTCTGCAGGACACTGCAGCATCTTCTAACTTGTCATTTCCAGAGGCCTATTAATATGATGCCACGCAGAGCTGCACGATTCTGGATGAATTGAGTCACATTTTGTTTTTTGTTTAAATCAGGATCCTCCCATGATTCTGAACAGGCAACTATACCGATGTAATTTACTAGAGGTTCTGACAAAATGCTAATTGCTGCAGTCTACTTAAAAATGTTTAATTCATTTATATGAATTATATTTTTTAAAATGTGGGTCCGGGAGGAGCCTAAAAAATTCAGTCCTGTCAATCATCATTACGAGCATACTACACTCTAAAAAATGCTGGGTTGTTTTAACCCAAATTTGGGTAAAATATGGACAAACCCAGCCATTGGGTTAAAAAATGTAATTTAAAAATCTAACCCAATGGCTGGGTTTGTCCATATTTTACCCAAAATTGGGTTAAAACAACCCAGCATTTTTTAGAGTGTATATAACCTTTAAGGCTGAATTGGCATGGCGAACTAGTGAAATCGGTATGGTTTAATGACTCATTACTGGATGAATCCATAGACAGTGAAAGAAATGGACACAGCGACCCCATTGATTTCAACAGGGAAGACTGAAGCCCGATTTTTCACTTCCTGTCTGACGTCTGAGTGACTGCGCATGTGCCCACTTTCTCTACCAACAAAATCCTGTCATTCTTTATCGTAAAACTCTTTACACAATCAGATCTTTCAGGGCGCAGTGAAACCACCTATGCCAAGCCAAGAGGCAGAATGAGTCATCAGCAGACTCACATCTCTACAACCTACAACTCAATATCTCTTGTAGATTAAAATAAATATCAGACCCAACTAGAAGGGTGGAAACACAACCCTCCCAAAAAGGCCTTTTTTCTGTTGTGTTGCTACTTTTTTGTCAACCTTGTCAGAGATAGATAGATAGATAGATGTGTGTGTAACCAAAAACCATAATATAGCATTGTATTTGCTTTAATGCTCCTGCATACTGTACGTGCGTGCACCAATCCGGCATATGTGTCCGAAGCAAAATCTGTCAAACAAAAGGTTCAGGAACAAAGGAGCATAGGAAGGGCGTCCATGTGTGCGAGTGCCAGACAGTTGAAAAGAGGGTCTGCGACACTCCCGTTGCGAGCCTTGTGCTTCACTTGAGGGACGTGTCCGGCCATGTTTGCTGCACACTCCATGCACAACGACCGCCGGTGTTTGCTTCCTCAGGTATGTCGTAGGAGTGGATTGATGTTTGTCTTAACATGAAAAGGCTTTAAAAACGAATGAATAGTTGTCCTTTTGCTTGTGTTAAGAGGTGGACAGAGAAGGATTTTGCTGTGTGTGATTGGGCAGTAGCTGTCCAATACTGAGGGAGTTTGATGAATGCAGGGACCTGCGTGAGATTGTAGTACACCATTTATCAGGCCTTATTCATCTAAAGCCCAGCCCATGAAATTACACATTTTACATTTCATCTAAAAGTAGAAGCGGTACAGTAAGAGAGAAAAAAAGTTTGTTTGGAAAAGCTTTTACTTGAAATGATGATGAACCGTTGCCTTTGATATCATTATGCAGATGATATGACTTTTGTAATGGATTGCAGTTTACATGAACTTGCAGGAGCACATCCTTAAAATGAATTTCATTGTTTGTTGGCGTGTGTGTGTGTGCTTTCCTGTATGAGTTAAGGAATAATTTTTTTTCCTGACATAGAAAAAAAATACAATAGCTATTATATTTTCAAACAAAATACCTTCATACTTGCTACAGTTATTTACTAATGTAAATGCATAATAAATGTGATCTCTTAAAAAGAAAAAGCTTTCTGAATCTGTTTGTCATTTATTTTATTTTATTTATTCTTTTATTTCAATAGGGAAAGTACAAAAACATGATTGCAATTCCCTCTGTTGTGGAGAATATTCCCGGCATTTGCAAACTGAAGCCTGAACAAGAAGAGTGTTTGTTAAAGGGATACTCCACTTTTTTTTTTTTTTTTTTTTTTGGAAATAGGCTCATTTTACAACTCGCCCAGAGTTAAACAGTTGAGTTTTACCGTTTTTGAATCAATTCAGCCGATTTTCTGATATTTAGAAGAATGTCAGTAACCAGACAGTTTCTGGTCTCATTGACTTCCATAGTATATATTTTTTCCTACTATGGAAGTCAATGAGACCAGAAACGGACTGGTTACTAATATTCTTCTAAATATCAGAAAATCGACTGAAATGATACAAAAACGGTAAAACTCAACTATTTAACTCTGAGGGAGTTGTAAAATGAGCCTATTTCCAAAAAAGTGGAGTATCCCTTTAAACATTTTGAGTGGAGGTTATGTTTTAGTTGGAGAGAGAGGTGATTGCATTATGTGATTGGCTTACGGGTAACCACTGATTTTATACTTAAGAAAATTGGCAAGACAAAGGCATAAGACATTTTCTTACAAAAATGCGTCCTTTTCCATCACAATGCTATTGAACAAATGCTGCTGAAATTGTTCATGACTTTCAGAAATATATGATTTCTCCCACGCAGTTGAACATTGTTTGTAGACAAATTAAACTAGTGAATGCGAAACATGTGGTCTAAGCAAGTATAGAGCCAAACATGCTTATAGTTATATTCTCATGTTGCTGACAGTGTGACTTATAAAATGCTACCCCGGTGTTTTGGAGAAAACTATGGTTGCCATAGCAATTTTTTATAAGGGCCTATCAGGTCACAGGGTTCCCCATGCGAGAATCTCTTCAGCGACGTGTTTGTGGAATCTGTTGTTTACGTGGAATAATTAATCCAGTAATTATGAGGGCTTTGGGAGGAAATGTGACGTGGATGCTTTTCCTTTCACAGCATGTCAACAACACTCATATTCCCTAGTGGTTGTTATCGTGTTGTTTTGGCTCATTTCTGTTATTCTCTCTCTTTCGCTTTTTTTCATATTCAGTCTTTTCTCTCTTTTTTAGCACCCTTTCTTATCACAAACTCTGTATTTGTGAGGTGAGAGTCACCTGTGTGCCACTGTGCAGAGCAAGAGGTGAACTCAATGCAGTTTGCTGGAACTGTTCCCAGAATACATTGTCATTGAACAAGTTGCCAGGAAGAAAGTAGATGCATACAGGGTGATTGCCTTCTCTCCTTGTTTCAAGATGCTCTCTGGCATTTTTGTTGCTTGGAAAGCTGTTTCTCTCTTTAATGCAAGGCTGTGTTTATCTGAAGTGAAAAAAAGAGGGAAAGAAAACATTCCAGTGATTTAAACAGACATCGATTGAGATATTGCCTCGGTATTGATTTACCTCCAGTTGTAGATCTTGAGCATTGGCTTGAGCCAAGTATCCGGGCAAAGGCTGCACATGTTCAGAGTGTCGGCAGAGATACAGCTTACCGTAAGTCTTGCTTTCATTCCTGTCTTATATTAATCTCTGGGTATGTTGCTGATGTCATGTTGAGTGGCCCAGACTCAGGAGTGTCTATCTTCCCGTACAAACACGCGCTCTTTCCGTCTGGTCTCTCTCATATTGTTGTTGAAAGATAGTTGGGACAGCAAAAATTATTTTCTTAATCTGTATTTATTTTACAAATATCTAAACATCTTTAAAACAATCTATTGACGCAAAGTTACAAACGTTTTTCTGAGAGAATTATCTAGGTTTATGCTTTAAAGGAGTAGTTCACTTTTTAAAAAAACTTTTGCTGATAATTTACTCACCTCCATGTCATCCAAGATATCCACGTCATTCTGTCTTTAGTCGAAAAGAAATTAAGGTTTTTGATGAAAACGTTCTAGGATTTTCTCCATATAATGGACTTCAATGGGAACCAAACGTTTCAAGGTCCAAATGAGGGATTCATTGCAGCTTCAAAAGACTTCAAACGACACCAGACGATGAATAAGGGTCTTATCTAGGACCCTTCGAGTCATGACTCAAAGAGATTTCTTAATTTTGATGAACGAGTTCGAACAGGAGAGTCACGAACGCTCATCACAGAACAGAGCAAGGTGAGCATTTATGCTTATAAAACTTAAACATTTGTGTTTATTTTTTTAAATAACCAATCGTTTCGCTAGATAAGACCCTTATTTATCGTCTGGAATCGTTTAAAGCCCTTTGAAGCTGCACTGAAACTCTCATTTGGACCTTGAACCGTTTGGTTCCCATTGAAGTCCATTATATGGAGAAAATCTGTGAATGTTTACATCAAAAACCTTAATTTCTTTTCAACTGAAGAAATCAGACATCTTGGATGACATGGGGGTGAGTAAATTATCAGCGAAAGTTTTTTTTTTTTTTTTTTAAAGTGAACTACTCCTTTTAAAACAAGAAAACAATTTTACATTGCTGACAGTGGGGAGAGTATGCAAATAAAAATGTAATGCCCTTGCTGGAAATTTGGTGTGCACAATTTTAGGCACTTCTCTCTGCGAGTGTGTATGTGTGTGCATATTTTGCAAAGATTTTTATTCTCTGGATGCTGTGGAATGCAAATCCTCTCCCCCGCGTGGTCCATCAGAGAGGAGAAGTAAGCCAAGGTCAGGGACATTTAGGGCTGAACACGCCATATCCCACAAACAAAACCTCCATCGGCCCAGCATTCCCAAACCTTCCCTCGCAGTTTGTCGTGTTTCCATGAATTCTAGGCTGCATCTCAGATTTGTCTGGGTGTCTTATGTCTAGTTCAATTTCGTCTTGCATTTTTATCTATTCATTTATTTCCAATCCCTTTATTTATTTTACCCAGACAGCAAAGAATAGCCGATTGAAGACGATGACTGATGAGTCCGAATGAGTCTGTGTGCTTCTGGCGTGCAGTGTTGCTGTCGTCGAAACAGCAGGGAGCGTATCTGTGACCGGGCCGTCTGCCTGTCCCACTGACATGGCACAGTTACACTCCGGGTTTCCTGTAATCCCTCCTCCCTAAAGAGCCGGAGCATGGAGGGTCCGTCCTGCCACTCGTACCCCGGGGCCACACACTTGATCTCTCACCAGCTCTCCCCTCAAATTATCTGAGGCCCCTCCGAAAGAAAACCTCAAGTCGTAGCCGAGCCCCAGAGGACGCTTGCCGCTAGCAAAACTCTGTGTTTTTCAGGAAGGCTCTGTTACGCTGGATGAGAAATTGAGAGATAAGCAGGGCCCTTGATAAGACGCAGCTCTTCTCGTAGAAGCGAAAACAGAAATGCAAATGATTGGTGTGTGTGTGTGTGGTAGAGTAAGGGGGGCATGCGTTTTTTTGGCAAGCATAGAGACTTTTGGCTTCCTCACTGTGACATGTTTGTGCTCTGCTCTGCGTACATTCTCCAGATAAAGGACAAGCTGAGAGCTCGCAAGGAATTTGATTTGATTTGAAGAATGCGGAGCTGGGAGCGGACGTGTGTGTCTTTGTGTGCGGAGGGGTATTGATAAGAACTGGACCCTTTCCCATGAGCATCCATTTCTTCTCTCCTTCCTATCAAATCCTAGCAAATGTCACTACGCTAGTTGCCTTTTTACGCACTAGAAAGAAAAAAAAAGAGCATGAGTGCATGTTTGTACACTTGCATGTTTACGTTCTGCCGAAAGGGCATGTATACATTTGTGTCATTCGACTGGTGTTTGGCTGGCTACGCATTGGCCCTTCCCGAAGGCATGCGAACATCATGTGTATGTGTTTGTGTTAACACTGCAATGGTGGTGTGGGCACTTGTTTGTTAAACTGCGTGAGAGTGTGTGGGAGAGTGTTTGAAAGAGAAAGAGAGCAAAATCATGGATGGATTAGATCTCTCCCTGACACTATCTCAAAAACAATCTGTCGCACACTCGGGTGAGACTCTAATGTATCATCCAAAGACTGCGGTATATCTGAGGGCCACATATTGAAGAGAATACGGGATGGAGACAAAAGCCTCAAATAAAATAAAATGAAAACATTCATAATTTTAGACTATTGTTGACATATTGAGCTAGAAAACGTATTGTGGTTGTCATACTCACTGTACAAAAATGTTGTTGGTTTAACTTAAAAAATGACTGCCTTAAAATTTTAAGTTCATTGAAATGGAAAAATTGAGTTAATACAATGAAGGAGGTTGATTTAATCAGAAACTCAAAATATTATGTCATCTGAACTATTTAAATGATTCAAGTTGATTTGACAAAAGAAAAAATGTGATTACAAATCATGAAAATATTTTTTTACGATGCTGTAGCTCAGAAAATTTGGTGTTGGAGAAATAATTTAGGCGATACTGAATTGAATGCCAACTGTTTTGGCAAAAATCAGAGCATAGTTTGATGCATTCTTGAAGGGATAAAAAATGCCCCCCAAAAGGAAATGTTATCACCATTTACTCACCTTCATGTCATTCCATATCTGTATGACTTTCTTTATCATCTTCATCTCTTCTGTAACTAAAGTAGAGGCTTGTTAGATTACTATGGTATTCTTGTCAGAAGAAGAATCAGAGAAGCCATTCTCCATTTGATGTCATGTATAGGAGAAACAGATATTTCAACCCGATCTCACTGGAATTCGCACGAATTTTACGAGGTGGCCAATTCGTAAGACCTCACTTGTACAAATGACCTACCTCTGACTCCGCCCCTAAACCTACCCATCACGTGGGTTTAGACAAATCGTACAAATTCGTACGAGTGAGGTCGTATGAATTAGCCACTTTTTAATCACTCGTACGAATTGGTCGTGAGATAGCGTAGGATATTTTCTTACAATTTTTCTTTCATACAGAGTGTCATATTTACGCAAATGCCATAGGGATAGAAATAGACTTTGGTGTTGATTTGTATTTTATAGAAAAATTTAAATGTACAAACTATATACATCTACATCCATCACAGCCTTGTTTTTTATTGCATCAAATGAAATATTGAAAATACCCTTATTAAGGTCTAGGATTATGATCCTAATCAGCAATGGTGGTACAAACAGAGGATGAGCCACACTATCATGACGTGCATCTGTGAGGATCTTGGATTAGGTTAGTAAACCTTAAACAATATGTGCAACTTGTTGTCGTGTCTTTGACTTCATTCCATTTGGCTTTACCTGTGTTTGTTTGTACTGTCATAGCTCTTAGCAGACACGCGAATCCCTCTGTGATCCGATGCACCTCGGTTAGCATAAGCTGTGAAAAGGCGCCTCGCAGCCCTTGCCAGGGCTAAATCGTGCCCTATTGGCTGCCGTGTTGCTATGCGTATCGCTATATGTCCTTTCTGGTGAAATGAATCTTTGATACATTGAGCACTCATCAGGGATACACTCTGACGGGGATGCATACCAGCCAGCTTATCTGCCATCCTTTCATTCATAAATCATTTGAACGCTGGCTGGATTGATTTCCCATTGCAGTGTATGGAAGGCAGGGTATACAGTAGGGGCGGGGCTAAGCGGTGGCAGTTGTGATTGACGGCTGTGTGATGGGACAATCTGACAGCTTAAAAAGTGAGCATTTGGAATGTCACTCTGATTGTGAAGCGTGCTCTCTCTTGCCGTCTATCTGACTGCTGCCTGCTTCTCTCGCCGCAGTGTTTCCCTGTGGACTAAGCAGCGTGGACGTCTGTTTTCATGTGGTGCAATGTCTCTCTCTCCTCCCTTGTTCTGAATGGTTTCCATGGTGACAGCTGTGCACAGTGGAAACGGTGCAGGGATGAATTCCCATCATCTCCCCATTAACCACCTGAACGTATACGCATGCACACAGGGGTCAAGCTTCTTTACACGCAGTGCAGAAAGCTTACACACATAACAACTTGTACTGAAACACATTGCCTGTGAACGATCCTTAGCCTCTGTTGCTCATTCTGCGTTTTCATTCACACATCTTATTGCTTGTGGTCACAAACACAGATGGTTGTTTACTACAACACACATGGCTGTGTGGTTAGACGTTCAATGCCCGAGATTTGACCACTGCAGTGGTACAAGAGGGTCGACTTTGATTGGTCAAGCGCCCCGAGACTTCCCGTCTCGGACCCCACACTCTGCCTATGCGTAGACGAGGGCACCTGGAACCACAGATCCTTCCTTTACCATTACGGATGTGTGATTTTTCAATGAGATTTACCTTCAAAGAGATTGACTAGAGATTCAACCCTTTTCCGACCCTTAAGGAGCTCCACATTAGAAACATGCCGTGCTCCCAGGCAACGGGCCTGGGCACCGTGATCGTTCGCAGATGATCTACGTACAGACTAGTTCAAGCCGTCTTTAAAAGGTAGGAAGGGCACAGACCTGATTGTGGACATCTGCATTCAATGATCTCGTGTACATGTTTAGTATCAGCACCCCATCATGGATGACAATCCCCACGGTTCCGTCAATCAAGGTACCACCTAATGCCGAAATCTACAATTTCTCCATTACCCTTGCCTCTGGGTGCACTTGATTCACCTCTGTCAAGTCAACAGGCGAGTGTTAAACGCAGGGATCTGCATCCCTTTACCTCCCACTCAGATCCACCATCTCCCCCCCACACGCACACACCATGCCCTAGGAGAAACACACTGATCTAAACAACCAGATGGGTGTTTAAAACCATTAGGTCTCCAAAGATAAACTCGCCAAGCTTGTGAAATGCCAGCAGTGTCTCGGGGCGGTATATATTTGTGATGGTGTGCAGGTACAGCGGGAGGCTGGTAGAGGGGGAGGTGGGCTACACTTATCCGCTGTGATCTTTGAGGAAGTTAAGGGATGGGGGGAATGGGGGGGCAGCAAATTGCAAGGGGCCTGGTGAGGGTACAGGAGTGGGAGTGATCCAGGAAAATCCAATCCAGGACTTTTAAGAGGGTGGCTCCACATTCTCTTTATTTACTCTTAATGTCAGGCATCCCCACCCACCCGATCAGAGCAGCGAGTGCCTCGGGGCAACCTAAGTTGAGAAACAGCAGATGCTTTTTAATGGAGCAAAAGAGGAATATTTTGAGAGATTTCCAAGAGAGGGAAAGAGAGTAGGCGACGGATGGGAAGAGAGCTAATGACAGAATAGAACGGGGAGAGCTTGACGGTGCCCTTATTTTTGAGAACTATCTCCTGTATTGTTTTTGTTTCAATGGCTGTCATTACGGCGTGCGATCCGTCCATAGAAATGCTTGTCAGTCTTTTATTTCACCTTGAGCTGGAGGGCTTTGTGTTTCTTGCCAGTTGGGTGGTTCACAGCAAAAATAAAGCAGACCAAGTGGCTTATACACCCTTTTTTTCTTCTTCTCTTTCTCCTTCTTTTGTTCGGTAACAGCATATTGCAACATAGCACTGGTGGTATTGTATCCCGTGATGTCAGCCCCACCCACCAGAAATGTTCAATACCCGTGTTGTAAATATAACATATTCACTTATGCTGTACGTCAGGGCAAATCTAACACGGGAGCCTTATTGCATTTCAAGGAGGATAACAATCTTGTAAGGGAGTTCCTCTTTGAAAGAACAGCACCTGTATTCGGATATCTCGCACTTCTGCATGTATACGTACACATAGGTGCCAAAGTGGAGAGTGCAGGTCGGGTGACATGTCCCATCATGCCTTGCAACGAAGGGAGGGTGACCCACACATCGCGCTCAGTGTCATTACCGCTGACAGATTCACTCACCACAAGGAGGTTGTCATGAGGGAAGCACTTCCAGACACACACACACACTGTTTATGCTTACAACGTGCTCCTTTGATCTTCTCTAAAGTGAAGGCTTGCACTGCATGGTCAGATGTGTTGGGACATGCCAGTTAACGCCCCCCACCCCCATGTGCACACACACACATATACAATCCCATCAGCTGAATGATGACATGGCTGTGTGGAGGGTAGAATCGTGAGAGGCCCCATGACGAGGTCCTGATACCAAAGCAAGTCCTGTGAATCACTTGGTATGGGATGTAGCCTAATCTAGAGATGTATGTCTCGAGACCGGTAAATCGGTCTCGGTCTTGACGGTCTTTTGGTCTTGGTCTCGGACCTCTCGGTCTTGTCTAGGTCTCGCTGTCTCAGACCGACATAGTGGTCGGGGGATTTAGCAATACAATACTACAATATCCACGATGATATCCGCGATGGGTTGAAGCGCTAGTCCGAGTGAAGACAGTGTGCGTGAGCCACACGAAAAAACACTGATCACAGCGGCAATGACCACTTTGTACATGATATGTGTTTTTTTTAAATCAAGTTATCAGTTATTGATGTATTAATAATTACTAAAAAAAACATATCAGTGACATGATTGGTTTTAACTTCATTCAGGAGATTTTGGGTAACTGCACAACTGACAGATGACTTTGAGCGCACCACCAACGGTGTGTGTTTGTAACCATAGCGACAAAACAACCAACTTTTCGGATCCTTTAATTTCGTTTTTTAAAAATGTTTATGTATTTAAAAGTTGCAGAATGGATTCATTTGGAGACTTCGAAATTGGCAGAGATAGACAGGCAATGCAAAACAAAATCTTACAAGTCATTGCTTAGCTTCATAACTAGTCTGTTTTTTGGTCTCAATACCCTTTGGTCTTGGTAGTGTCTTGGTCTCGGTTTAGTCGGTCTAATCCTCCTCCACTTCCCCCATCATGATTTCATTCTCATCACCATCTTCACATCCTTTTATTTCTGCTAGCACGATCCTGAACTCTTTACCTTTCATTTATGTTGATGGGACATTGCTCTGCGCTTCTATTTTTAGGATCAAGGTGCAGCTTCCTTGATGGGTGTTTTTAGATGACAGCATTATTTTGTTGCAGAATGATCTTTGTTTACTGAATGACATCATGTCAGACAGACGTTGGCCTTGATGTATCTTGCACGATTAGAGTGGTGATACGAGTTTGTTTTGAGGAAACCCTTATAAAGACACTTTTGATACTATATCTTGCGTCTCTTATCTAAGCTTTGGTGCCTTGCTTAGAGGGACAACGAAACCACATGCAATCATAGGGATTTGAACCCGTAATACTGTTGCTGTCGGCATTAACGTTATCTGAGCTTAACACTCACCCTTTGATTGAAGTGGAAATTGTCTGTTCTAAAATATTAATTCTTTAAGTGTATCGTCAATGTTTGTTATTTGAAAATTGCATTCCACATGGGCCCTGACATGACATAACCCGTATATTATAAAGCTCACAATTCATAGGAAACTTGTCAGTATTAGTCACAAGGGATAAGACAGAGAATTGAATGAACTGTACTGTGATGTGTACTTTATTTGCTGCACATCGTAGAGTTCAGTGCTCTTGAACATCTTTCATTCCAGTGCTGGTGTCATATAAACGTCAGTTCAGCTGTTTTTCCTGTTTAGCTCTATATTCCTCCCTAGTAATATTTTTTGGAGAGGGGGTATGATGGCCTCTGATATTTTCATCTCAAGAATCATGTGACTGGCTTCCAGCCAACCAGTGCCCCAAGCTTTTGGATGGACCCTTTAAAACGGTCCATGTGGGACTGCTAGATTTATACCAGATTTATTCCCATAGCTGTAGTTTAGATTCCTGCACATTTCTTTCTTTTATTTTTTCTCACTATCTTCACAAAGGAAGCAAGGATGCTTTCTACCTTGCTGTCTGTCTTCCTGTCTTTCCTTATTTCTTTCATTATTCTGTCCATCATATCTTTTTGCCTGTCTTCCTTTAAGTTTTCCTTTTTATTAACCTTCATGTATTTTTCTTTTTTCATTTCTTCCTGTCTGTCTGTATTCTTCCTGTTTCTGTCTTTTTCTTTCATTTCATTCTTTCATCCTTCATGTCTGTCTTCCTTCCTTCCTGTCCTTCCCTTTTCCTCTAGATCTATCTATCTATCTATCTATCTATCTATCTATCTATCTATCTATCTATCTATCTATCTATCTATCTATCTATCTATCTATCTATCTATCTATCTATCTATCTATCTATCTATCTATCTATCTGTCTGTCTGTCTGTCTGTCTGTCTGTCTGTCTGTCTGTCTGTCTGTCTGTCTGTCTGTCTGTCTGTCTGTCTGTCTGTCTGTCTGTCTGTCTGTCTGTCTGTCTGTCTGTCTGTCTGTCTGTCTGTCTGTCTTCCTTCCTTCCTTCCTTCCCTTTTCCTCTAGATCTATCTACCTGTTGATCGGTCGGTCTGTCTGTCTTGCCTTCCTTCCTTCCTTCCTTCCTTCCTTCCTTCCTTCCTTCCTTCCTTCCTAAACTTTTAGTTTATTACCTTCCTTTTTGGCTGTCTGTTTATCTTCTTCCTGTTTCCTATTTTAGTTTTTTTTCCTTCTTTCCTGTCTCTCCTTATTTCTTTCATTATTATGTTTATCATATCTTTTGCCTGTCTTTCTGTTTTTCCTTTTTACTAACTTTCCTGTATTTTTCTTTTTCAATTCTTCCTGTCTGTCTATATCCTTCCTTCCTTCCTTCCTTCCTTCCTTCCTTTTTTCTTAAACTTTTAGTTTTTTACCTTCCTTCCTGGCTGTCTATCTTCTTGTTTCCTATCTTTCCTTTTTTCCTGTCTTTCCATTTTCCTAACCTTACTGTCTTTCTTTCTTTCTTTCTTTCTTTCTTTCTTTCTTTCTTTCTTTCTTTCTTTCTTTCTTTCTTTCTTTCTTTCTTTCTTTCTTTCTTTCTTTCTTTCTTTCTTTCTTTCTTTCTTTCTTTCTTTCTTTCTTTCTTTCTTTCTTTCTTTCTTTCTTTCTTTCTTTCTTTCTTTCTCTCTTTCTCTCCCTCCCTCCTCTCTTGTACCTGCGGCACAGGTATTGGAGGTGTACAGTAACACTGTGGCCTTATTTTTCTTGTGCTCTCAGTTGGTTCCCACTCTGGTTGCGTGCTCACTGCTGGGATTCCTGACGACACTCTAGCTGGGAGAGACAATATCAGGAACGTGTTCTGACTCGTTTACAGTAGAGGATGGGAAACTGGGAGCAAAGCAGTCAGAGAGAGAGAGAGAGAGTATGAGATGTAGATAGGGACATTGTAGGCTATAAATGGAAAGAGAGAGAGAGAACACTAGGATTGTTTTGTGTCATGTCATACATAGTGGAATTTTGACCTTTTTTGTTGCTGTGTCACTGAATACTCTTGCCTGGATGAACTCTTTTTATATATATCTGCGGGTGCTAGAGCAGTGTGTGTGGGGGAGAGATGAGACGGGTCGGCTTTACAGATCAGCTGAGATGTGGATTCTGCGATCTACCCTCCTGCTGCCCTGAGACTCTGGAAGAGAGGTGGAAAGGGACAGGGCCAGAAGGTGCGTGTGAGCTAAGAAAGCTTGATCATCGTGGTTTCTCCAAGCACCAGCTTCAGGGCCTGGAAGACATTTGAAAGATCTGAAAGTTTCAGGCAGGGAATGGTTAATTGCTTGACAGCAATGGGAAATGCCTCCCTTTGCTCCCTCCCTCCCTTTCTTCCCCTCCCCTTCTCTCTCTCTCCCTCTCTCTCTCTTTTCTACTGTCTTCCCCTCTCTATTTGTGATGTGAGAGAGTGAGTGTATATAGGAGCCCAAACGCTCTGACAAGTTCAGAGTCTCAAGTGCGCCAGTCACACTCCCCACAGGACTATTTGTATTTCCTTTCCATTGTGGATTTACATTTTTCTCTCTTATTTTGGTACTGACACAATGTCAGAAGGTAAGAAGAAGGAACGGCTTGGGAAAAAAAAGGGAGGAAAGAAAGGACGAAAGGAGAGCAAAGATCCTTCACAAGGTAAATAGAAAACATACACAAGGTGTGTGCGCCTGTGGCAGAAGGGGCTTCTGGGGTGTGTGAGACATGTGAAAGTATCTCTTCCCTTGTCTTGTCAAAGCTCGCTGCATATGCTTGTCACACAGGTGGACATCTTAAAGCAGTCAACATGTAGCAGCATATCTAGTCTTTGTGGCATAAGTCTGCAATTGTTGTGTTAATGTGTGTTTTGCGTGCAAGGCAGATCCCCATTCAGTTTGGCGTGGTTGATATACTCCTACTCGTGTTCTCCTATGCTATGAGTGTTGGCGGCTTTTCCCAGCACTCGTCCCTACACCACTCACCTGGTTTCAGCATTTTGTCGCCTAATGAGTTGCATTGTTACCGAGATTCAGCCAAATTGCGGGCTGCCTCTCATAGACTTTCGTCCCTCAAGTGCTTGTAAAGGGCTTGTTCTTATTTCTGCACTGGTGCTGACTCTCTGCACTTCTGAAAGTGGCTGCCACACGTTTTCTCCATTTGATTGCACTTCAGGGAGATGGTCGTTGCTGTGAAACCTTTCAAATGTCATGGCTTAGATATTCTTGAATGGGGGCTGAAGAGTTTGAGCTCCTTCTCTTTCACTCTGCTCTGCTGCAAGTCTCAGCTTGTCACTGCAGTCTGACCCTCAGGTCGAGGAGGGAGACTCAGCAGGAGAGAGGCAAATCCGTTATTGCCTGGTCACATACCCCATTATGCTAGTTTATGATGGGATGATTCATGGGATGGGATCTCCCCCCTGTTCCTAGAAACATTATGCCCATTCAAAGTGGCACATGCCTTGTAGTTTTCATCAAGATGATTAGAAATTGTCTTTGTTTATAAGGTTTTACTTTACTTTGATGGTACTTTTAACACATTATGTTGACTAGAAGTAATATTGCACCTACATACTAATTCTCATTAGAGTGTTATTAGAATGGTAGGCTTGGGTTTAGAATAAGTTAACATGTAGTTGCAAAGTCAGTTTTGGAGGAGCATCACAATATAGCAGATATTAAGCAGACAGCCTGTCTAATGAGAGTTCGTTGACATGTAGTTCCAAAGGGACCATTAAAATAAAGGGTTACTCACCCATTTACGTCTAAATTTAAGTCCATTATACTTTACTCTAAACCTCATCATTTTCATACCTTGAAACACATACTGTACTATTTAGCAGGGCAGTACAACAGGAGGTATTAGATATGGTTGATATTTGAAGCTGATATTTCCCATCTAAGCAATGTGCTTTCACTCTGGCTGTCAGTTTAATTTGAATTTTGTTTAGTATATTAAAAAATAGATCGTATATTTGGCTTGGATTTGAACCTGGGTTCCCTTGTATGCTATACCACCACTCCCTCCGAGTTATTTTAAATGCTTGCACTTTCAGAAAAAAAGGTATGAAAGCTGTCACTACGGCTGTACCTTTTCAAAAGGTAAACTTTTGTCCATTTTAGGGCCTAATATGTACATTTTATATACTAATATGTACAAAAATGTACATTTTAGGTGTTAATATGTACATTTTAGGTGCTAATATGTACATTTTAGGTGCTAATATGTACATATTAACACCTACATTGTAGATATTGTACATATTAGTACCTAAAATGTACATTAACACCTAAAATGTACATATTAACACATAAAATGTACATATTGTACATATTAGTAAAATGTACAATATGTACATTTTATGTGTTAATATGTACATTATAGGTGCTAATATGTACAATATGTACATTTTATGCGTTAATATGTACATGTACATTTCAGGTGCTAATATGTACAATATGTACATTTTATGTGTTAATATGTATGTAGGTGCTAATATTTACGTTTTAGGTGCTAATATGTATATTTCAGGTGTTAATATGTACATGTTAGGTGCTAATATTTACATTTTAGGTGCTAATATGTACAATATGTACATTTTTAGGTCCCAATATGTACATTTTAGGTGCTAATATGTACCATTAAGGTACCAATATGCACCCTTTAGGTACAAAAGGTACTTTTTAAAAAGGTACAACCCCAGTGGCAGCTTTTGTACCTTTTTTTTCTGAGAGTGTGGTAGAATCACCTTGATATTATACTCTTCAATTACATAAGCGGGCGAGGACAAGGAGGCTTAGTATTGTGCCGTCTTTCTCTCTCCCACAACTCTCCCACCACCTTTCATTCATTAACAGACATGTAAAAGTCTTTCAGTGTCTGATCCCTTCATGATGGTGTTCTGTACCCTGTGTGCCCGAGGCTTGATTTGAGGGGAACTCTGAAAGAGAGAGTATTGTGTTTCCCAGCTTTTATGTGGTCTTAATTTCTGACGTTCGACATGCTTGACCTCCCAATACCAATATAGGTGTAATTTAACAGTGTGCTTGTGGTTGTGTAAGATATATCGTTGTATAGATGGTGTTTTTGTCTTCGTCTCCTGTCTGCGGTCATAGATATAAGTCAAAGTGTGTGTCGTGGTACAGAAGAACAGTGTCTTAGAGCGATACTAATCACCTGTGCTGTGTCTACGGAAACAAAGCACAGCTGTGAATAAAAAAAAAAAAAAACAGAGTGCCTCCTTAGAGAAAAGACATTTGTGTTAACCCTGTGTGTCGTTGTGTTTTTCTGGTTTGGTTTACACCGCACCTTCTTGCTAAATTTGTCCCGGTCCTGATTTAGCAGTTTTGAATTTGAAATGTCATGAAAGCGAGATTCATGACGGACTTAACAAAGTACTGAATCAGAGCATACGCAGTTGATAATTCTGAGAAATGGCGTGCTTTCCTCTGTGATCTATTTAAAAAACAAAACAAGCAAAAGGATTTGAAACTATATACACATTTTGAAGTGATTCATTGTGTTAACATGTGGCTATATTTGGCATACGCGCTACGAAACTGATTGCCAAGACCACACATGCATATGGCTTTCTGTCATTGTGTCTAACTGAATCGTTTCTCTCCGAGTGATAAACCACATTTTAGTTTATACTCAAGAATATCTGGAAATTGTTCACTGTTCCTGGCTATGTTGATACAGATATTCTGCTCAGTTGTGTACTCTACATATTGGTTGGGTTTTATTTAGTCTGTTGAATAACTGTGGCTAGATAGGAACTGCTGAGACTTGACTGCCTCTCAGATTTTGATGGTCTCTTTAGATTTTTTGTGATAATTTTCCAGGCGTACTTATCTTGTTTATATTAATAAGTGTTTGAATAAGGAAGAGGAAACTATTAAGGGGTTTTCATGTGATGAATATGGTATTTACATGTCATACCTATTTTGGATATTATAGCAGTGCGTGGAATCCTATCTGATTGGCAACACGCGAGTGGCGCATTGGCCGTGGCTCTTCATGATGGCTGAATCACTCAAAGTTGTGAGAGAGAGCACGGCATCTCCTCGGGCTATAGATATTTACTGTTCCTCAAAAACAGGCTTTGCTTTCAGCAAACATGCGTACGTGTGAATTGTTTGTGGGTGAGACTGAGAGTTGAAACATGCTACTTGTTCAAAAGGTATATCCCCATGTGAAGAAATATACTGGAGTTAGGAGGGTATATCCTCATGACAGAATGTTTTGCATTTGTTTATTTTTTGCAACATTTTTTGCATTCAGAAGTGTTTCCATTTCCAGAGTGGATGAGGAAGTGTTTCAGGATCTAAGTTGTAATGTAAGCCTTCTGTCAAAATATTTCAAATTATTATTTTTTTTTAAAAATCTTATGAAATTATTTCATCTTTTTTTTGTGTGGTATTTCAGTCGAAAAACAACTAACCACATGAAATATAATAATTCACACAATTCAATGAAGTAATTGTCATTTTAGCAGAAAAAAAAAATGTTTCCTTTTTTAATGCAAAACTCTCTATATAAAGCACTATTTGATTGGTGCAATAAATGTCATACTATTACCAACTGCAGAAAACATACATTAAATAAAATCTTATTATATTGTTTATATTTTTGGTTGATTTTTTTTCTTGCAGCGACGGAGGACAGCATTACTATATATACAGCATTTCAAAGCACATATTCAGTGTGGATCACAGTGGTGGATGAATGCTGTACAGTCCCAATAAAGTATGCCAGATTGTGGTAGTGTGCTGCATCATCAGTACCCGGACCTCATGTCATGCGGTATATGGTCAACACAACATTTTTGCATAAAATATTTACATAGGACTGAAATAGGTACTCAAACAACTGACAGTTCCTTCTTAGTCAATTCCCCCCAGAATATTTATTCAGCATTTTAATTTTGCATTGTTGCATCAAAGGAAAAGTAAGCAGCCAAATTCCATTGCACAAGCACGTTCGCATTTTTGCCCCGTTGTGAAATATTTCTTGATGAACCAGGTTTATGGCTATACTTGCCATACCAAGCATGTTTGCTTAAATGCAGCTGAGGTTACGACTCTATTTTAAATGTTGTTTCATTTACTCACTTTGCCTAAAAACTTAGAAAGAGAGAAATGTACACTTGGTTTTAGAAAAATAAAAATTTACAATTTTTAAAAATGTAAACGTTTAGATCTTGCAATTCAGAAAAAAGAAGTCTTTCCTCAGAACTGGACTTTATAACTTGACAAAAGAAGTCAGAATGGCAAGATATGAACTCACAATTGTTAGAAAAAGTCAGAATTGCAAGTTTATACTTCACAATTCTGACATAATAACTCTGACATAATAAATAAAGAGTTACATTTATCTTTTAGGCCTTTTTTTCGTGCCAGTAACAAGTTTCCACATAATTCATTGAAATGGAATTGTTGTTTAAAAAAAATCAAATTGATTACAATAAAAAGAATTCTTATTAAACCTGCTGGAGCAGACTCTAAAATAATCCCAAATTAAAGTTAAGCAGGGTTGCCATGTCTGTACAACAAAAGTAACCCAATGGCCAGTCAAAAGTAGCCCACAAATAACCCAATGCAATTTTCTCCATCAGCCAGCTGAATTCTTCACTGAATTTGTATGTCTGGGGTCGCTTTTGGGGTGTTGGAGTCCTGAAATCGTGCTTACGGGGGTGGAAATCAGCTCCTCCCCCTTTAAAAAAAAAGCAAATAATGTTTAGTTTATATTACACCTCGGCCAGAGCCGTAAAGCCCACTAATCTCTAATCGTTTCTCCTGCTGATCCTCCCTTATTGCTTTAAAATATATAATTCTGTGCAGAATTCAAATGGGTCCGATTCGTTTTTGTGGTCTGCGCCAACTCGCGCACATGATCCGCTCTCTAAAATTGTATCTCCAGCCCGTTCTCATCCCAAGGCGTCATCTAACTGACGCTTTTGACCATGCGTCAACATCCGACGCACATGGCACCCTTTAGCGTCAATATGAGACATGCCTCCTCGTGGACGGGTGACACTAACGTGAAACCAGGCTTAATTTGCTCCAATGGAATGCAAATTTACACTGTCTGAATCATTACCTATCCCCTTTATAGGGCACTATGTGCCATTCCAACCCGATCTCATGGCAATTCGTACGAATTTTACGAGGTGGCTAATTTGTAACAATTCGTGCGAACTCACTCCTACGAATCTGTACGATTTTTGCTATATCGAACATATTTTATGAGTTGGCCAATTCGTACGAATGACCTACCCCTGACCCCGCCCCTAAATCTACCCATCACGTGGGTTTAGACAAATCGTACAAATTCATACAGTGAATTAGTACGAATTAGCCACTGTTTAATCACTCGTACGAATTGGTTGTGCGCATTGACATGTAGAAAATATTGACTTGACAATTTTAGCCTAAGCTTCAGTGTTCATTTATAATGTAGGGCGCTGGACGTTTCTGATTCTAGAGAGCATTTGATTGGAGAGAAAATCTAATGATTTTTTTGAATGCTTATATCTTCTAGTTACGAATTTTGTCATGGGCTGTGTCCGAAATCTCCCACTACTCACTATATAGTGGACTATATAGTGAGCTCGCCATTTTGTAGTGCTGTCTGAATGTATAGTGATGATTATTATACTCTATATAGTCCACTCAATGCATCCCAGAATGCATTTTGAAAAGTCGTGTACAACCGATGGTCACTAACCCAAGCCCTGCATACCATCATGCATTGCGCTGATCGTAAAAATGGCGGACGGACAAGGGGAGCAGTGCGACAATACAAATTTGTCAAACAAATGTAAGTTATGTTCTCTCGTTTAACTTGCAATATGTAGTATTTTTACAATTTTGTCGGACGTGTATAAATTGTTTGTAAGCACGCACTCGTTTAAATAGTGCGATGGCAATGACGTAATCAACGGCGCCGAGAGACGATCGAGTAGTGTCCGAAAATGGTGTTTCTATTATGCTGGTGAGCTCACTATATAGTGCTCTACTCCCTACCCCCCACATAGTGGAGATTTCAGACACAGCGATGGTTTTGGAGCACACTTGCTTATAGATATCACTAAGGCCAACATAACATGTTCCTACTAAAAAGGAAAAAACATCAATTTTGATTTCATGGCGACTTCCGGTGAATTATTTTGTGTTGTCACCCTCAACAGGAGCACAACAGCCACTGACACAAATAACACACACATGCCACACACCTCTGTGTGTAAAACATACACCTCCAGCATAATTCTGCACCTCTGACAGCTATTGCGTGAGGAATTTTCTTGGAATACTTAAACTTATGTATCCAAACAAGATATGTGTCATAACACGAAAGTGAAAATAAACACTCGGTTCCTTGGAAACAGCGGGAAGGTGAAAGAACTGCGATTTGTGCCATGGCTATATAGCAAAGATTGTATGGTTAAACCTTTTTTTTTTCATAATCCTTCCTGTTCTCCTGCTGATTCCGGCAACTTAAACTGAGCTTTGGCACTGTCCCTCAGGTTATGCATTTCCAAGCCGTTTCTGAATTACAGACAGGGCCACCGAGACCATGTCATGTGTCTAGTAAAGGTGTGACAGTTGTGTTAAAGCTCTGATGAAATACGTTACCTGAGGGGGTGGTGTGGAGAAATAATCGTCATGCTCAAGAAGCGCAAACAAACATTCCCGCCACAGTAGCAGTAGCCGTATTGCTGTCAAATGAGCAATAAACTCTATCATAACTCTTATTATTTAGTCTGGGTAGTGCTTTAGTCTTACTTAAATTGAGACATGACTATGCGTGATGTATCTCGTGCACATGTGGCATTAGTTATGGCTTGCCATTTAAGTGTGATTTGACAGTTTTCAGCGCCTAGTTTAATAAACCGCATACTTCTGTTTGATCTTCTTTATGAGTTTGAATAGTCTAGAATGACTCTGTCATGGAGTATGACTACATAAAGCTCTGAGTATTACTCTGGAGTCGGGAAAACATGGAACGTACAAATCAGACGCCCCACCCTTCTTATCTGAACACGGGCAAGTATCACCCTGCATGTACAAAAGCAACTCGGAACAAGATGCCTCATGTTAGTAATTCTCCATAGAACCCTCACATACATGTCATATCCTTAAACGCAACCTTCTTGATCCCCATTTCGACCCCAATGCACCCTACTTAGCCAGTAGCCTATGCGAAAAAGTCTCAGTGACAGATGTTGGGCAGCATGTAATGCAAGACACACTTATTCATACGTTCATCATAGGATGTGTTGCACAACACTGTCACTCCAAAGGCATGCTGAGTAATGATGCAGGTGCCCTGAGTTTGGGGTGAGAAAAAGATACAATTGAAAAATGAAAAAAAAAGAAGAAAAGAACAGACTGTTTTTACTCATCCAGCTCCGACGTGAATGATAAAATCAGTTTGGGTTACAGAAAGGCTCAGATAGCAACGTTGTGTTGGGTATCATAAAATCAAATTCCTACAAAGTTTTTCTTCTGAGCCAGTGTTGATGTTTGTTTCTTTATTATACATCTCTTTTCTGTTTAATCAATTGGAATGCTTATTGTATTCAAGGGGTTTTCAGGCGATTAAACAGTTGAGTAGTACAGTATCACAGTGTGTTTAAAGGGATAGTTCACTTTGAAATTAATTTTTGGTATGTTTTAGGTTACCTCAAGGGCATCCAAGATGTAGGTGTCTTTGCTTTCGCAGTAGTTTTATATTTTTAGGTCAAACCGTTCGTGCCTATCAGTCATATAATGGAGGTCTATGGTCGACACCCCAAAGAGCATGCACAGAGAAGTCCAAATTAAACATGATTTAATGACTCGTAAATGTAAGTACACATTAATGGCCTAAGACACGAAACGAGCGGTTTGTGTGAGAAAACGAACAGTATATCGTTTTTACCAACCACAGCCACGTCCAAGCGATCTGAGGGCGCGGGCGCTTTGTGGCTGTGGTAATGTACAAAACCTACGTCTTGGATGCCTTTGAGGTAAGCTAAAACATACCAAAAATTAATTTCAAAGTGAACTATCTCTTTAAATATTTGTCTAAAGAATTGCGTTGCTGGTTCACTGTATCTCATCGGTCTATTGGCCTCCAATGGGTAACTACAGCAGTGAGCATTAAATGGTGTGGAGCAGAACTACATCGGACACTTGGTGGTTTTTGTGAGAGAATGCACATCACTAGAGGCTGTCATGGGAAACCTGAGACGTTATTCGACTGACAGTACAATCCAAACATTGTGCCAGAGACTGTCATGTTACTTTGAGGTACACAACATCAGAACACACTGCACCATTCAGACATGAAAGCAGACGTTTGGATATAACATCTGCCTTTACTGGGACGGGGAATTGGGACAGTTGTTCCAAAATTAGGATGATTATTTTAGAAACCTCTGTCAAGATTGTAATTGATGTTAATGCTTGTGTATTCTGTTAATTTTTTTAACGCATGCAAACTTTTGCAATAATAGCTGAAGACTTTAGGCATTGTGTGCGTTGTCAAGTAATGAAAGAAGCAGACGTAAAACTGTATCTGGATTATATGGATTCACTTTGAGGAGGCCAAGAGATACACAAACTCCTGCCCCAGCCTTGGGGCAGCATGTGCCCTTCTCTCATCCTGGACAGTAGGGCACAGCCAAAGAGCATCACCCAGTTCTGCCCTTCAGTTGTGGAACCGCAACTCTTTGAAGCCACATGATTGCTGTCTGAGACTTCATTAATCCCATAATGCATTTCCTGAGTGACTATGCATGGCAGCGTCTGGGCATGTGGCGGCCCACATGTAGCAACTTCATCTCCTCTCAGTGATGTTGTCCTCCGTTTTGTTGGTGTTTTGACTGTTGTCTGAGATTGAGTGTCTCTTTAGGATTTACGAAGGAGCTGTCAACAGTGGCGTGTTGCATAATTTCTAAAGACGTGTAAAAGACAAGCTAAGTCTCTCAGCTTAATTCCAATTTCTTCTTGTTCTAGGAGCTTTTATTGAAGATCATTGACTTCTTCTTGGGATTATGTCTGGGACTGGATGTATTTTGTTGATGAAATAAGGTTTCCTTCATATTAGGAAGGTAATCGTACACTCTAAAAAATGCTGGGTTGTTTTAACCCAATTTTGGGTCAAATATGGACAAACCCAAACATTGGGTTACATTTTTAAATTACATATTAACCCAATGTTTGAGTTTGTTCATATTTGACCCGAAATTGGGTTAGAACAACCCAGCATTTTTTAGAGTAAAAATGTAAGTAAAATACTGTTGATTAGCTATGCTAAAAACAAAGCTAACTTAAGCTTATTTTTAATCAGAGCAATGTTTGGGGACAAAACAATGCATGATCAAACTGCTAAACAGCTATAAACTAGAATACACAATATTTTTATGTAACTAAGTTGAAAACATAGTTGAAATTAAAGTTGAGTTAGTAGTGTCGCTAACATAGTTAGCTACTCACCAACACTTTAGCATGTTTTAGCATGTTCACATATGTTGTCAAGTTTATGATTGCAAAGAGTGGCTCAAAAAGCATGGTTGTGAGGGTTGTAATTGTGCTGCATTGATCCTTGAGAGGCGAGAGAGCTCAGCGCTGGACTGCCTCACACTGCCAGTGTCTCTGGTGACATCATCTGGCCAGCGATGAGACTTTTCTGGATTTTTCTCTCTCTGCGTCCCTCCCTTTAATTTCTGCTCCATCACTGCATCAACCCCATTGGTGTTATAAATGAGAAAGTGCTGTAACACAATATTCTTTCTTTCTATTGTTCAGCTGTTGCTCCTACCCTGAAGCATATGAGGAATCCTGTGTTGGTGGACGAAGGAAGCAAGCTGATAGTGAAGTGTGAGGCCTCCGGAAACCCCACCCCGGAGTATAAGTGGTACAAAGATGGCGCTGAACTGAAGAAGAGCAAAGAGATCAGAATAAGGAACGGCAAGTGAGTCAGCATGTCCACTAGCCCACACCAGCAGAAGCTAACCTCCAGTTCTAGACGTATATCAGAAGTTCTCAGACTGGATTGTGACCTTTTCATGATGAGACAAGAGCTTACTTTGGGCAGTGTACTAGATACTGCCTGTGCTCTTGCAATTTAAGTGAAGTGTTTCAGCATGCATGTCTATTATATTGTTAATATCACAATTAAACAAATGGTTCACAAGAAATGAAATCTTTGCTGAAGACAACATTATTAGTTTAAAATGATCTTTGCTAGTATAAGTTGGTCGTGATCTTATAGCCTTCAGCCCGTGAGTTCATTTTCGGAACTCAGTTTAAGATATTTTAGATTTAGTCTGAGAGTTTTCTGTCCCTCCATTTGAAAATGTATGTTCGGTATAGTGTCCTTGTCAAATAAAGACATCATCAAAGTAGTCCATGTGACATCAGTGGGTAGATTGTTTTGAAGCATCGGAAATACATTTTTGGTCCAAAAATAACAAAATCTATGACTTTATTATTGTCATCTGGTTACTGGTTACCAGAGAACATGCCATCAGCGTCACTGAACGCAGATTGACAACAGAACTGGAAGAGAATACAATGTTTAATAAAGTTGTAGTTTTTGTTATTTTTGGACCAAAATGTATTTTTGATGATTCAATGTAACCCACTGATGTCACATGGACTACTTTGATGATGTCTTTATTTCCTTTCTGGACATGGACAGTATACCGTACATACATTTTCAATGGAGCGACAGAAAACTCTCAGACTAAATCTAAAATTTCTTAAAGGAGTAGTTCACTTTAAAAAAAAAAAAAAAAAAAAAAAACTTTTGCTGATAATTTACTCACCCCCATGTCATCCAAGATGTCCATGTCATTCTTTCTTCAGTCGAAAAGAAATTAAGGTTTTTGATGAAAACATTCCAGGATTTTTCTCCATATAATGGACTTTTACTGGTACTTTACTGGCACTTTACTCGTTCATCAAAATGAACAAATGAACAAATCTTTTTCCGAGGCATTTCGTTCATTGAATGAACCAAATGACACGAATAAAGATTCGTTCATTTTGATAAACAAGTTCGAACAAGAGAGTCACGAACGCACATCACAGAACAGAGCAAGGCGACCTTATAAAACTTAAACTTAGTTTTTTTCTTAAATGAGTGATCGTTTCGCTTCATAAGACCCTTATTCATCGTCTGAAATCGTTTAAAGCCCTTTGAACAGTTTGCAGTTTGCACTGAAACTTTCTTTTGGACCTTGAACTGTTTGGTTACCAGTAAAGTGCATTATATGGAGAAAAATCCTGTAATGTTTTAATCAAAAACCTTTGACTGAAGAAAGAATGACATGGACATCTTGGATGACATGGGGGTGAGTAAATTATCAGCAAATGTTTTTTTTTTTTTTTTTTTTTTTTTTAAGTGAACTACTCCTTTAAACTGTGTTCCGAAGATGAACGGAGGTCTTACGGGCTTTTGTATTTTTGGGTGAATCACCTTTTCAAGCTCATGTCATTCCAAAATAATGTAATGGCACAACAAATTTGACAAATAAAAATAAATCCTAATGATAAAAAAAATATAATAATAATAATACATTCATGTAATGTATTTAACAAAAAAGTAGACAACTTTCAAATTTCTAATTTAAATAAATATATTTATAGTGACTGAAGTAATCTTTGAAGTAATATCCATCAAAGCTTCAAGGCTGCATTCTGGAATATTTTTAGTGAATAGTCCTCATGCAATGGTTTTGTCTAATTTCTAAAGACATGGATAGCATCACACAATTAATATGGAGTACACATTTATGATCCTTTGTGGTGCTTTTTGTCCCAATCCTTGTTCCTTCTTCCAATCCAATTTTGTGCCAATCTTTTTCCTGGAGATTTACCTGCCCGTAGAGTCCAGGGCTGAATGTGAGATCGCCCCCTATACCCATAAATAGGGTGTTATTTGAGGGGACAGCCATTTGTAGTGGCTTCCAAAACCATAGTGGATGTTATTGAGTGCACTTAAATCTCACATTGCACTGCAATAAGGATTGTACAAACGATGTACACTTAACGCGGCAGTCCGAATTCACTCCTTCAAGTGAACAGTATTAGTGGACTAACGTAGGGAATAGTAAATGAGGGTTTAGATTTCAGATTCAGCACCCTGATCAAACACACCTGTCTGTAATTTTCAAGTGATCCAAAGGATCTTAATTAGCTGCTTCAGTTGAGTTTGATCAGGGTTGGAGCTGAACTTTGCTGGAAGGTAAGATACCTCCTGGAACAGGATTGGGCAGCTCTGTTATATAATATGAATATGATGGATTTCTGCGACGATTCTTCTAAAATACCTACTTTTTGGGTTCAGTAAATAATACAAAGATTTGGAATGATGTGAAAGTGAGTAAATGATTCCAGAGAGATCTAGTAGGCATTATATGTGATTGGCTTGAAATGATCTACTGATCAGACATAATAAAAAATGATTAATGGGTAAAGGAGATTTTTGTTTAACTTCATTGATTCATTGCTCACGTTTTCACACAAACAAAAAAGAACCACCTGTGGCTGTGTTACACCAATGTGAAGCTCCCTTAATAAACCATATGGAGTGTCAAATGGATCTATCTCTGTTTATAAAACTTAATTTATACTGAGTTTTTTTTTTTTTCTGGAGAGTTTCTCCCTCTTCCATATATGTATAGTGGAATCCTTGACTCTTTCCTGTGTGTCTTCTTCTTGAAGGAAAAACTCCAAAGTTCAGATCGGCAGTGCAAAGCTGGAGGATTCTGGGAATTACACATGTGTCGCAGAGAATACTCTGGGGAAGGAAAACGGCACCAGTACAGTGCACGTACAAAGCAGTAAGTACAAACTTTTGTTTTAAGTAGTGGATCAGCATGGTGTACAACAGAGAAGACAAGAGTGTGTCTTTGCTGATGGGCTGCCAAATATATATATTTCCGACAATGTGTCGTGATGAGAGATGAAGACGTGTACGAGGAGATCACAACGTGGGTAAAATCCTCAAGAAAAGAAGGTGTGTTTGTATGTTTACGTCAGGCTTTTGCGCATATCTGTAAGTGCAGAGTTGGCTCCTTCCAAGATGAGATTACTCGTGGTATCTCACCCCTGATAGAAAATCTAGTTTCTAATCTGAGATTTGGAACATAAGTACTAGTTTCTAGCTGGCCCATAAAATGTGTTTTAGCTGGTCGAGCACCCATAGTGTCGACCTCCTTAACTCGGTATGAACAACTGATGTCGGGTTTGTAGCTGATCCACGATGGTCTACTAGCCTAGAGACTTGCTAAAAACCAGCTTCTATCCTAAGGTGGTCAAGATCATATTCCAAAAACTCAGTTAACCCTTTCACATGTGAGTTTAAAATATTCTAACTGACCCCCCAGCGTGAGTTTTTCAAGGCAACCGTTATTTAGAACTTGCCACTTTAATGTTTCCATGGTGATGCGTCATTGCTTGTCACGTGACACAGCACAACCACAACATAGTGCTGAACGAATGAGGATTTGCTTTTATGTCATTTAAATGTATTAGCTATATTATAAAACACTGATATTCCGATTGTCAAATATGTGCAAGTGGATGGGTTTTGTCGTTTAAACATCTTTATAGCGATCGCGTTAGTTGAGCTGCATGCACAATGGGCGGCGCCATTTTAGCTTGTTTTACAGTGCAGACAATCGGATCTATTGGATTTACAGCGTCAATTCCTCCACTTCTCACAAAATGCATGAAAGTAAGTGGCCGGGGAACTGGGAGAAGAATAGGGTCAAATGTTCAGCTACTTACACAATGTGTATCTGATGTGAATAAAACGTATCGTCTTTTTATAATTGAAAGGATTATTATTGCCGCTTCCAGTGTGTATTTTACAAACTCAAAATCATTGTTTTGCTAGTACGTCTGTGTACTTAAATGTCTGAAACCTAAAATAAACATTATGTGGTTGAAAACACTCAATAGTGATATATGACATCACTGAGAGCGTCCGTCTCTGGCTCAACGCTAGCCAACGCGCGAGAGCAAGTTTGAATTTAGCAGTTGATGACGTGATGCACTGACCGTTCTAATCACACCGGTGTGATCGTACGCATGAAAGGGTTAAAGCAACAGCAAGGAACGTTTCCTCTGCTGTCCCCCTACAGGTTGGAAGCTGAATTTTCCATTACCGCTGTCGTAAATAATTTAGCCTACCGCAGCCTACTGTTGCACACGTACGCTCGCTGTTTGTCCAGAACTGGCTTTGGAATCAACAATGGCCGGACAATTTGAGGAAGTGGTGGGGGAAGTGACGTATGCTGTAAAGCAGTCGAATTTTGTAGTTCTTTTTGTGCTACCCGAAGTTACATAGTGCAAGTAAAAGCGATACAGACCATGTCATTTAACCTATTATAAGTCGATGTACCACCACAAGGGTCTTGGAAATATATTATGAAGGTTGAAAAACTACATAGTGTTACTTTAAGCTGGATTTGCAGCAGGAATGAAACACATTTTGAAGTTGCGTGTGGAGGTTTACAGCAGCAGGAGGGTTGGGAGAGGTGCGTGCATACGTGTGTTTGTGTATGTTTCACTCTGATTGTTTGTCGGCATGTCAGGCGCCCCAGAACAAGTCTCACAGTGTCACGGCAGCCAACTTGCGCGCACACACACACAAACGGATACGAGAAAGGTGGAGGCAAGACCAAGCTCATCGGTGCCGGTGTGGCCCCAGGCTCGGGGAGGGGCCTGCCCCCAAGACAATCCTCAAAAAGTAAAGAGAAAAAGAGTGCAACATAGATCAACAACCTGAATGAGGCCACCATCAGTGAAGCGCACAAGTTCACAAGGGTGAAACATAAACCTAGCAGCTTAGGAAATACCTTCACCTGATTGTACGATACGCAGTTTTCCCAGCCTCCTACATTCTGACGGTGCAGAAAAGGGCGATTCTAGGATTTCTGTCTCAGGGGAGGTCGTGCTCCACCTGAGCAGGGGCTGATGTAAGGGATATTCCTTGCCTTAAGTGCAAGAGGTCACAAGTTCAACTGATCGTTTTAGTACAAACGGTACATGCATATCTACTGCATGAAGCACTTTTTTTGCCTCAGAGTAAACAGTAAAATAATTCTGGTAATAAACAATTAAAATTGTCACATTTACAAGAAAGAAAGTTGAATTTATGAGAAACAAAGGCAGAATTGTGAGACAAAAATTTTCATAGTGAGATATAACACTCTTAGAAGAAATGGTCCTATTTAGAACCAGAAATGGTTCCGTCCCCCGCTTCATATATGGAACTCCCCCCGCTTCATATATGGAACTCCAAGGTTCTATTGACCAAGTATGGAACCCCAGGGTTCTATATAGAACCCAGAGGAAGCCTTTTTTAAGAGTGTATAGAACCTTTAAGGGTTTCCAAATACGTAGCGCTGATAGAACCTTTTAAGGTTCTTTATAGAACCTTTTCTTCTAAGAGTGAATGCTGAATGGCGAGAATGAAGTTGCCAGTTTTAATGTATATATAGAACCATTTTTTTGGTAAAAGGTTCCATTGGCCAAGTATGGAACCCTAGGGTTCTATATAGAACCCAGAGGAACCCTTTTTTTAAGAGTGTATAGAACCTTTTAGGGGTTCCAAATACGTAGCTCTATAGAACCTTTTCTTCTAAGAGTGAATGCTGAATGGCGAGAATAAAGTTGCCAGTTTTAATGTCGCAATTATGGGTAACGCTTTACAACAAGGTCGCATTAGTTAATGTTAGTTAATGCATTAAAGGTGCAGTAAGCTATTTCTGGTAAGCGCTGTTGATATTTGAAATCACCACAAACACGCCAGGATTACACCCATCTTGATGCCTCCACCCCCGCATTCACGTACACACAATGCGACACAGGCAACGGGGTGTGATCTCATTAGTAATTGAAAGCAATATGTGTTTCTATGATAATTCTGGTTGAATGTCTAATTGTTATTTAGCTTCTCTACTCATTCCTTGCAGCTCCCTACATAACCTGATTGTTGAACATATTAAAAATGTGACAAGATTAATGGGTTGTAGCGATAGCGATCTCTAAAAGCGGAACCAAAAGAAAAAAACATATATTAGGAATGTTATCTCACTTTTCGGACATACTTTGGGAGCCAATGTTTGAAACGGGCGGTGGAGGAGGTTTAAACGTTCCAGGCTTATAATAATAATAATAATAATAACAATTCAAACAAGTAAAGCGAAGATGGCACACAAGTATATATCAAAGACAGCATCTCTTAGTTCTCTGAAACAGCAAAACCAACGTTACTCGCGTATTAAGAAATAAAGCAACCTCTCTGTCCATTTTCTGGCCTCTCCAGAAAACATTACTAACACGGTCTTCAATTAAATAACAACAAAAAAAATGTTTACAATATACAGTCTATTTCAGTTGCCTCAAAATAGCAACGCGCCAGCAATGCGCCCAAACACACTTTGTTTTCAGACCAGCACGCCCATGGGCACACAAATGGGTGCAAATGCATTTGCTATTTGAACAATGTGGCACAGGACGTAAAAATGATAACTGCGTCAGGCTGAAACTAAACACTTGTCGCGCCTGGCACTGCATTGCACCAGGTGTATGATAGAGCCCAATATCTAAAAGTCACAATTAATGAAACTGGCAATCATTGGCATATTGTGTAATTTTGTGGATTTGATATTTTATTTTCTAATTTCATTATGTTGCAATGTAAAATATTCGTAAAAGTGACAAAATGGATAGCGCCTGTCTAAATCTGGTCTGGCATCTTTTATGGTGCAGATTATGTGGAGTGCTTGTACTGTTTGCATGATACTCTGTTGAGGAGGACACAGGCTTTTCAATTATTCCAGTCGCCGGCGAGATTGATTTCTTTCTGAGGTCATCGGTAGAGCGGCTACTGTTGGGGAAAGCCACGCCGTTGGCGGCCTGCGGCAGCTGTGCGCTCCGACACTATCTGTAGATCTGCCTACGATGAGGAACGAGAGATGGAGAGGTCGATTTAGGGAAAAGAAGCATTGGGTTGGGGAGGGGCAGTAAAGGAAATAAAAGAGGGGGAAACAGAGCAAAGGAACACAAAGATGGAGGGAGACCAGAAAACAGATCAATTGAGAGAAGGAGAGCCAGATACTCTGCAGAGGCAGCTTTTTCAAACCAAATTTATAATGCAGTTGTAGATCGCTGGCTCTATCCAGGCACTCAGCCAATCGTGTGCTGCCTCTCACTCCATCAGCCAATCAGATTGCAGGACTCCCAGGCGGATTTTTGTCACTGTTGCACTAGTGGTATGACACAGGAAATTAATCTCTCTTTTCATAAAGGCTGTTTTTCATCACACACCTCCCTTTTAAACAACTCCAGTAAACACACACATGCATATTTTGGCTCTTCCAGCCGGACGTTTAACAAGATAAGTGAGCTGAGTAATTGGACTCATTTATTATAGCTGATCTGGGCTGAAGTTTAATGCCGTTCTGGGGAGGTGAACCAAGGGTGTCCAGAGACCCTGTGACCTTGGGACTATAATTAATGAAGACAAACAACAGACTATTTTAGAGCCTCCGAAACACTGCTGCTTCTGTCCCATGATTGCCGTCTCTCAGATCAACACCACGGCACCGTCACCCTTCACTGCCTGCTGCTCCCGTGTGTTTGTGTATGCGTCTGTGCTGAAGGTGACTGGTTTATCAAAGCATAGTGGTGTCACAGGTCACCGGGCGGGTCAAGCGGGACATGAAAAGGTCAGAAGGTTACACGCACCTCTTCTATGGACGAATACTTGGGTAAACAATCAGCCCATACAGACAGCAGTATTAGTTTTACAAATGTCCTGCTGCACCAAAACATGCTCAAGCCCTCCACTGTTATCTCATTCCATATTAAAGAATAGCATGTAGACTAAAGTTCATAAGCTCAACCTCTTCATGTCCTTTGCAGAATCGCTCAATCTGACCTTAAAATAGCTTTTACAACCCATTTTATTTGCATAATCATATATATTTAAGAAATAAAAAATGGATTTCCAATGAGGAAAAAATTTCAGGTGGAACAATGGCTTAATATTAGTAAAATCAAGTATCATTATTGTTTTTGTTGTTATTATAATTAATAATATATATATTAGTTAATTAATATGACAATATGACATTTTGTTTCTAAAATGTGTAATATTGCGTTACAATTGTAATATTATATGATATTTTTATAAAATTATAAATTTTTTTAAAAATGCACTTTTTGGTGATACTGCTTGTAAAATGTGTAACATTGCAATAAGTGCTAATAATATATATATAAAATATAAAATATAATAATAAAATAATATATATATATATATATATAACTCACTAATAATACTGGTACTAACAAGATATAGTAATGAACGGTACTGCTTCTAAACTTGCAACAAGTGTTTCAATAATAAATATAATAATAATATTGTTATGTTGTTATTCCTATATATTATTAATACAGAATGCTTTAATTATTAATTATTATTTACATGATCCCAAGACTAAAACAATGAAAAAATGTATTATTATTATTGTTATTATCATTAAAGGATCATGTAGTCATTATTTTGTCAAAAAGCAGAAATCAAACAATTTAAAAAAAAATCTGTTCTGCATTTCGGTTATCAGACACTTAATTAATAATAATTATTATAATGTATTGCATTGAGGCAATATTAGCTGCACTGTAAAAAAATATTTTCATGATTTGTAATCACATTTTTTTTCTTTTGTCAAATCAACTTAAATAATTTAAATAGTTCAGATACTGTAACATAATATTTTGAGTTTCTGATTAAATCAATCTCCTTCATTGTATTAACTCACTTTTTCCATTTCAATGAACTTAAATTTTTAAGGCAACCAGGTTACTTCAATTTTTAAGTTAAACCAACAATATTTTTTTACAGTGAGTCATGTACAGTATTCCTCTAATATGTATTAAGTAAATAGGGGACAATTTGACTTGTGTTCACTTTCATGTGTAAGGGAAGTTTGGTCATTATATTGCATTTATATCAGGCTCTTGTTGAATCTACGAAACCCTAAACATCTGCTAAGTTCGTGCTTTAGGAGTTCGAAATCCCATATTTTGAAATCGGATTCTCTGTTATTCCAGAACCCCCGGCCATAAACGAGTGGAGGTGATTCCTCCTTTAGATCTCCTCTATGCCGACTGCTGGACCCTTTAAAGGAGGGCTTGGTGCAGTCTTCATGCTTCAGTGTGCACGCGATGCCTCTTTCTTAGCCTGTGCGTGACACTTCTACAGAAAACTTCACAACTGGGACTTTATTTGCATAATACCTACGGCAGTTGTACACATGGATCATATTTTCAATTTTGTAATTCAAACCAAATGAAAATTGCACGCAATCAGATCATATGCAATCTTGTCAAAATCAAAGATCATTTTCTGTTTTGGAAAAATCGGATGATGTGAAATCCAGGCTGCGGTAGTATAGGAGGATATTCCTGCCACAAATGGCTCAAGTCTTTCTGTCCATCACATAAAAATCACGTCCCTAGGGGGCGCTGCTTACAGCCGCAGAGTGAACGAGTGGGACAGAGGGAAAGCGTGAGGTGAGAGGAATGTGTTTGATGCAAAACGCAGCTGGGCGGCCGATTGTTCCAAACTCATCAGTCATGCTGGGGCCCACCAGCAGCAATCCCTCTCTCTCCCTCTCTCTCTCTCAGCTGCTTTCCCGCTCTCACACACCAGTATGAAGCTCCTCACAAAACTTCACACACAACACCTGACTCTGTGATGAAAGTTAATCCATTTCTGCTTAACTTGATGGTCTTATATAAACCATTACTTATCTTTAGTGTAGAATTTTAACTCCAGGCATTGGCCAAGCGCCAGGGTCAAATTGGGGATAAGCATGTTGCCCTGTCTTTTTCAGGTCTGCCATTTCTTTCTTGTTCTATATAACCACCCAACCTCTCGTTCTCGTTATGTTACGAAAAGAAAAAAAAAAACTGGCCCTTCGTTTTCTCCTCAAGCCCAAATGACAAGATTAACTGGTTTTAAAGGATGCTAGAAATCTTTTTGGGACGTTTGGCAGTGGCTTTGCTAGGATGTCAAGTACCTGTAAGGGAACTGAAGACATTGATCGGTGTGGGTGAGCGGTACGGTCCTTGTCGACCATCAGTCAGGGAGAGTCATGGCAAGCGCACTGTATTTACAGTCCGATACGAACAACTGGTGACAGCAGCCCTAATTCAACACAAATAGGGTGGCTTTGCATAACACATCAACAAACAAAAGACTGCCAAGAGCTCTGCTGAGTTTTTCTTTATGAGGGCTGAGAGAGAATCTTGTTAAACTTGTCTTCATCCAAACTTTGAGAGATTTTTTTTTTTTATTAGTATTATTAAATATCCACTGATTTTACAATTCTGCCCATTAAAAGTAAGCTTTTGTTTCCATGTTATGGCTGGTTAATGACATACACTGTAAAAAAGAATATTTTCAAGATTTGTTATCACATTTTTTTATTTTGTCAAATCAACTTAAATAATTTATTTAAATTTATTCAGTTCAGATAACTTATTATTTTGAGTTTCTGCTGATTAAATCAATCTCCTTCATTGCTCACTTTTTCCAGTTCAATCAACTTAAAATTTTAAGGCAACCAGCTTACTTCTTTTTTAAGTTAAACCAACAATATTTTTTTTACAGTGAAAATCTCTACCATTTTTAATTATACAAATAAAACACACCAAAAAAACTTAGAACAGTTATCTTGGGCAGTTAACAGATATATATATATATATATAGTATATTAACTGCATGATCATATCATATTTTGATATGATATTTATTCATTATTTTCATATCATATTTTTTTAATGATAATAAAGCTATTTCTACAGTATTGCATTTTTGGTAACACCTAATTTCGCAATTTGCCTCTTTCATGTCTCACAGTAAATTATGCATAATTAAAATCAACTAAACCAAACCCTAATCCTAACCCTAACTCATATAGTTAGTACATGTTGGTAATTATTATTACTGCTTGTACACTCTGTTGTTTTAACCCAATTTTGGGTCAAATATGGACAAACACAGCCATTGGGTTACATTTTTAACCCAATGGCTGGGTTTGTCCATATTTTACCCCATATTGGGTTAAAACATTGGCAAGGAAACCTAAGTTGTAATAAATAAAGTGTAACATGTTAACACGTGAATAGGCCAATGTGTGTTGCCATGTCTTAAACTATGATATTCCAAAATTAGGCTTCATTTTGTGATTTTATTAAAGTGTTTATTTCCACCTTTGAGTTTTGGGGGAAATGTGACCTGGCGTTTTTTTTTTTTTTTTTGTGAAATTCATCTGCAAGGATGCTACCAAATATTCAAGATTGTAAAGTCCAAGAATTGGTCTTTGAAAACCCCACAACAATCAACCTCGAATTTGATTATTGGGAGAGATGTGTCTCCCTCAAAGTGTATGTGCGTACAGTAGAGGAGTTTTGCATTCGTCAGGGAGCGTGTTTCGGATTACGAAGCTCTGCCCATTAGGTGCCGTGTGTGACCTTTGACTCGGGGGTCAGACTCTTTATGTCGGTGGGCTGTGTTTTGAGGCCTTCTATCTGTTCACATAAGGAATACATATATTTCCCATTCCTGCTTGCTTCTTTTAAAGGTGCTGCCCTTTGTAGCCGCCTGCCACAGCTGTCCCTCCCACTCCCCCCATGCCACATGTTGCTGGTGGTCTTGCCCACAGTATTCATTACTTCATTAAGTGTGTTTGGGTGGGAAGAGCCCCTCTGTTTTCCCCATCAGACCGGATGCTGGATATATGTGGGTGTGTGAATGTGTGCTCCAGCGGGGTGGATTTGCTGCAGCTGGCTGTGACCATCAGAGCTGGTGCGAGAGGGGCAGTCAGGCTGGTGCTGCTGTTTCTGGGTGGGGTCGTCCCAGATCTGAAGCCTCAAGTCTAGCGATCGCTTTCTGTCTGCCAGCTCGCCCCAAGAACCGCAATGCCGCCATTTCATGCCCGGTAGTGTGTGAGGGCGGCCTTGTTTGAGTCCTGACAACTGGCTCCAAGGTATTGGCAGTTTGAGAAGCGTGCAATGGAGACTTACCGGACACGTTAGCCCTATGAGCGCTTGCAGGGGAAGCACGAGCAGGGAGGGATTGAGCAGGATTTGGACAAGCCTCCGATGGACCCAGATGTGTCTGTCTATCCGTTGCCCGTCCTTCTGGTGTCTCTTTGTCAGGGGCAGAGCGTTGGGCTCGTATCGGGGGCTGGAGGCGAGCGTTTCCCTCCGCCACAGCCGACCCCGCGCCGCCCTCCAAGGTCCTGCTGCCGGGGAGCGTGCGGAGGAAGAGCCTTGCTCCTTGTGCCCGCTTTGCTGCTTCTGTTACTGGGACTCGGAGCCTGTTTGCTGCTGCTCCGCCGGGCTTTGATTCAGGGAGATGGTCGTAGCAGGGAACCCGACTGGCTTGATCTTCTCAGGGGAGAGGAGGAGGGGCTCAGCACAGATGATGCTCCACGGACGCACGACAGTCCCGTCTCATCACTCCGATGGTTCCCAGAGCCTCTGCCCACGCTCACCCCGGGCACGGCCTCCTCCGAGCCTACCTCCAGCCCAACAAGCACCCTTGCCATTGCCCTCACGGCGCCCAGCAGCGCCCCACCCCTTCTTGGTAAGTGTCCCGACTCTTGCTGTTTTACACTCGCGTCCTGTTGTGCAATCCCGAGAAACAGCGCTCTTTGATTTCTCAGAGTCGTCTCTGAAATGAGTGTGGAGGACAAGACCAGACACATCAGCTATGCAGCAGGAAGCATGCAATAGAGGAGAAAAATAAAGACCTGTTAATGAAAAGGAAAAAATACAGGACAGAGTTCACGCTATTATTCGGTTATTCTCGCGTTCATTATTTCTGTTTCCGTTTGGGTGGACTGAGGGGAAAGAGTCCCCTTTAAGTCTTTTTCTGAAGTTGGGGTGCGTTACTCTTACAAGGTTTTTTGAGCATTAGTGATGAGGTTTTTTTTGGACAGAGCGCATTTTAGTTTTGGCCTCTTGCCTAAACAGTGACTATCAAAAGCATGAGACATGTGTGAACATCTTTCTAAACTCCCTTTGAACTTATATACAACCTAAATATGCAGTATGCAAATATCTTACCTGCTTGTTCTCATGCTTGTGAAACTGTTTTGGAAAAGTCGTTTGTTTAGCATGTCTTTAGGCGTAAATATTGAGTTTTTAAGGACTGGAGGTTTTTTTTGTTGTTTTTTTTTTCCACTGACTGGTCCAATGTCTCTTTTTACAAAGACTTAAGTAAACATCCAAATACCGGATCACTATAGCAATCACACTTCAGGGAAAGCTCTGTTTCCTAACAGGCTTGCCTTTTGTTGCTGGTGTGTGTCGTTGTTAATGCAAACATGAAGAGTCTCAAGTCCACACTAAAGGTCTTAAAGAGATAATAGATTACACAGGGCCCTTAAAGCACTGAAGAATGCACCCACACCACAGATGTATTCTACATTCACCGCACACATGTATTTGTTTTACTACACATGGAACACTCTGTAAGAGAATTGTGTAAAATAGCACGTTGGATTATGTGTTACCTATAGGGATTATATGTTAGCTTGTGTGGGACGGAGTAGGAACTGTAGCTGTGTCTTATGTAATAAATCTGCTGGTTAAATTGTAAAGTAAGTCACTATTATTGTTAAAAATATGGGAAATTCTCTAACTTTTGGAGAAAATATATACAAGTTCAAGAATATATATATATATATATATATATATATATATATATATAAGGGTGATTAGTATATATATATATATACTAATCACGATTAATCGCATCCAAAAATAAAAGTTTGTGTTTACATAATATATGTGGGTGTAGTGTGTATTATTATTTACACACACATTCATGTATATTTAAGAAAAAAATATTATGTATAATGTATAAAACTTAATATATTATACATATATAATATAATAATAATATATTATACATATATATTATGTATAAAATATTTATATATAAATCTATATACAATATATACATGAAAATATTTCTTAAATATATACAAGCATGTGTGTGTGTGTGTGTATATATATATATATATATATATATATATATATATATAATTATACACATATATTATGTAAACACAAACTTTTATTTTGGACAATACTATTTGTGTTAAAAGTATTTAAACACAATACTTTTATTTTATTTATTTTGTTTGACTGCCCATATATATATATATATATATATATATATATATATATATATATATATATATATACCTTAATAAGTATAGTATAATATAAAAAAAAACATAATTGGGAATTGGTTCACTATATAAAACATTTCTATAAAATTTATTATAATATATAATAAAATAAATTATTTCTTTGTTTCTTGTTTTATTTGATTGCTCTTTATTTTCACTTGCCCTTGAGCACACAATCATGCATACTTGCCCGCAGATAAAATGACATCAGTTCCACAGTTCAGCGCCAGTCTGCGACACAATCATAACACCACTGACATCTGAACTCTCGTGCCCTGCAGTGCACCAAAGCTGTTGCTACAAAACTGATAGTGTGATAGCTGTTTTTTCTTTACTTGCTCTGGGCCATATGATTTTGTTTAGAAGCTTTTAATAAATGCACTGGTGCACATATAAATGTGAAATTGAGAAGACCTCTCTGAAGGGCTTTGGCAACCCCTTTAAACAAAAGGGATGCACATAATGGTTTCGCATAATGGAAAGCACTCAAAAACTGTAAGATTGCATGCTGTATAAATTGAACTCTTTGCAGGGATGGGATTCTACTCCCAGCTGTAACAAGAGACATCTCCTGGCATAGAGGGTTAACCATGGCTTCACTATCATGATCTCTCAAGCATCATTTTTCATCCGCTGTTGCTTTTGAACTTTTTCTTTGGCTTTCAAACTACCAAAGGACGTATCAGCAAATGTGGAAGTAATAGGAGCTAGTGGATATTTTTTGGTCCTGAAATAACCCTCATGTTCTGTTAAGTTGATTTGGTTGTTTTATGTTTGGGGTCCCAGAGACCTCAGTGATTTATGTGTAAAATAATAAAAGTAATTTGGAATTAACCCCTTATTTTCCCTTCAAAGGTCTGGTTTCACAGACAGGGCTTAGATTAAGCCAGTATAGGCCTTACTTAATTGGGGCATTTAAAGTCGTTGTGAAACGAAAGTCGAGATCGTCATTTTTTCCTTGTTGTGACGTATATCCGAGTGAAATGGCTTATGAAATTAGAAAAAAATGTAGGGCAGGGCTTGATTTCATCCTTCGGGAATTGATTGGTTCATTGGCGGTTGGGTGTTGCAAACAAAATCGAGGCAGATTCGAATGCGATTCTCTGAGAGGTCAATATACCCTCATCGGGTAGGTCATTTCGATGGGGGAGGGAAAGGTAATGTATTTGATTAAAGATTATAAGGGTATATGAATTAAAAAAAAATAATGAAGTGCACAGATAAATCATTTATAATAAACACTACAATATTACATAAAAAGAAGATTTGTCAAATTTGATTTAATGCCGACTTTAAGTAGATTTTATAAAAATGCCCTGGAAAAAAACATTACTGGTGTGCATCTTGAGACAAAATTATGTCAGTGATCTATTTTAAGATATGTCAGTGCAAATAGCATTCAGTTAAAACAGCTCAAACATGCATTTTAGTCTGGGACTAGGCTTAAGAAATGTGATTTATCCATTTAAAGTAATCAAATGTTTTATATCTGGAACCTCCAGGACTCCCAAAATAAGTATTGTAAATTTTTTTGTAAAGGAGTATTGAAGCATGTTATCAGGTTGAATTTGTTAATAAACATAAAATCACAAGATTTGGAAAGTCATCAACCTGATATTGATATATTTTTTAAGCTGTTAAACCATTGAGTCTCTGAGTCTGCAAACATGAGTTTTAAGCCTGCAAATGGATACAAGGGGCACCTGTCGAACATACCTGAAATTACTCGTTTGGACCTGGTGAACGTGTCTCCAGAAGAAAAAAATGAACACTCTCAGCAAAAGGACCTCTCCTTTCATTTTTACGACTTTCACGGAACCCTTTGGAGAGTGCAGAAAGATAGACATGTTTATAAAGCCTTCCAGATGGCCCCGTTTTGCCCCCACCCAGGCCCTCTTTTCAGTTCCTTGGCCATGAAGGATTAATCAAACTCAGGGCTAAGCTCGCTGACCAAACCCTTGGGTTTTCGAGCAGGAGAGAGTGACCTCTCATGAGAGCTGTAGTAAAAGTTGCTTAGTGCATGCCATTAAGAACTTTAGCGTGTCAGGGATAGAAACGTAACCTAGTCTAGCCAGCGAACATGAGGCTTGGAAAATGACCTGGCACTGCAGCTTAATGTAAAAAGAGAGTGAGTGTGAGACTGAATAAACAGCAATTGTCAAGGACTGTAGTGAGACTGAACTTGTTAACTTGGAATGCTTTGTTGATCATTTAGCGTGAACTGTGGCGTGAACATGGCTAGCCTAAGTCTGGTTTAGCTTAGAAGCAACCGAGAATAGCAAACTGACTTGTTTTCTACTCAGCAGCTATTCTTATTTTTCCAAATCAAAAGATTTACTCATAAAAGGTTTCAAAGCTGGATAAGTGTGCGCATTTAGTTTATACTAAGCGTTAGCATGCAATGTTAACAGTCACAGATGACAAACTTAATCTGTCTGTATGCTTATTTTTTTCCTCTTTTTTCCTCATTCACAGCTTTTCAAAATGACTAAAATTTTACATTGAATGGCCCTACAAGTGAAAAACTAACACAGTCTCATCCCAAGAAGTCATATAACTGACGTCTTGGGACTTCTTTTGACCTTTCGTCAACATCCGCCGTTTTACGCTTTAACGTCTTACATGACGATCCTGGGACGTCATACAACTGACGCTTTACCTTTAACGTCAGTTAGGTGACGGTGTAGGGTTAGGATCCGATAATGTCATCTAACCAACGTTAAAGGGTACCCTACAACGGCGGATGTTGACGTATGGTCAAAAGACGTCCCAAAACTTCAGTTATATGATGTCTTGGAATGAGACTGCGCTGGAATAAAATATAAATGTATATATTTTTAATATGTGAAAAGACATAGTCTCATGAAAGTGTGTATCAATACCACGAATGTCATTTCTCGTGACATTTTTACGCCAAAAATGTTTTTTTTTTTTTTGCATGCATATGCTACGCACTGAAAACCCTTTGGGTAGGTTAAGGGGGAAGAGGAGTGGGAATTAGTGCGTATTATACGCCATAAAGTGCGTATCATATGCACTCGAAAAACGCGTACCATATAGACGCAAAAACTATTTTTGCCGTATAAATGGCGCGAGAAATGACATTCGTGCTATAGATACGAACTTTCATGAGATCGGGCTCGAAAATACATATAATTTATATTGTATTATTATTATAACTATATAAATCAAATAATTTATAAAGTGCTTATGGCTGTTTGCGTTAGTAGTCACATGACATTTCCAGCTCTAGTGATTGGCAATTTGGCACTAAAAGTTCTGTGGTCTTATGCTTGCAGGATGTGAAGAGATGGCGATTCAAATAGCTATAGTTTTCTCCAAATAATGTTCTTAAAACACCTTCCCCCCAAATCTCCACCCGTCCTCTGCTTCACACATTCGCCCTCCAGCACATGCAGCTTCAGCAGGTATTTGGCCCGTTTTTCCAGATCTCCAGCAGACAGCTGATGGTAATATCAGAAACAGGAGGGAATATTGTACAGGCGTGTAACTGTCAGAGCTTAATTACTGATGGAGGGATATTTTTTTGAAGTGTATTACCCGACCAGAGGCATAAACATGACAGACATTGGCAGAATTACCCCACAGGCTGCTGACACGCACGTCTTCCTGCAGCTTAGGAAGTCTAATTGTCAGAGAGTACTTTCTGTTCTGAAAAGTCCGAATTTGTGTAATGCATACAACAAGGAAGAAAATTGAAATGCATAGCATGCAGCTGTCCAATTTCAGATTTTTTTGCATGCACCAGAACGCTTACTTGCATTTGCGTTAAATAGTCGAAAGTGAATATCGTTTTAATATAGCCAGCTTCGGTTTCCACCCTGAAGGGGATAAACAGAGTCGACTGTAAAGAATACAAACATGCCCGTTCCTAAAGCTCTGGGAGAGTGTGCAGATGTTTTAAAGGCCGGCTCTGGATGTGGTCTTTACGAGGCTCTAAGGGCTGCTCTCACTCCATCTTTCCATCCAGAGAGGCTGAGTCTTGTTAAGTGTGCTTTGCCATTAGTCCTCTAGTGGGGTAAATAGGCACTGAGATGTGCTAAAACTCTCAGCGGACATGGAGGGGAGGAACGGGGTGGCAGGGAACATGTGCCTCCCAGCAACCAGCTGGATCATGGCCAACCTGTATGCATGTTTGTTGAAAGGAGTGTTATTACATTTGTAAATTGCTGTTGTTTTCTGTCTCCCTCTTGAATGTCACACAGCTGAGTGAATTTCGAAATGTAAACATTTAAAAATGTTGCAAGATGAGTTTTCTTGGAGCCTTAGTGTTCAGATGTGTGGTCATATCCAAATAGAAAGAAAAATAACTTGACCAATGGGACGTGTTTGGGGGCGGGACTATCTCTTTGGCTGATCAATGGCAAATGTGTTTGGGAAACCGATTTGAAAACAGTCAATTTTGTTACAATTCTCTTTAGTGATGCTAGTTGGTGTGTGGTGGGCGTTCTGGCGCAATATGGCTGGCGTGGTGGTTGAGGAGATTCCCCCTTTCCATTTCATTTCATTTATTTGTTTATTTTACAGGGACAGTGCTCATTAATTAACAGTAAAATAACTGTAAATGAGCCAGAGTTAGCTCAACAGGCTAATAAAATATTTCCATGTATAATTTGTAGAGATCTGCCAGAAGCAGCAGCCATGATGAACTGCCGATTAGTACGGTGGCGTCTGATGTCCAAACTTTTGTGAATAGAAAAATCAAGCAAGCCTGGACTGATTTGTGTTCACCATACCATTAGCTGAAAGCCATATTTAGACACCTCCCGAGAAGGTCTCGGTTACCTTTAAAGGGGTCGGTCCGCTTGGAGTGTTCACATATGGGCCAAAAAATTCACACAAACTGCGGTTAGATCCCTGAAAAGCACCTAGTGTGAAAACACACTGATTTTCCACACCGTCTGTTTTAATTGTTTCGACAAACTCGCACAAGATGTTCTGTAAGCTGTCTAGGGTTCCACAGCCACACAAAGTGATTATTACGTATACACAAATACAACTAGACTAGACATGCAGTTTCGTGAACATGAAAGTCAACAAGAAAGTTCTCTGCCCCTCAAATCCAAACCACAAGGGTGCTCTGATTTCACTTATGTGATTTGATGTGGTAACATTAGGACCTCTAGATCATGTTTGACATCAGGATGGGCTCCGATACGCATAAAGTGTATTTCCACATCTGCTAACGTTTCACTTTTCTTGGCCTGACTACAGCCGGGTGTTACACACGTGTGTGTGTGTGTGTAGGGGGGGGAGTGGGGTGGGGGTGTCGTAGTCCTACAATAAACTGCTCATGGTTGGAAATCCGGTGGATTATTTCATTCGCAGAGAGAAAGAGGAGAACAAGATGGCTCATTTTGTTCTGTGCTGAATTCCTGACCTATTTCGTCTCAGGCCTTAGGCTACAGCGAAGACAATTGCCTTCAAATTTTTGACTTTATCACACTTTTCTTTTCATTCGGAACAAGTCTTCAATCATGTCTGAATTCAATATCCATAAAGTTTTTATTCTTTAAGAAATCTTACACTACCATTCAAAAGTTTACGTTTTTGTAAAGAAATTGCATTATGCATTAAATTGATCAAAAAATACATTATATAAAATTTTATATTTCAAATAAAAAAAAATCCACAAGAACAACATTGATTACTTTATTTACTGTGCATTTTACAACCTTGCAGGACGTTTACATTTACAAACAGCTGTATTACACACTGCATGAAAGGGAATGTGCATGACAAAGTATAATAGGGGCTCTTTAAAGGGATACTCCACTTTTTTTGGAAATAGGCTCATTTTACAACTCCCCCAGGGTTAAACATTTGGGTTTCACCATTTTCGAATCCATCCAGCTGATTTATCTGATATTTAGAAGAATATCAGTAACCAGACAGTTTCTGGTCTCATTGACTTCCATAGTATATATATTTTTTTCCTGCTATGGTAGTCAGTGAGAAATTCTTCTAAATATCATAATATTGGCTGAATGGATTAGAAAATGGTAAAACTTAAAATGTTTAACCCTGAGGGAGTTGTAAAATGAGCCTATTTCCAAAAAAGTGGAGTATCCCTTTAAGTGTAGTGTAATTGTCAGTCCTTAATTCAGGGTTTTCAGATCTTATCAAAATTGTATTGTATCATTGTGAATGTTGCCTTATGTATTATTGAACATCATATAACAAGCATTATCTCTTATACAGTGTCTGATGCTGAATTGTAAATATGGCATTCACAATCTTAAAGGGGTAATATAAGGATACATGCACTTTTAAAAGTTGATTGGACTGAAATGTGTGTTGGCAGTGGCTGTACATAACCATAATGATAAAAATCCATCCAGTGTTATTTTTAATCTCCTAATATAATATCTTCTGTCTCAAATCAAGCCGTTCGACTGTGTGACGTCACGCGGTCGGACGCCCCTCCCATGATTGTTGATTGAATGTGGGATACTGGCATTCAAAATCAAAGAATATTCATTTTGGAAATATGACTAACATAATTTTCACCCGAAAATGTCACCTGAACAAGTAAGAAATATCCACTTTTGTTCTGGCATTGCAGTAAATCGCGCTTATTAAATCTAACAATCGGTTTTAAGTTATAATATCATGCAAAACCATGCAAATTATACTTTGTTCTCAAATTGTTAATGTTAACAATGTCAGCATGCGTGACTAATGTGATGTGGTTCTGATATGTATACTTGTTTTCGCATGGGTCCGGTTGCAGTCTCTTGTTTTCTATAGCCACTCCGAAGTCCGAACAAAGTATTTTGCATTTTACAGTGGGAGCGGGTGAATCTCTAGATGTCACGGATGATTCTCGTTTGAACCTTTCTCGTTAATTGTTAAGTTTAATTATATCAAGTGCCGTGAGAAAAGGCTATAAATCTCCACCTCCAGCATCCTCACACACAATATAGCTTATACTCGCCGAGACTCTTCTTTATGTGTACAGATGTGACGTAATGACGCAAAGACATTCGAATCTCCCGCGGAAAAACACCAGTACCACTGGAATTAAAAACATTATTATAAGCGCACCGCTTTGAATCGAGCTAAGGCAAGCAGAGAGTTTTGAACACTGGCTGGTTATGTATTTTCCAAATATGTAATTTGGATAATTTTTAACCCCCCCAAAAGCTACAGACTGTAGCTTTAATCCATACCTAAAAAAATGAATTTTGAAAAATTTTAAACAAATTTTATTATTTTTATTATAATAAAAAATTAATGAGAAAATTATACGATTGTTCACTGCTTCTAGGTCACTAATCAAATACTCAAAAATAAATTTGCGATCATGTGACCATCCTTCATGGGATTCTTCCACTGATGCATAAAATGGGACATCTCAGATCATGCAGGAGAACATGTAAAGCCATGACTCATTCCAGTGATATTAGGTCCCACCCTCATGCTTAGCCGATTGATTCACCGTACGGCCTGACATGTTCATGAGTCAATGTTTATGTAATCTGTTTGAGAAATAAATGTTTGGTTGGAGTGTCTCGAACATGCAACAAGGCTTGAGTTCAACGAATATGCCTGGTTGCTTTCAACCTTTGATTGATGAAGCTACCACATGCTGTCAGTTACCTCAGACCATAATTTCACCTCAGTGTATAAATGAATCGGAAACGCATTTAGAAATAAAATATACATGTATTGGAAATATATTTTTATTTGAAATATAATTTTTTTGTCTAAATCTATGTATCTGTGAGATGTGAAACTGCAATTCACATACAATGACTTGGATACATGTCTTCTGTAATTCTAAATTAAAATGTATATTATATATATTATTTGTGGGAGCATAATGGTCACTTTTTTAACTTGCAAAAAAACATATTTCATCATTAATTTACCCTTTATATTAAAATGTTGCTTGCAAAAAGTATGAAAATACATACATTGAATTAAAACCTCTTTTGTAATGAACATGTTTTTAATTTTCAAATGAACAAATTATTATATATTATTTTTGGGGGGTGTAAATTGACCTTTTTTTGACCCTTTATATTAAAATGTTGCTTGCAAAAAAAAAACTGCAAAACTAAATACAATCCTTTGACTACACCTCTTCTTCAATTTACATGTTTTTTTAAGTAATTTTACAAATTGGCCCTTTATATAAAATAACCCTTAATATGAATATGTTGCATGCTTTTTAGCTCCCAAATGGTGCAGTAACGTTATCTACCAGCAGGGGCAAACTGAGTCACGCTAACCAGCAAAACTAACAACATTAGTTTGAAAATCACAATATTTCTTTAATTACATAAATAACAGCGGGCTTGATGTGGTCAAGTGATGCCGTAAAAACCGCTGGAACAGAGACATTTATCTTTTTCGTTGTGATTAGCAAGATTAAATAAGCATGTTCCTTCAAAACATTTGCTTTGAATGCCGTTTCAGCTTGACAAAGATGCTCCCCAGCGCTGTGCTAAACAAAAAGCCATTGCGTGTTTGAAAAGGCATCAATTGGGTGGTGATGACATGAGTGTCTGTAGACATGTTCAGTTTAACAGTGGTGAGAAACGGCGAAGGTATGCGTCTAATGTGGCTGCGGGAAGCAGTTTGCCCAGTCACTCTTCACGTTTTCTGCTTTTGATTACATTTTCAATAAACATGTTCTTGCCTCCCAATGTTCACCATTGAACTGGTACCAAAGGTAAACAAACTCCTGTCAAACTGGCCGTAAAGTGATTTCGCCACATATACTGGAGTTTTCCGAAGGCCTCTCATGTTTTCTTACCCATGAGGTGCAATATTCCCAAAACATGTTGAATGTTGCTCTGATAATAATGCGGATCCATTCCAGACCTGTGAATCAGTCGGAGCGCCTACTGAAATACTTATCTTCGCCTGTCGAACGTCTCGAACTTTAGCAGCAAAGATGTACAGATAGATTTGCGAAGGAAACCAAGCAGTCATTGTTCCAGTGAATGACTGTTATTGTAGGGAATGGGACATGAACTGAAGTGTGATAAATGATCAGTAACTTGTAATGAATGCTATCTGAAAAGATGCCATGCGTGTATTTTGGTTCTTGCACAAGCACATGGTTGTTCTCTTTTATTGTTTACTAGGCACTCACTGAAAGCTCTGTCTATTGTGTTTTGGTTGGCATGCCTTGTTGATGTCTTAAGATGTTTGTCTTTGTTTCTTGCAGTAACCACAACGTTATCTCCCGGTTCGGGCCACGCCAGAAAATGCAACGACACAGAGAAGGCATACTGTGTGAATGGCGGTGACTGTTACTACATACATGGTATAAATCAGTTTTCCTGCAAGTGAGTTTCTCTCCATTTCCTTTACTCTGTTTCCACATGTATTATATTTGCTCTTAAAGTAGTTCACTTTTGAAAAAACTTTTGCTGATAATTTACTCACCCCCATGTCATCCAAGATGTCCATGTCTTTCTCTCTTCAGTCGAAAAGAAATTAAGGTTTTTGATGAAAACATTCCAGCATTTTTCACCATATAATGCACTTCAGAGGGAACCAAACGGTTCAAGGTACAAATGAGAGTTTCAGTGCAAACTGCAACTGTTCAAAGGGCTTTAAACGATTCCAGACGATGAATAAGGGTCTTATCAAGCGAAATGATCACACATTTACAAAAAAAAAAAATGACAAAGTTTAACTTTTATATGCTCAAATGCTCGCCTTGCTCTGTACTGTGATGCACGTCCGTGACTCTCCTGTTCGAACTCGTTCATCAAAATGAACTAGGGCTGTCAAAACGATTAATCGCGTCCAAAATAAAAGTTTGTGTTTACATAATATATGTGGGTGCAGTGTGTATAATTATATATATATATATATATATATATATATATATATATATATATATATATATATATATATATATATAAATACACACACATGCTTGTATATATTTAAGAAATATTTTCATGTATATTCTGTATATAGATTTATATATAATTTATATTATATATAAATATTTTATATATAAATATTTTTTCTTAAATATACATGCATGTGTGTTTTTTATATATATATATACAAAATAATTATACACAGTGGCCCCACATATATTATGTAAACACAAACTTTTATTTTGGATGCGATTAATCGCGATTAATCGTTTTGACAGCCCTAAAATGAACAAATCTTTTTCAATTCTTTTTCAAAAAGTCAATTCGTTCATTTCGTTCGTTGAATGAACCAAATGACTCGGAAAAAGATTCGTTCATTTTGATGAACGGGTTTGAACAGGAGAGTCACAAACGTGCGTCACAGCATGCGAGCATTTGAGCTTATAAAACTTACACTTAGTTATTTATTTATTAAATGAGCGATCGTTTCGCTTGATAAGACCCTTATTCATCGTCTGGAATCGTTTAAAGCCCTTTGAACAGTTTGCAGTTTGCACTGAAACTCTCATTTGGACCTAGAGCTGTTTGGTTCCCATTCAAGTCCATTATATGAAGAAAATCCTGGAATGTTTTCATCAAAAACCTAACTTCTTTTCGACTGAAGAAAGAAAGACACGGACATCTTGGATGACATGGGGGTGAGTAAATTATCAGCAAGTTTTTTCAAAAGTGAACTACTCCTTTAATATATATGGGTTCTTCTTAAACCGTTGGCACTTTAGGTTCATCATAAATGTTTCCTCATAAGTGAGAGGAACCGCACGCTAGCTAAATGAAGTCTTATTCCAGCAATGTCCAAATGGTATCCATCAACCTGCCCATCCTTTTCTTCTTAAACTCTCTCTCTCATTCTCTCCATCTATCGCATCTGTCTTTGGTCATGTCCCTCTTGTGTCAGGGTACTGTGTGTTGACTCACTGGTGCAGATGTTGATGAGTGCGATATGACTGATGTGCTTGGGGATTCAAAAAAAACAGACCTCTCGCCCCCCCCTCCGCTGACCCACGTTTAGCGTGCTGGAGCGGTGTGCATCAAACCATTGTGAAATGCCATGTCATGCTGGTTTAGAGCTAGAACAAATATTTACAAGAGCCAGAGGCCTCCCACTAGGTAAATAAGTCAGTTTGCTTACATTTCAATCACAGGGGAAAAGGACACCGATTTACACAGATGCATTTAAAACAGGGGTGCTTATGGGCCGAAAAAAAAATATTTTCGCCAGCATTATCAAAACAAGACCAGGGCGATTACAGTAGGTAGCATCGTAGGGCGAGATAACAAACAACGATGCAGGAACACATTAGTTTGTGTTTACGTGACCAGCTCTTATAGCAGGGAATGTAAGGTTGCTGTTTCTCTTCTACTTCTTCTTTTAAAATCAATTTCAGACCGCATGTTGCGCCATGTTATGAGTGCACCTGCTGGTGTTTTCAGCCCAGATGCACGCCATACGTGCTTGCGCGCGTGTGCGTCCCCGGAATACTGCTTGGCAAGCAAACTGCCGGGACATGGCTGCAACAGCCATTCAATACGTTGTGTACAAATTGGAAGGAGCAATAACTCAATTGCTGCAGCTAATTCACTCATGGGTGAGGCACAGGTCCAGAAAAGTCGGATAATGCAGTCCAGGCCCGCTGGGAATTGTTGCCCCAAAGCTATCTCATTCAATATAGGCCAGGCTTCCATAGGAATTACTCACCGGCTGAACAAGTCTAGCCATACAAGCTACCTCATATTTATGGCTGCCTCCTTTTCATTGAAATACAAAGTTCCACACACACATATTGTGTGAGGGAAGAAGTAATAAATGACCCGGGTTAAAATCATTTTCTTGCCGGATTGATGGGGGATGGGGGGGGGGGGGGGGGTGCATGTATTTCACAGCCCTGCCAAGTTACGGCAGCTCCACATCGACACCCCTGTCATGTATACATAAGACTGGGACAGATGAGGAGCAGAGAGAAATGCCAGAGGAGATTCATGGCCCGCCACTGAGGGGTGGCCCTATAGTATTCGGCTCTGCATCAGGGACTGTAGGTTTTTTAGTTTTCTTTTTAGTGGCCATCTTTAACTATATTATTCACTTCTCATGAACACGGTACACTTTGTTTGTGAGTGAGTTCGGTTATAGAATATGGTTGTCACTCCTGTAAATGACTGAACTATGTGTGAACGTAAACAAATCCAGCCCGGTCTCATTCCAAGACGTCATTTAAAGATGCACTATGTAACTTTTTTACAAACAAAATTAACTAAATTTAAAAAATGAGTCAAAACATCATAAAAATCCTTCTTCCACAACATGTTTGTCTTACCCCGACTAACTATGGTAAGCCTATTAAGTGTTTATATTTTTGACCTGACGGGATGGTTTTCACGGGAAATTGCAAACAAGTCAGTTGCCCACGTGTGTCTCATCATATCTGTGAATAGAGAAAAGTTGTTTTATGTTTTATTAATAACCATATTCATCCACACAGTCACGCAAAGCTGAAACACAACTAAAACAATGTTTTTTTTTCCACAAAATGCTGGCAGTTTTGTTTTTTAACCACTAGAGGGACAAAAGTTACATAGTGTACCTTTAACTGACGTTTTTGACAATGCGTCAACATCCGACGCACATGGCACCCTCTAAGGCCAATTTATACCTCTGTGTAGGGTGCGCGCAGTAGGTACGTCGCAGCATACGCACAGACGCGTACCATACCACGTACCCTTCGCCGTAGCCTGACGCGCACCTCCTCAAAAATGTAACTACACGTCGCGACGACTCAGACCATAAGATCTGCGATTGGTCGGCTTGGTTGCATCGCATTTCCTCCTACGCATTTCCTCACGTACCATCTCCTCCGACATCTTTGTCTCATTTCTGCCTTTTAGGTTTAGTAATTTCACTAAAATTAACTGTTTTCCACCCCAATAAGCTCCAACTCCAACATGATCTGGTCTCTTTCAGTCACCATTGCTTGTCGTAATCTACACACAGTGGAACATTAAAACCCTCCGCCGCCAACTAGCGTTTTGGAGAAGTATTACAGAGCAACCAAGACCTGAACGCAGAAGTCAAAAGGCTTACGATGGCGTCGCTGTACACTACAGCCTAAGCTGTACACTACGGCGTACCCTCAACGCAGAAGTATAAATTGGCCTTTAGCGTCAATATGACATGCAGATATATATGGGCGCCTCCTAGTGGTCTTACACTAACACTACCCCAGACCTAAACCTACCCATAAAAGAAGCATGTTATATTGAGGGTGCCATGTGCGTCGGATTTAGACGCATTGTCAAAAGCGTCAGTTAGATGATGCCCTAGGATGAGGATGCGTTGACCAAATACAGGACTGTCAGCCGTATTCTGCTGTTTTGTGAAAGTGTCTTCTTAAAATGGTTATTTTAGCCTGTCCCACTTCTGATGTCTTGATCGTCCTGACTGTATCCAGGAATTAAAATCCTAGAACAGTGGGAAAAAACATAACAGAAAAAAAAGATAAATCCTTACAATATTTTGCAACATTCCTTAAACCCAAGAAGAACATTATTTGGATATTTTTTTGTGTGCAGAACACTGATAAAACAAGTAAATAATCTAATTCTATTCTGAATTGTAACAAAAAGATTTGGTTTACTGCACCCATTTAGGTCAACCTTCAATTCGACAAGTTACTGTAAGAAAAAATAAAAGTGCATTTACTCCATACTGGTTAGCCTGGTCTGCAGAACAACTTAATTTAGGATATATCACTTGTATTTAATGTTTTTTTTTCAGGGTTTTATCCTGTATTTTTCATGTCCCAAATTGTGTTAATCGATAAAACTCTGAACAGAAAATAAAACCACTTCTAAAATATTTAGTTTGACCTCCTGAGGTTGACGATCAACAAGTTAAGTGCCTCCTTTCACTGACCATTTGTTGAAAAAAACACAAACTTCAATTTTTAAGAGCTTCAGGCACTTTTGTGTACTCAGTTCGTGGAAAGCGCCATAAAACTTTCCAAATATTAGTGCATGAAAACAGCTGCATCGAAAGTGGGGTTTTTTTTTTAATAACAGCAGTTCTTTTCTTCAGACCAGATGCTGCATCCTTCATTATGTAACACAATGAAGATCAAGAGATCAGGCTTTGTTTCCATGAGAATGTCGTTTAGGTATGACGTGTGTGCAGGAAAAATTCGACATTATATGATTAATTCTGACAAATTCACCGGCAGGATAGAAATGATGCAAAGCCTTCTGGGTCAGAATGGACTCCTTTAGGCAGTGCTGGTCCTCTCATTTTACAAAGTTACAGTGACCTGATCGAAGGCAACAGGACGCAGAAGAAAGTGTCCTTGTTTTTTTTCTCTCTCTCAGCGCTTTAGTGCAGACCTTCTCATGAAGAAGGCAGCGTTACTCAGTGAAACTTCAGTTACAGCCTACAGCTCTTTGACTGAATAGTTCTGATTAGCTGAATGATAAAACATAAAGATTAAGTAAATAAATATTCTATGTAAGTACAATTGCATTTTAGCTTTTGATGATTTGATTGATATTTATGAATAATTTGCCAGTGGTGCTGGTTAGAGACTGATGTGTGTTTAAAACCGGATTAGATAATGTGATAACTAGAGGGAACTATTTTTAGTTTGCATTGCTCTCTATTACAGTGTATTCCACTGCAAATGTGGATATGGGTTGTTCATTTAGGGTGTGTTCACACTTGTCAGGTTTTGTTGGATTAAAACAAACTCTGGTGTGATTGCTCTGTTAGTGTGGATCATTTGAATGAGCGTGAACGCTTATTTTTTGACAAAACGTTTTCATAAGCGTGAACGCTTTTTTTTTTTTTGACAAAACGTTCTCAATTTGTGAAACCTTGTTGAAAATGTTTGAACATCCTTAAAACAAGATCAATGTCCTTGAGAAGCACAATGGTTTAAAATTTTGTCTTTTTAATCCAAATCTACAGTCTCTGTCAAAATATTTGTTATTATTCAATTTATGTATTTGAAAGAAGTCTCTTAAGCTCACCAAGACTGCATTTATTTCATCAGAAAATACAGTAAAAATAGTAATGTTGTGAAATATTACTGGAATATTAATGTATTTTAAAATGTAATTTATTCCTGGGAAATTTCAGCGTCATTACTCCAGTCTTCAGTGTCACATGATCCTCCAGAAATCATTCGAATATGTTGATTTGCTTATTATTATTATCAATGTTGAAATGCTACTCAACAGTGTATATGTGTGTATTCAAATAATTTATCTTGAATTATGTTGATTTTTCTCAAACCATTAGAATTTGTTTTCTTACACAAACCTCATCTCCTTAAATGTTGTGGTTAAATCAAGTACTGGACCATAAATAAACCATATTCAAGATATATTTCATTATTATCTTACATAATTTTGCTTATCAAGTAAATCAGCTTGTTTTATGGAATTTAGCTAAAGAAAAAAACAAATAATACTCATAATATAAGTGCATGGCTGTCTTTTGAATATATATGATGCAATAACTGGATGGTTGTGCACTATGTGGCTCTTTGCCATGTTGAAACTTACATCGTTGTGCTATATATATATATATATATATATATATATATATATATATATATATATATATATATATATATATATATATATGATTTGGCCATCTGGATTCTTGGAACTGGTGTCTGTGTCCCTGACGTCTAGGCTTGTTTGGAATATCACAATGTTTATCTTCTTCAGGTTTACTTCTACAGCCCATTTCTGGCAAAAAAACTCTTTCTATTTCTCTCTCACCGCCTTTGTAGATTTTCACTAAACGGGAGTCTTTCGGCTCCCACTGCCAGGGAGAGAGGGAATGAAAAATGCTTATACAAAACTGAGGCGGGGGCACTCGGGGTTGAGGCGGAGGTTAAGTAGGGGAAAAAAATAGAGGAAAGATATAGAATATGAATTAAAAAAAGAATGATGCAACGATCTACAAAAAATAAAGCGTTAGGGAGAATAGAGCAGGTGTTTCTGGCTGGAACAATCATTAGTTCGGATACACCTACCACTATTTTATCATCTTTATTTTATTATTATTATCATAAAAATTTCTGCCACAAAAAAAGGTTATTTTTATTTTTATCTCACAATTCTATATTTTTTTTTCTCTCAATTGCAAGTTTACGTTTTCTCAGAATTGCGTGATATAAACTCACAATTGCATGACAAAGTCAGAATTGGCGTAGTGTAAATTATTGTGAGTTTATATCCCATAAATCTGACTTTTTTCTGGTAATTGCAAGTTTACATCACACACTCGAAATTGCAAGAAAAAAATCAGAATTGTGAGATAAAAAGTTGCAATTATCCTTTAATTTTTTTTATTCTGTCGTGGAAAAAAGATTTCAAAAATAGTAAATGCATTACTATTAAAAAATAAAAAAAATATAATAATAAGTATTATTATTGCATGTTTATGACAAATGTCATTAAGTGTCTTTCGCTCAATAATGACATTTTGAATGCAAATATGACAGTTTTATATGTCTTTATGACACCTTGACATAAACCATAACATCATATCCTGTCAGTGTCTTTGTCATGACAACTTGACATAAAATAAGTCAAACTGTCATATGGTTGGCTTTGACATTGACTGTCATGAGGCCATTATAAGTGTCATGTGACCTCAACTACAGTGGTACACATTGAATTTGTCATTAAAAAGTTATAATGGCTTCATGACAGCCAATGTCAAAACCAACCACCTGACCGTTTAAGGTAATGTTAACCAATAGGTGGTTTCTTAAGTTTAATCATTAATCTGCTATGTCATGTTTATGACAGCTAATGTTGTCTTAGTAATGTCAAATTATCATGACAAAGACACTGACAGGTTATGATGTATTGGTTTATGTCAATGTGTCATAACAAAGACATCTCAAACAATGTCATATTTGCATTAAAAATGTCACAACTGAGCAAATGACACTTAATGACACATGTCATGTCATGATTATGAAGGTGTCATGTTAGTCTTATGCAACCCCTTCAAGTAAAATGTTACTGCTTTTTTTAATGTTTAGAGAGAAAAAAAAATTGTGAGGAAGTTTAGCCGCTTATCTAACAAGAATGAAAGTTGATCTAATTTATTTCATTTGGTTTTGCGAAGAAACAATTTATAATTTATGACTAGGTTTTTCTGAAGACTTGAAAGCATCACCACATTGACCAGTCTGAGTCCGTATGCTTTATGCAAACAATGAACATAGACAGACGTAACAGAATCTGTTCTTCATATGGAGAAAGGAATGAATGAAGCTGAGGAGTTAAAATCCCAGAGGACCTCTCCAGACTGAGAGGCACACTTGTGCACACACGTCGGTCGGTCTCTCTGGCACTCTCCGGCAGGATAACATTGTTTCCATGACCTTTGACCCCCACAGCGGCGTACATGTTACTTAAAGCATGTCTGCGCTCCGGTACATACCCCAACTTCTCTCCCTCCTGCATTCCCAACATCTTACGATCTCTCACCATCTCTCTGTTATTCTACGTAGTTAAAACTGCAGTGTTTTACCACGTGCCAGGCCGTGACATGGTTCTGAGGCAGCACAGTGAAGAGATTACAACCTGAACCTTGGCTCATTTTACACTCTATAAACCTACCAATGGCTTCGTGTGTGTGCTGCATGTATAGCGTCATGCGTAATGCCTCACATCCGACTTCAAAAGGACTTTTTTTAACTTTAACAGGGGCCTTATGTGTATGCGTGTCCGCCAAGTGCTGCTTTAAGCATAAATCTCTTTCAATTGTGATAAAAAACTACTTGCCAGCAGTGTACAAAGTCATATTCTCTGAAAACAAATCTTTAATGCTTCTCAAGAAAAATGGACTTGTTTTGAGGATGCTGAGATTTTACTGGAAAACTAATCATTTTGGGACGGGTTGTACAGGGAGACGTTGTTCAGAAGATGAGCTGGTGATGGAAAATAACACTCACGATTTCTGTTTGTCCTGAAAACTGAAGGTGGCCATGCATCAGTGATTGATCGCTGAGTAGAGCAGTTTACTGAGTTAGAGGAATTAACACTGTGAAAACATTACCCTCATATCGCTCATTGCGCACTGATGAGGCGTAATCTGTTTACTGGAATGACATGAATAAGCATAATTGGCCAATCAAATCCATGAATGAGAGCCATGTCATAATCAGGCGACCTGCTTATAGGCTCGGAGACTGCTTAAGTCTAGATGTTGGTGTTTGCTGAATGTTTTCCAGAGAACAAGATGCATTTCTTGGTCTACATTAGCTTCCAAAGAATGTATCTTTAATTAAAATTAGTTAAATATGTTGAATTACATTTGTTTATCACTTCAATGGTTTTTTTTACTATTGTTATTTAGGCTTAGAAAGACAAAAAAAATGTTTTCAGAGAATATATCTTAGCAAACTGTTCAAAGGTTTGTGGTCAGTTACTTTCAAAAAAATAAGAAATGAATACTTTTATTCAGCAAGGACGCATTAAATTGATTATAAGTTGCAGTAAAAATAATATGGTTGGTTTAACTTGGAAAAGTAAGTTACCTAGTTGCCTTAATTTTGGGTTAATTGAAATTAAAAAATGTAGGTAATGCAATGGAGATTGAACAGTGTGAATCTGAACCTCTATAATTATCTAAATTGATATGACAAAAGAAAAAAAAAGTTGGTATAACAAATCATGCAAACATTTTTTACAGTGAAGACTTTTACATTATTACAAAAATAAATGTTGTTCTTTTGAACCATCTATTGACAAAACAAATGTATCATGGTTTCCAAAGAAAATTCACTTTTTCCATCTCAGTAAATCATATTAAATTGGAAATTTGAAGTAGTGTCTACTATACATTTTTTACACAATTGTACTGTACAAAGACATGCTACCTAGGTGACTTCTTGATTATGATAGTGTAAATTCAAGATATATTCTCTGAAAAATTAAATCTTAAAATATTGTACTGTAAAATCATCTTATTTTAAAGGAGTAGTTCACTTTTAAAAAAAATTTGCTGATAATTTACTCACCCCCATGTCATCCAGGATGTCCATGTCATTCTTTCTACAGTCGAAAAGAAATGAAGGTTTTTGATGAAAACTTTCAAGGATTTTCTCCATATAATGGACTTCATTGGGAACCAAACGGTTCAAGTTCCAAATGAGAGTTTCAGTGCATCTTCAAAAGGCTTTAAACGACACCAGACGATGAATAAGTGTCTTATCTAAGACCCTTCGAGTCATGACTCAAAAAGATTTGTTCATTTTGATGAACGAGTTTGAACAGGAGAGTCACGAACGCTCATCACAGAACAGAGCAAGGTGACCATTTGAGCTTATAAAACTTAAACCTTTTTATTTATTTTTTAAAAGAGCGATAATTTCGCTAGATAAGACCCTTATTCATCGTCTGGAATCGTTTAAAGCCCTTTGAACAGTTTGCAGTTTGCACTGAAACTCTCATTTGGACCTTGAACCGTTTGGTTCCCATTGAAGTCCATTATATGGAGAAAAATCCTGGAATGTTTTCATCAAAAACAGATTGAGTGAGTAAAAGGGGTGAGTAAAAGTGAACTACTCCTTTAAGAATGGTTGATAGATACTGAGAAAATGAGACTAAATTCATTCAGAAAGTGTTCTTCTTAAAGCAGTGATGGCTGGATAATCGGCTGACTATCAGATGTTTGTGTGTATAATATCCTCTGTGTGTGTTTGGTGTTTAATATCTTCTGTGTGTGTTTGGTGTATATGTGTATTTCATCACCTCTCCTTCCCCCAGATGTCCGGACGGATACTTCGGCCAGCGGTGCTTGCAGACAGAGCCCAAGCGGTTATACATGCCCAAACCTAATAAAAGTATGTTGACTTGAGATGCACAGCAGCAAACAGAGGACCGGCTGTCACTGGGTTACCACTGTTGTCTCTCCTTTACCTCCTTCCGCCTCCCAAGGCTTGCTGGCTTAAGTCTGTCCTGAAATAGACACAGTGGTTCCTCCAGTGGGATCCTCTGCTTCTGCTGTACATAATTGTGCTATTGTCCTAATGTTCTCTCTGCTTTCTTTTCCCCCCTCTCTCTCTCTCTCTTGCTTTCACCCTTTCCTTTTTATCTTGCATTTTTCTCTCTGCTCGACACTCTCCCCCACCCCCACCCCCCTCTCTCTCTCTTTCTCTCTCTCTCTCTCTATGGTTTTGTCTCTTTTCATCAGGTGTCCAAATGACTTTACTGGTGATCGCTGTCAAACCTACGTTATGGCCAGTTTCTACCGTATGTCCATTTCTTCTTCTGTCTGTCTGTCCGGTTTGCATGCTAAACCGGAGATGTGGAATGTGGTTCTGTTATGGTTATTAATCTACTTCCTGTTCTAACCAATCCAATTTTTTTTTGTACAATTATTGAGTTTTATTTGGTCCAGTGTCTCATTTACCCCCTGCATCACTGATTAATTGATTTTACATTATTACCTCTTAACATGATCAATGATGCATGTTTTCAGTTATGATGCATGTTCTTTAATAAATTGAACCGTAACTTAGTCATAATCACAATGGCAATAAAACACCACCAAGATGCTGCATCATTCCTTAACATATATGACAGAAATATAGTTGCTGTCAATTTACTAACCATATAGAAGATGTGACTGGTCAGCTAATAATTTAGATCTAAAAATTGCACAATAGCTATCACCAAATGGCAACTAATATTTACATTTTAAAAAAAAATGTCCATAACAAAAATAAACCTTCATATTAACACAATATATCAGTGTCATGTTGGTTATGTATGTTTTTATTTATCAGTATCTGTTAATATTGGATTGGCTTTAGATTACATTTACAATTTAGTCTTTTAAAGCACTAATAATTAAAATGTTCATTAATAAAGCTTACACAGAAAAAAAATAATATGCTTTATCTAATCAATAAAATTGTGGCAACATATTACAAGCAATATTATTAATTAAATTAATTAAATAATTTGATTAACTATTACTCAATTCTAATTTGATCAATTTAATAAATAATATTGCTTGTAATCTGTTGCCACAATTTTATTGATTAGATAAAGCATATTCACTTTTACAGTGTAAAACAAATATCCATTTGTCATTCCGTGCATCATAACATTGTGATACCTTCACAACATGTAGCAATTTCAAATGATCAATTTTAGTTTTTAGTGTTTTATTAGAATTTAGTGTTTCGGCCAAAGCATAAAAATAGTTATCGGCCAGAATTTTTATATTAATGCATCACTAGTTCCTATGATCCAAACAGTGGCGCATAATGCTAGCAACAGCAAGATCTACACTGTTAGACCTTACCAGGTTTTTTTACAGTAAAATACTGGCAACACTGTTGCTAGTAATTTACTGTAAAAATGCACTAAAACTAATAAGTTGTATTTTTTAGTTAACTTGAGTTTTAGTGCATTTTTACAGTAAATTGCCAGTATTTTACTGTAAAAAAACTGGTAAGGTCTAACAGTGTATATGAACGTCAATCCTTTGCAATAATGAATAAAAAATCTTTCAAATGCATAAATGCGAACAAAATAAAAAAATCTACCAAATTGTTTAGTAAATGTACACTCAACGAAAGGATTATTAGGAACACCTGTTCAATTATCTAATCAACCAATCACATGGCAGTTGCTTCAATGCATTGAGGGGTGTGGTCCTGGTCACGATAATCTCCTGAACCCCAAACTGAATGTCAGAATGGGAAAGAAAGGTAATTTAGGCAATTTTGAGCGTGGCATGGTTGTTGGTGCCAAACGGGCCGGTCTGAGTATTTCACAATCTGCACAGTTACTGGGATTTTCACGCGCAACCATTTCTAGGGTTTACAAAGAATGGTGTGAAAAGGGAAAAACATCCAGTATGAGTATGGTGTTATTAGAAATAATCCGTTCGGTGAGTGTCAAATTATGATTGAGTTCTGCAATTTCATAATTGCATAGATTTAGTACCATAATATGCTGCCATCATTAGTTCAAAGTTAAAAAAATATATACATATTTTGAGTTTATAGACAGATTGTTATAGTAATTTGTAAGCAATGCATTGTTCTGTAGTTTCACAAGCGAGTGCGGCGTACAACGAGCGGCTTGCGAAGTACAACCATTGTTTCCCTCGAACAATCCTGTCACAAATCCCCTCACAGTTTCTCACAATCCACCCCTTAATTATGCCGTGAAATTAAACAGCTCCACTGCCCCGAGGTGACACATTTTAACCGTATAAGGCTACACCTCGGCGTCTCCACCGCACATGTCCATCAACTACAGAATAACACCTAGATTAGAGGGAGGCGCAGGGATCACGATACCTGACAGCTCATGCCTGTGAGCTATTGAGTCCGCATAGTGTGTATAATCAGGCCTTTGTGCTCTCGATTGTGTTGCTCTCCTGCCTCTGTTTACATTATCCCATGACCTTAAATCTCGACATATATTTATTCGCTTTTAAAAAGACAGGAAGTACAGCATGAAAGATTGATGTTAACCAAAATGAACCGCAGATGGAATGCCTACAAAGTTGCTTGTAGAACGAACGCAGTTGATTTCCAAACCATATAAAAAGGAATAATTTATGATGTGTACACAAAGTGGTGCGAAACAAGAAAAAATATAATTTGAAACACACTCTACCTGTGTCATGTGATGTCAGGTCATGATTTATCAACCTATATCAGGAAAGCGCTCGGATCAAGTCTTAGCAGGTGTGGATTGTTGGCTTTAATAAAAACAGTCAACAACCAGGCTTCCTTTCCGTACTTTGTAGCACTGTTCAATTTGGGAGGTCTAGAAATGGTTGTCTGTCAACATTAGATGTTGAAACAGTGCAGGTATTGAGGCTTTTAGACCCGAGGAAATGGATAGAGCATAAATGTAGCACAATAGGTGCGTGTACATACAAGCAGAGTGAGGAAAAGATGGCTTTGGCGCCAGGGAGCATGGGAAAGAAGAGAGAAATGAAGGTGTTTCCCATCTTAGTGCATGGTAGGACTAATATCCTAACGCAGAGAACATCTGGCAAAATGTCATTTCTATATTTAACGCCCAGCTTTAATTCTCAGGTTGGAGGTTGTACACGAGGGCAGGCGTGTCCTCAAAGCAGTCGTCCCTGAGAGAAAGTGATTTTCTGTTACTTTCTGTTCAACTCGCTGTTGGGAGAATTGTTATCGCTCTACCAAATAGAGTCAAAGAGAACTAAAATATTCTCTGGCAGAAGCACTGCAACAGCCCAGGGGATTTTAGACTAGGATGCCTAAGAAATTTTACAGAATATATCTATTTATTTATTTTACTTGTCTTTTGTATAAATAAAATGTTTTATTTTATATATATATATATTCAATTTTATTAAAAAAAAATTACCCTGGTATAATTAAACCAAAAATATAAAGGAATAGATTTTAAAGAATATCCAAGCTACTTTTTTTTTTACCATACTAGCAAAGTGAATGGACAGAGTTCCATAAATAAATAAGTAACATATATATATATATATATAATTTTTTTTTGTCAAAGTGTAAATTGGTCTTTATATTCAAGGCACCTGTAATAATAATAATAATTTTGTTTCTTTTTTTATTTTATAATGCAAAAAAAAGCTTATCTCTGCCTGATGATGGCTCAGGCATCTGTTCCACCTCTATCAAGCCGGTGAAAGTATGTTGTCATGACAACAGTGGGAATTTCCCGCAGCTAATATTAGGCAGGTTAGCTGCCCACAAAAGCGCTCATCGCTCATCCATTAATTCAAATAATCGAATTATCTTGATCCCAGTGGCCCTTTGTGTAAGAACATACGATGCCATTATCAGCTACAATACACCACCAGTTATGACACACAGACTTCCCCAATTAAACCACGATGACTACATTTTTGATTTTGCCGTATGTATGACACACCAATTTGTATTTCCATTTTTGGCGTGCTATCAGCATAATCACTTTTCAGCGTGTTTATGAACGCCATTGACTTAACGTTACATTACTGTATATATGACCTACCCCAACCCCATCCCTAAACCTACCCGTCACTGGGGTTAATACCATTTATGAGTCTTCCCCTACCATCCTAGAAAAAAAATATCTCTCCCCAGATGTAGATCTACATTTTGTTTCGTTTCGCTCGGACATTTAACGGCGTGTACATACACGCGGAATCACTCGGGACATTTAAAGGCGTAGACATGCATACACGCGGATAGCTCAAAATGCGTATAGATAACATGCCACCTGACTTGAAAGTGGCGTGTATATTTAAAAACATTTTAATATAAAATATAGCTGCACGACTCTGGATAAATTTAGAATCACGTTTTTTTTAATTTTTTTATTTCAAAAAGCGATCACGATTCACCCATAATTCTGAAAAAAAAAAAACAACAAAAAAAGCATGTAATTAACTAGAGGTTCTAAAAAAAAGGTTAAATACTGCTTTCAATTTAAAATGTTTATTTAATCTGACTGATTTATACTGAATTGTTTTAAAAAATTGTTGTGTTTATGAGTGAGTCGTTGAATCATTCATTCATCACTTGTTTAATTCGATGAATCAGCTTTCTTGAACAAATCTCTTAAATGATTTTGTAACCATCATTTGTCGCCACCTACTGGTGTAATGATGTAATCAACGCAGTCGTTATTTGAAGTGCCGAATTACTTTTAAAAGAGGATTTACTCTATTTTGAGTTTCGAACCACAAACTTTTATCCCAGTAACACAGAAATAATGATACTGTGTTTCAACCAGATCTGAATATTCACTGTGATCGAAAGTATTTAATAACCACAGGAGAATCGTTTTCATTTAGGAATGAGATCACATGGGTGTGGGTTTGAATAGATCTTTAACAATTAATCACCCAGCTCTTGTATAAAAACACTTAAATGATTTGTCTATCCATGATATTTGTTGCATAGCGCATGTTTTACTAATATAACATCCCAAAGTGCAAATAGCATCTTGTCATTAACAATTAACATAAACGAACATGCATCAAATTGTTTTTTTATGAATAATATCAGCTGTCTGTGTGCCCCACAGGTAAGACACATCAGAGATATTTGAATTGTGAAACTTAATGACATGTATATCCATTTACTTGCATTCCTGCATACTTGCTGTATAACAATAATTACATTAATGATAGAGATGAAGTAACAACCTCTAAAATAACATAAATTAAAGTGTCTAACAATGCGCCCTGACATTACCCCACGATGAATTCATAAAATAAAATCTACTAACCTAGCTGCTCGTTTCGAAATCTCAGATCCTAATCCATGCAATAAATACCGAAGTAAACTACTAGTTTGATGATTTTGATGATGATTCTTCTTTATTATTTTCTCTTACCCATTAATCCAGATCTGTTTTTTAAGAAACCCATATTTCATATGTGCTCTAACCTGCATTATCTAACCACAAATACTTTTTCACATTATAGTATCTGCATGAAGTGTCTTGATATGACTTTCATTATGCCAATATGTGTTCCTATGTATGGTGGGATATCTATCTCCTAAATCTTGTTCTTGTTTTTCCTCTCTGTCTCTCTCTCTCTCTCTCTCTCTGTTTTTGTTTTTGCTCTTCGTTATCAACTCTTTGCACTGGCAGAATCTCTTGGGATTGAATTTATGGGTATGGACCAATCCTTCATTCCGTTTTCCAGATTGAACTGTGTAGCTCTCATTCCATTTGACACACCTCCATAGCCTCTCACTAATGGACTCTAAAGCAAATGAACAAATTGATTAAGAAATTCATCTGTCAATCAGCCGTTGCTCTGTATGGTATCTCCTCTTTCCAAGAGTTAGCATGGGGATCATTATCTGCAGCCCTCGTCTCGTCACAGTGGGGTTTTAAGGCTTTGTTCAGACAGGCAGAAAAAAAATCCGATCCGACTCGAATCCGTTTAGGAAAAAACAGATCCATATCTGATTAAAATCAGATTTTTGTTCAAAGTTCAAATATCTTTATTTTTCTGTCATTCGTGACATGCAACATCCTACAAAGTGCACAATATTGAATTTAATCATGTTCAAGATGTTCATTTTTGTTCTTTTCTCATATGTGCCATTCATTATACAGGAATGAGTGAACAAATAAGTAATTTTGGGTTCAGTGTGTTCATCAAATGCCTGACATCATACTCTTAATTGTTTTAAAGGAAAATCTTTGGCAACCGATGCACAGATGATATTAAAGGAGTAGTTCACTTTTAAAAAAAACTTTTGCTGATAATTTACCCCATGTCATCCAAGATGTCCATGTCTTTCTTTCTTCAGTCGAAAAGAAATTAAGGTTTTTGATGAAAACATTCCAGGATTTTCTCCATATAATGGACTTCAATGGGAACCAAACGGTTCAAGGTCCAAATGAGAGTTTCATTGCAGCTTCAAAGGGCTTTAAACGACACCAGACGATGAATAAGGGTCTTATTTAGCAAAACGATCGGTCATTTAAAAAATAAATAAAAAAGTTCAAGTTTTATAAGCTCAAATGGTCGCCTTGCTCTGTTCTGTGATGAGCGTTCATGACTCTCCTGGTCAAACTCGTTCATCAAAATGAACAAATCTTTTTTCAAGTCATGACTCGAAGGGTCCTATAAGACCCTTATTCATGGTCTGGTGTCGTTTAAAGCCGTTTGAAGCTGCACTGAAACTCTCATTTGGACCTTGAACCGTTTGGTTTCCATTGAAGTCCATTATATGGAGAAAATCCTGGAATGTTTTCATCAAAAACCTTAATTTCTTTTCGACTGAAGAAAGAAAGACGTGGACATCTTGGATGACATGGGGGTGAGTAAATTATCAGCAAAAGTTTTTTGAAAGTGAACTACTCCTTTAACTATCACTATTTGAACAAATGGATCCAATTTTATCCCTTGAAAATATTCCAAAAGATCAGATTTGATAACTAAATTGGATTTGTGTGTCATGTGAACAAAGCCTAAGAAGTTTCAGTCCGCTCAGTCTTTTACAATTAGCCGTAAATTTCCTATCAGCCCAAGAAACGTCGCCAAAAGGTTTTACTGTGAGCATTTAACAGTGTGCGTAGTTAGTTCAAGTTTTACGTAGGACTTTTGTCAACCGTATATTTCGTTGAATTGGTTGGAACGACATAAAGAGTCGGCAAATGAGTCAGTTTTTTGTAATCAGTTTGAAGATGTACACAGATTTCAAGTGTATGCAACTAGTCTCAGGCTCTTAAGGAGTGAGCATTATGCGGGGGTGATTTGTGTAAACCTCTGTCAGTTTACACACCAATCTTGTATTTACTGAACAGTAAACATAACAAGTGTGTATAGCTTCAAGTAAATTTATGTGCACTGGAGTAGTACTAACATTGAATCGAATTATGTTATACCTTGAAAGCCTTGGCTCACGTTGAAGAGTTCAGTTTGCCTGACGCACGCACTTTCAGGATTTCCAGCCAACTCTTTGGGTTTCCCACTTGACACTACAAAAAAAATCAATAAAATTAATTATGTAACATTAAAGGAGTAGTTCACTTTAAAAAAAAAACTTTTGCTGATAATTTACTCACCTCCATGTCATCCAAGATATCCATGTCATTCTTTCTTCAGTCGAAAAGAAATTAAGGTTTTTGATGAAAACATTCCAGCATTTTTCTCCATATAATGGACTTCAATGGGAACCAAACAGTTCAAGGTCCAAATGAGAGTTTCAGTGCAGCTTCAAGGGGCTTTAAACGATACCAGATGATGAATAAGGGTCTTATCTAGCAAAACGATCGCTCATTTAAAAAAAAAATAACAAAGTTTAATAAGCTCAAATGGTCGCCTTGCTCTGTTCTGTGATGCACGTTCGTGACTCTCCTGTTCAAACTCATTTATCAAAAGGAACAAATCTTTTTTTCGTGTCATTTGGTTCATTCAACGAACGAAATGAGTTGACTCTGGAAAAGATTCATTCATTTTGACGTACGAGCTCGAACAGGAGAGTCACGAACGCGTATCACGGAACAGAGCAAGGCGACCATTTGAGCTTATAAAACTTAAACTTTGATATTTATTTATTAAATGAGCGATCGTTTTGCTTGATAAGACCCTTATTCATCGTCTTAAATCGTTTAAAGTCCTTTGAACAGTTTTCACTTTGCACTGAAACTGTCTTTTGGACATTGAACAGTTTGGTTCCCATTGAAGTCCATTATATGGAGAAAAATTCTGTAATGTTTTCATCAAAAACCTTAATTTCTTTTCGACTGAACAAAGAATGACATGGACATCTTGGATGACATGGGGGTGAGTAAATTATCAGCAAAACTCCTTTAAGACTTTCAAAGAGTATAATTTTGTAATTTTATTATTTTATTATAGATAGACGGATAGATGAACAAGGTAAAATCCAGATGGTCTTTTATTCCCCAGTTGATCATACAGACTTGACCTTCTACCCAATATGGATGAGTGCTGCAGATAAGAGTCCCCTTTCTCAAACAAAACAGTTCCTTTATTTTCATTGTCTCCCCTTATTCTAATCTAAGTTCTTCTCCCTGTTCCATCTGGCCTCTTTCCCGTTGTCTTTTGCTGAATTCTTTCTTTCCCCTTCTATACTTGCACGCTACCTTACCATTCTTCTGCTTCACCGGTGTGACTTCTGCATCTGTGTTTGATGATGGTTCAAATGAAATGCAGTTTCTTTTTTGTTTTCTATCCTTAATTCGATCAGGCTTGGACAAACTGAATCCTAGTGCCCTAGCATGCCAAACTGCATTAGTACCATAATTAGGTTGTTTATATGACCTCTCCCAATCGTCTGTTCTTTGCTTACAAAAACAGCCTCTGTTTTTCCTTGAAAATGATCCATTTTATGGTACGTGTAAACTAGGCTCTCTAGGAAGTCACGTCGTGTGTTTAAATCACATACTCAGCTCTGTTCCTACTAGCGCAGATGAGGCCCTTCAGAAATAATGTCCTCCTCTCCGCTCTGAGCGAACGACAGCTGGATTATTTCATTATTGATTATGAAATATTTCTCCCCTAACTAGCCCCCATTCCTCTCGGACACACATTCTCTTCCTTTTGGAATGTCTGTGGGACCAAACCAAGGCCCATTTCCAAGGGAAAAGCAGAAGGCTGTGGTTTGATATTTGAAAAACATGTCCTTTTAAATTGTGTTTTATAAGAAGTTATGCTCGATTTACAGCATGTGTGGCATGATGTTGATTACCACCAAAAATAATTCGACTTATCCCTTGTTTTCCAAAAAAAAAAAAAAATAGGAAAAATGTTGCTGAATGGCTGTAAATGGGGAGGATTTAACAACAGAAATTAGTTAAAACATGTGTATTATTTGAGCTGTGATTAAATCATTTCTCCAGTCAGATTATGGCATGTTATCATGGTAACAAAGTTTACATAGAAATGGTTTAATAATTCATGAAAATCATGTTAACATTCATAATGTTTTGATCATGGGATCATGCTATTGAAAGAGTGAATATTTTAATATTATAAACCCCATTCCGTTATTTTGCGAATGTCCCCATTGTAGAGATTTTTGCCTTTATTTTGTGTGTGTGCTAATCAACATTATGCCACAAATGCTGTCTAATAAGCTTAACTTGCACTGTATCCAAAATATGCCTTTAAAGCTTGCTTATGCTTTGACTGGTTATGAATACATAAATTATACCTGACCAAGCCAAACAAAGACCCTGATGATTATATATATATGCCTCCAATGTATTTATATAAACCAATCAGCCCCATATATTCATCCAAATTTCAATTGACCTCTTGAAATGCGGTTTGAGCTTGTAAATTGAGCTGAATTGCGATGCCCCCCAGTGGAGGAAGGCATCCATGGACTCTCAGAAATCACAAGTGCCCATTGGGAGATAGTTCAGACAGCCCGTTTCCCTCACGTCCATGATAATGATGCGCATTATTCCTAGTGCAAGCGGTTTCCACTGCTGAGCTGGTCCATTAGAGCCCGTGTTGAGGCAGAAGCACCTCATTGCAGTATATGAGATCCAGGGGGCGGAGATGAGTAGGTTTAGGTATATGTAAGGTGGGAGGAGTTGAATCTGGATCCAACTCCTCCCCCTGGATTTCATGTTCTGCAGTGAGGATCATCTCTGTTGAGGCCTGAACCTCGTTCCCATCCCAAGATTAATCCTCATATCCATGCAGTTAAAGGACAAGTTCGGTATTTCACACTTAGTCATGTTTTAAGATCGTTTCTGATGAAATGGAACGGTTAAGATTAACACTGAGAATTTGTGTTAATCTTAATCGTTCCATTTCATCAGAAACGATCTTGAAACAGGGCTTAAAGTGTAAAATACTGAACTTGTCCTTTAATTAGAGAGTACGGGATCTGAGTCATGCCCGATAGGAAGAACATGTTAATCCGGGCTGTACATGATATATCTCGGACACTATAATGATAGAGGGCCGCCGCCACAGTTGGGACTGTTTACGAGAGAGTTTAGAACCAGTTGTAGTTTTAAATGAGACTGATAGTTGTTCTCTGGTTTTGTCGTGTGTGTGTGTCTGTGTGTGTGTGCGCGCAGAGGCAGAGGAGCTCTATCAGAAGAGAGTCCTGACAATCACCGGCATCTGTGTGGCTCTTTTGGTGGTGGGCATAGTCTGTGTGGTGGCCTACTGCAAAACCAAGTAAGTATGAGTCGATTTAAACTTAGTTTAGGAATTAAATTATATATCTTTTACTGTAGCAGTGATAAGAAAAAAAATGTCTTTAAAAGGTGTACTAAATGTATCCATTTCAGTTGTATGACAAATTTCTATCAACACTGAAATCACACATTCAAGTTCTTAATTAAAATAGATTAAAAGTATAGTCGGAAAGTTGCATGCTCTCCAAAGTTGCATTTATTTGATGCAAAAATATAGGTAAAAACAGGTGATATTGAGAAACGATATGATTCTGACATTTTCAGCGTCATTCCTCAATGTCACATGATCTTTCATTCTAATATGCTGATTTGCTGCCCAACAAACATTTATTATTATTAATAATATCAAGCTTGAAATCGGTTGTGCTGCTTTGTATTTTTGTGGAAAATGCAATGAATAAAATCTAGATTTTTTTTTCTATAAATATAAAGTTCAAAAGAGCATCAAACTGATTTTTTTGTAATATTATAAATGTCTTTACTGATATTTAAAAGCAATTTAATGCATCCTATTAAACTATTAATTCACTGACCGCATTTTTTTTTTAAATTGTATTGTAATAAAGTAAAATAAGGTTTGGTGAATGATAAAACTACATTTGCTACAACTAAAATTACATTTTTTATAGAAAGTTAAACATATTTAAGTAAATGTATTTTACATAACATTCTAAAATATCAGAATGTATTTTAAAGAAAGACTGCATTTTAAAATTTAAAAAAAGAAAATGGTCTGGCATCATTTGTTTACAGATGCCAATTGGCTAAATATTTTATTATTGAAGTTTTTAAGTGTGGCTTCAGTGGCCAAATACATTTTGCCGCCATTATACAGTACATAAATATATAGAATTTCACTTCAAATCAGCATTAAACCTAGCAGCGGCGTTAAGCGTAGTTCAACTAAGTAGTGAGCTTTTAAATGTGACGTGATTCAGGGCCGATGTCTGAGAGAGTGACACTGCCTCACTGTAGCCTCCCCCCCAGGAAACAGAGGAAGAAGATGCACAATCACCTGAGGCAGAACCTTTATGTGGATCATCCCAACCGAAACCTGGCCAACGGACCCAATCACCCAGGCCCAGGTCCTGAGGAGATACCCATGGTAGATGTACGTCACTCTACTTAATAAATGTGGTTGGTTGTGATGTATTATCTTCTGTCGGTAACAAAAGGGCTCTTTTTTCGTTCTCAATCGCAGTACATCTCCAAAAATGTACCGGCAACTGAGAGGGTCATTAGACACGGAGCAGAGGCACCTTTCCCTGGCAGCCGGCAGTCTTCCAGATCCCACAACTCCTCCACCCGGGCTCATTCCTCCACTCACAGGTACGTTCCTGACAGCGTGGCGTGTTCGACCAGACATGAGCAGAGGGGTTTGTGTGTGGATTCATCACAGCCAGGGGTCACGGCCCATGTCATACGTCTGCTTTTATCGCATTCAGCATTTTTCACCCCCTTTGTTTTCACCCGCTAGGTGTGGAATCCGAGTCAGGCAGCCATTATTCACCCCTTTTAGAATCCAGTCACAGGTGTGAGTGAGTGAGTGCAGAGAAACTCAGAGGTTATACACCATGATCACCTCGCAGGGCTTCGACTTCACGCTTTTCACTCAAACAGATTCTTACACACATATGGGTTAAACTAGTGGTTCTCGGTTTGTTCTGTCATGGCAAAAACAACCTTTGTGTGTCGGCCCCCGACATTTTCACTTTCCGCTATCAATCAGCCGCGTTGTTGCAAAATATTGTTGCCAAATGTATGCTTATTGAATAAAGCGGAATTATTTGGAGGATGGTCATTTGTCAAAAAGCAAATTGGCAATATTAGCAATGCTATGGTTTTATTGTGAGAAAAAAAAAATCTTTGAAAAACTAGATTTTAATTTGTAAATTTTTCAGTTATATATCAAACTATGCTTTGTCAGTTTTTAATGAATTGCCTAAAACTTGAAATTAAGAATGAAATTATCATCTGGATATACATTATCTTTTGTAAACGCCCTTTGCCATAATTTATTCACCACCTTATTGGAGTGTTTTCTTCATTAACTGAAACATTTTTGTTCATTGAAATAAAGCTGAAATAAAAAAAAAAACTTTAATTGGAAATATTAGGTGAAAACCTTAAACTAAAAAATTGGAAATGTACAGAAGCGTATTGCATTCTCTTGAAGAAAAAAAAATCTACTCTGTTTTTCTGAATTAACGAGTTAATTATCTCAGAATTAGGAGATCAGTTTTCATGGGAAAAAGTTTTTGCTCTGTTTTTTTCTGAATTAACTAGATAATTACATCAGAATTATGGGATTATTTTTCATGGAAAAAAGTTTTTGCTCTGTTTTTCTGAATCAACGAGTGAATTATCTCAGAATTACGAGTTAATTTTTCACAGAAGTATTTTCCTTGTTAAAAGTCTTTTCCTCGTTAATTCCGAAAAACAGAGCAAAAACTTTTTTCCATGAAAAATGATCTAATTATCTAAATTAATTAAATATTTTCAAGATTTGTTATCACAACATTTTTTCTTTTGTCAAATCAACTTAAATAATTTATTTAGTTCAGATAACTTGTTATTTTGAGTTTCTGATGATTAAATCAATCTCCTTCATTGTATTAAATCACTTTTTCCAGTTCATTCAACTTAAAATTGTAAGGCAACCAGGTTACTTAATTTTTTAAGTTAAACCAACAGTACTTTTTTACAGTGAGAGCTAAAACTTTTTTTCCATGAAAAATTATCTCGTAATTCTGAGATAATTAACTTGTTAATTCAGAGAAACAGAGTAATTTTGTTTCCTCAAGTGAATTCAAAACGCTTCCATAGAAATGTTGCCTTTAAACTATAAATATATATATTATATACATAAAAATTAAACTAAAATTAAAATATAAAAATAAAAGCTAGTCCATTTTTTTTAAATAAAAACTATAATAGTATATAAAAAATAATAAAATAACACTGATTTGGTGTCGTTCCAAATCGTATTTTTCCAATTCGTATTTTCATCTGTGGAACACCAAGACGAAACGTAGAGGATTGTGACTGACTGTCCTCCTCCAAAAAGCACATATGAGCATGAAACTCAAGTCGCTATCTGATTCTTGAAGACATTTAAGAACTAGCCTCCCGTACCGCCACACTGAGAACCACTGGTTTAAGTATCTTGGGCGCTTTTTCTGTCCTGCTTTCTTTCCTTCCCTTTTCTTTCAATCTTTTTCTCTCTTTCTGTCTTTCTCAGACACGAAGGGAGAACGTGGAGTCTGGAGCGAACAGACAGCGTCCTCTCCGACTGTCCTTCCGACATGATGTCGTCCTCAGTGGGGACCAGTAAATGCAACAGTCCTGCGTGCATGGAGGCTCGGGCCAGACGTGCCGCACACTGTGGCTTTACTGAGCCCCACCGGCCGGCCCTGCAGTACGGCGACTCTTTCGACTCGCTGGGGGACTCTCCGCATAGCGACAGGTGCGCAGGAGCACCCCCTCTCTGCAGCCATGGCACTGAGAACCATTTTAGTGTGTGCAGTAAGACTCATCTGCATTTCAGGGCATAGTCTCCTTTACCGCGGGAGATTGGCACGGGTGGCGTGAAAGATTCGATAGCAAATTTCACAGCACGTACCATCAGGGTTTGAGTCGTTTGGACGGGTTTGGTGTGGTCTAATATAATTTAATTCAATTCATTAATATAATTTGATAAATGTTGATAAATAAAAGAAAGCTAGTGAGCTAACTGTAATAAAACAATTCTAAAGAAGAGTATATAATGTGACCCTGGATCACAAAACCAGTCACAAGTAGCACGGGTATATTTGTGGCAATAGCCAACAATACATTGTATGGGTCAAAATTATTGATTTTTCTTTTATGCCAAATATGTCAAAAATATACCCATGTGACTGGTTTTGTGGTATGTGTATGTATATGTGTGTGTGTGTAAAATGTTATATGGGCATATATATATATATATATAGGCCTATATAACATTTTAATTTTATATAGACACATACACTTAGCCTATATGTGATATTACAATTTTATATATATAAAGATTTTAATACAAATATTTAAATATGTAATTATCCTTTATTACATATATATAGGCCTATATAACATTTTAATTTTATATAGACATACAAATTGCCTATATATAATGTAATATTACAATTTTATATATAAATATTTTAATACAAATATTTAAATATGTAATTATACTTTATTACATATTATATATTCTAATAGATATATTGTAACTACATTATATATTTTTCCTTGTTTAGAATTTTTTATTATACTTATTATTTTTTATATATTATACTAGCTTTTATACATATATATGTATACTTTATATATATATATATAGGCTATCATTCATTTTAAATATAAGATACAAAAATAAAATAATAATATATATAATAAATATATATATAATAAATATATAAAATAATATAACATATCAATAAACATCCACATATTTAATTTCTTGTGCTACGTCAGCCAAAATCTGATCAAAACCTCTCCCGATAAGAAAGCCGATCCCTCAAATCTCACTATACAAATCACACTGCGTACCATGACAAATATAATAGTAAAATTCATTGCGCAAATGGTGCAGATGCTCTGGCCCAGCTGAGAATGTCAGAGAGGGAGTCAGGGTCAAGCAAAGCTTCGCTGCTCCAGATACGCAGTATTTGTATCAAGGCAGAGAGAATCTAGCCCACGGCCAGCTGTATTTACAGTTATCTCTCGCCTGCGAAACGCCCACACCACCATGTAAGGGCCAAAACAGGAGAATTTATACCGTGAGGGGTTCATTAAGTCAACAAGAACCGAACAACACATTATCTCAGGGGTGAAACAGGTCTCTGGTGTTCTGCTCTGCACTATTTCCCTCTCTACCTTCTCTCCTCCTCTGCAGCTGACTGAGCTCTTGTGTGCACACGGCTATCTGCCCTCAGGCTCCGAAAAACTGTGACCGAGCAGCCAGTGTTAATTTATCTGCTCCAGTTTGACTGTGGCCTCCACTCTCAGGGCAAGCTCACTTTAACTCACACATGCAGCACAGGCCAAAGGAACAAACGCAGATAGCGACTTACTTTCTCTTTTCTGTCAAAGGCATCAGGGAAAATTACCCGCTTACATGATTAAGTGTAGCATTATGCACGCTAACGGAAGGGAACTTGTAAGGCAAGCTTTGTCATCCATCTGACGTGCTGCAGTAACAATGCTTAGCCTAGACTGGGAGGTTTTGACGTGGCCTCTTTGTTACTGTAGCACGCATGTCTGCTGTCGTTTGCTATTGAGCTTTCAGCCACCGAGTCTTAGTGTGCATACTATCATTTTTCTAGTGCCATAGCAAGGTGGGCGCAAATTGATGCAAAAATACAAGACAGGAGCACTGCGAATGAGCAGCTAACACAGAACAGGGATCCCACACCTTTAGATTAGTGAATTGTCCATGTTGATCACAGTGCAAAAGAATTTTAATCATTTTAGAGAGATTGCAAATTCTAGTCAGTATAAATAAAAAAATATATATTTTAAAAAATTCCCATTAGTTTTTTTTTTTTTTAGGATTTAATGAATTTCATGATTTTTCTAGACCTGAAAATCACAATTTTTCAAAATGACCATGGAAACTCTGAAAGAGGTTCTCAATCTTGAGGACGTCCACATGGGGTCAGGCACAGGGGATTTCTGTGAAATGCATATAACTATTTGTGATTGTTAGCATACGTTTAATAGTCAACAACAGTTAAACCTACTGTCGATATTATTTTGTGCTTAAAATTTTAAATATTACTTTCTTTTTGTTTTACCTTATTGTTCAAATGAGCCCTGCACATAACACCCGGACAAAAATATATGTATATCGTGGCCACAAATTAATAATTTGTACAAATTATATATTTTTTCCCCCGCATGTCATGTGCAGGAATCCATGCTACGGTATTAAAAGTAAAATATGTAAATTGTAGGCCTATATATTGTGTATTACCATTTAAAAGTTTGAGGTCAGGTTTATATATATGAATTCAGATGCAAAAGCCTCTAAATGCCATTTGAAATTTTCTTCTAAAATGACCATTTTTATCAAACTTGTATATTTAAGTTCAGTAATTTCACTTAAATGACAATTAATAGGTAATGTTCATTGCCATTTAAGTGAAATTACTGAACTTAAATATAAAAGTTTGATAAAAAATGGTCATTTTAGAAGAAAATTTCAAATGGCACTTAGAGGTTTTTGCATCTGAACTCTTCATATATATATATATATATATATATATATATAGAATACAATACTTTTAATTTAGCATATATGCAAAAACTTTTCCATTGTTACAAAAGATTTATATTTCAAGAATCGAAGGATCTTGCGAAAAGTTATCATGGCTTCCACGAAAATAATAAGCAGCAAATGGTTTCCAACATTAATATTAATAAATAAATCTTTAGCACCAGATTAGCAGAATGATTTTTTGAAGGATCATGTGACACTGAAGAATATGTAATATGTCAAAAGTAATGGTGCTAAAAATTCAGTTTTGCCACCACAGGTACGAATGACATTTTAAAATATATTAAAAATAAATTAAATTGTATATAATATTGCTATTTCACTGTATTTTTGATCACACAAATGCAGCCTTAGTGAGTAAAAGAGACTTCTTTAAGAAACCGTATATACTGTGTATATTATTTATAGACCCAACTTGGATATACGTACATGCAGCAGAGATAAAATGCCCAGTGAAAAGGCATCAAGTCTTTATAATCTGATTGGCTGTTTGTGAGATCCTAAATTTTAATTCTGTTTGAGTGAATGCCAGACTTGTTTAAAAAAAAAAAGGAAAAAGAGTTGTGGACCCAAAAAGTTGAGGTGCTGTTTTCTGTACTTCAAACCATCGACTGATCTCCATATATGTTCCACACAACCTTCTTTTCTTCCTCTCTCTGTCTCTCTCTCTCCCTGTCCTTCCCTCGCCACAGGTACGTGTCAGCATTGACCACGCCGACTCACCTGTCTCCCGTGGACTTCCATTACTCACTGCCCCCGCAGGTGCCTACCTTCCAGATCACGTCTCCCAACGCCAGCCACGCCATGTCTCTGCCCCCCGCCGCACACGCTCCCTACCCCCCGGAGGAGGACCAGCCGCTGCTGCGGCGCTACCAGGTGCCACTGCACGAGGCCCGGGGCCACGAGCCCTACCGGCAGCAGCAGCGTGGCAGCTACCTGCGGGACAGCACGGGCAGCCTTCCCTCCAGCCCCTACCGGCTGGCTCAGGAGGAAGAGTACGAAAGCACCCAGGAGTACCTCTCCTCCATGGAGCAACCAAAGAGAAGCAGCCGCCGCTGGCGCAGGTCCAGACTCAATGGCCACGTGGCGCCACGCGGCTACCAAACGTCCCGGGACTTGGGCTCGCGCACCTGCCTGTCGGACAGCGATTCGGAGGAGGAGGAAGGTGAGAGCACGCCCTTCCTCAGTATGCAGAACATGAACGCCGCCGAGCCCTCCGCCCTCTACAGGCCCGTGCCCGACACACGGACTTCTCACGCCCAGAGCGGGCGGCACGGCCCACACGGCAACACACAGACCAGACTGACGCACTCGCGCCCCAAACTGGACAATGCACCCCACTAGAGAGACCACCACCACCTATCCACAAACCCCCCTCCCCCCCCCCCCGATCTACTATAGACATGCACCTATAAGAAATATTTTTATTTTATATAACTGACAGATATTATAAACAAATGAAATATTTATTTTCATTTTAGCAAAAGTTGTCTACTAGTTAACAGCAAAGACTTTTTTTATAGGGAAAACTCTATTTATATGTACATTTTGATTTACAGCATAAAAAAAAGATGTGCCAATTTTTTCACGACTTAAAAAAAAAAAAAAAAACAACAAAAAACAAAAATAGAGTAATATTGTGGTGCCTTTTGCTGTATGCTGGTGCCAGAAGGCCAGTGGAGTTTTTTGTAGCCTTTCTTATACGGACGCCTCATTTTTTTATACTCGTTTACTCTTTTGTTGTCTCGTTTATTTCTTTCCTTTCCTTTCAAGGTTGTGTTTTTTGGGAGCTGACCCCCATTTGAACTGTGACATCCCCCCCCCCCCTCCACCGTCATGCAATATAAACCACTCTAACATAAGGTGTATGTTTACATGAATTTGATCCACAGAGATGTGTTTATGATCATGTTGCTTTGCCAACAGGAAATCAATGACAAATGCAACCGGGGGTTCGGAAAAAAAGTTGTGTGTGTGCGTGTGTGTGTGTGTGTGTGTGTGAACGTGAGCGACCAAAAGCGAGAGGCCTCGAAATGACTGTGGCTCTGATAAATATGCTGCTGTTGTCTAGAGTTACACATGTGGGCAACTGATGTCGTCTTACAGATGCACTGCCTTGATTTGCTTTGCATCCCTACAGGGTAAGGTTTGTCACACAGGAGCCTTCTTTTTCCAAAGGGGATTGTGGGTTAAAATGCGAGTGGGCCGTGGGCCGGGCTGTCAGTGCTAATAGCTTTTGACAGATAACAAAGAAATAAAGAACATGTAGTCTCTCCCACGCAGCCCACTTTCCCGTCACTCAGTCGAGTCGCCCTCATTATCAGCACATCCATCCGGTTAGAGTGGTCATCGGGAGAGATAGACGGGAGGAATGGAAGGCCTCACAGCGTCTCAGGACTTCATTCCACTCCACATCTTCATCTAGCGCAGGACCGAAGAGAGACTGACGGATGCGTCCCCTCCATCGTTTGGTCCTGGCACATTGGGACAGCGAGAGTACAGGTGCTGTTCACACAAGACACGTTCTTATTCCCACTTTCCAACTTGTGATCATAAATGCCCAACCCTTGAAATATGATGCACAAAGAAACAAATTGCAATTTTGGAAATGTATATATGTGCACTTCTTCTAAATAATGGAATAAACAATGTGTGTGTACATAGTCACACATAGTACACACATATTTTATTTTTTAGAGTGGATAAGTATCAGTTAAAAACGAAAATAATGGACCAATCCAATTAATCTAGGGGTGGGATGAGCATATTTACAGTTCGCAACAATGGGTTGGGTTGTGAGACTTGTGTTTAATTCTGTGCAGCATTTAACTCTTATATTTTATATCAGAATGTGTCCTGTGTGAACAACCCTGAAACTTTTTGTAGAACACACAATCATATACACAGTCTCAAATGACAAGACAAATAGCTGTGAACATTAGTAGGGGTCATTAAAATGCCAAAATATGCAAACTTTATATTCTACTTGCGTTCCAATGCATTTCAGTTTTAGTGTTTTTAACTTCAGGTCAGTTTTTTTTTTCATTAGGTCCATATATTTCATAATTATTTAATATATTCACAGTTACTCTAAGACACCAAATAGTGCAGGTCGTTATAATTCTTATTTTATCATTGTTTTCCATATGCAATTCCATGTCCATTTTAAAGCACTCATTGGGCCCAAACCAAACCAGAAACATCTGCACTGACTGACTCTGTTTGGATGGAAACACTCCTACATTAACAACCAGTCAGTGTCGATGTCGATAAGCCTGAGATGAAGTGTACTAAAATCAGCTGTTTTTAACTCTTCACCTTCTACAAAGAGCGTCCACAGTCAGCATCAGCTTTCCACCTTATTGAGAAGATGTAAAGAATAATATAGTGCCAAGGGAGGTGAAGTTCAACTGAAAAATGACACCAAATAACAGAGGAAGATAATAACTGGACAGACACGTGCTAAATATGTTTTCGTGCACTTCTTCCATAAAAGAGATGAGTTGTGATTATTTTGGTTAAACAACAATAAGTCCTGATAAATGGGGTTAATGCTGTATTATGACAGCACAATAGAATATCATGTTTTCTTATTTTAAATGAAGGGATGTTTTGTTTGAGGAGACATAATTTCGATCCCCTACCTTTCTTCCTTACATTTTGGGTCTTATTTGTATGTTTGGGGAAAGGCCAAAAAAAAAAAAGACTCTAGTTAGTTTAATGTGACTCTACTCAATCTCTTGACGGTTATGTCCTGCCGGTTTATTTATATCTTTTCGTTTCCCCCGCTTGAAACACCTCCTCACCTCTGCATGTCCTTGTGGTCAAGGTTAGATGGGTGCATGGTACAAGCAGCAGATGATTTGTTTTCCTCAAGTCAGTGGAAGTGTATTTTTTTTTTTTTTTTTTTTTTACATTCAGCAATAAAAAAAGGAATCTTTTCCCCCACCATGTCCATTCTTGGAAAATGCTAGAGGATTTTAAAAAGTGAGACAAACACGCGCGACTGTCATTGATTGTAAAAAAAAATTTAAAATAAAATGAAAACACCTGTTCATATGAGAAAATAAATATTTCTTGGTATCATTTTGGCACATGCCCATATCTGACCTGTTGTCTGTCTCTTCTGTTCATAGTCATCTTGCCTGTCACTAAATTATGATTGACTATCTTTCTACCCAGGCATGGAATGAGGAAGGTAAGAGCACGCCCGATTCCAGTGGTCCTGCACAAAAGATAAAATGACCCGACAAATGGCAAGTCACTGGGTCCTCGTTATGTGTCTCGCACCAATCCACAAACATCTTCCTTTTTATGAGCACACAGGCACCTGGTAGAAGAGACCCTAGCCTCTGCTATAGTATTAATCACCCTTTGTGACACACCTGGCCCAACACCGCCTCAGCAAATTAGCTGTACCAAACCAGCTCTACACCCATCCGCCATGGCTAGATTTGCATCGGCCCACAAGAGGAGGCACTCCGCCAGCCTCTTCAGCGTTCAAGACCAGACACCACCTTGGCAAATGGATGTCTGTCCAGAGCACCACTGTCCCCCACACCAGCGAAACAGGACTGGTCAGCTTGCAAACTGAAGCTTATGCCCTTTTTCTGTCATACTCACCACCCAACGAGACGCGGCTGGCAGAGTACGCCACGCATCCACGAAAAGCAAAAAGGCTCACCGCTCTGGGCCGGGGAGATGCTGTCGATTTCCATGTTTGGTTTCGTTTTTATTGCAGTGTTTATTACAGGGATCATTCAAACACTCTATGCTGTCGCTAGCAACATTCAGGGGGACAGATGAACAGCCTCTACAACCTGCCACCTTCCCGAATATCTGCACGTAGCTCCTTCCTCCTTATGCTCACCTCTAGGGACTTGCTGGGGTGTTATCCCATCTGCTTAGGGAAGTGCCTCAACATGTTGTCTCTTACCACTGGCTTGAGCTTTTTCCAAGGAGCTGAGGAAGCAGTGTTGGCGTATGGCCTTGGACTACTTTTGAGCCTCCAAGAACCTCTCAGAAAACAAGCCCACGGCATCACCAAAGAGACCTTGGGGACTCGGGGAATCTAACAGAGCCATCTTTTCTGATTCTTTCATCTCTGTGGGAGTGACCCACAAGTGGTGGATTACAACCACCAAGCTTTCCATGCTGCAGCCCATAGCTTGGGCAGTCACCTTGGTATACCAGAGTCCATAGACAATCATACCTCCATATCTGGAACTTCATCTTCTTGAGCAGCTTGACCTGGATCACTTGCAACACCACAGTTGTATGAAGGTGGATGCTGCTTGTCTTTCTGCAACAAAGACACCTTCCCTGCAATGTTGGCCCGTAGTCTGACATGGCTTGAAAGGAAGCAATGCCTTGGACTTCCAGCCCCGGGATGAAGGGCCGGTCATGAGGTGGGCCGCAATGGCTTCCACAATGAGCAGCAGCTTGGCCTAGCCTCAGGGCCCAGCTTTGTAGACAGTTGAGAGTAGAGAAGTTCCTCCAGCATGGGCCCGGGGTGAACCGAGAGTTCTCATAATTTACCTCAGGGAATAAAAGGTGCCTGTCTCTTGGAGGCAGCATTGTGGGCATTGCATGCTCATCCGAGGTGACAAATGAGATCAGCTTGTGGGCTTTGTTGGAGGCGTGAAGATGACTCCAGGGGTCATGGCACAAGTGGGACATTGTGAGGTCGCCAATAGAGCCTCAACACCTGTTGTTGCTTCCTGTCCCATGGGTCGACTGTCATCTCCTCACTGTGCTGATAGCCGGGTCCATCAAGTGCCATCTCGGTGTGGGTGCAGCCCAGGCACAAGATGCATGTCATTCTGGGAGTTGAATAGGTCCCCCGCACACATTACATTCCTGTAGGACCATCTTCCTCATCACCGGAACGCTGAAGGGGATTGGCAAAACCGAGGATCATCCTCTTGAAGGCATAGATCACCGGTGAGAGTCGTACTCTATAGCTAGAATGAGAAAGATTTTGAGGTGATAACGGTCCAGCACCATGTTATTTAGCAATGGCAGATGCTTCGCTCATCGCACGAGCGCTTCCCCTTAACATCAGCTACCGACACAATGTGAAGTGAAACAATCTCGAAAGGAAACCCCTGAGACTAGCATATCCACGGGAAACGTTTAAAGTTGAGCATGAAAACTCGAATGCTTTTTTCAAATTCGGCAGTTGCAGCATCTAATCATCAGATATTTCCTAATATTTACTGTTAATGGAAACACTGTATGTCAGAATCTTGTTTCACACCATATTGTATTGAAAAATTCGGAGCAGAAGCTATTTGTGGCTAAAGGGATTAAAGTCCACAAGAGGAGAAATTTTATTTATGTTCACATTGCCCATGTCTGTGGATGACTAGGGTGGAACAACATGCTTTTTGGATTATTATAACCTATGACATTATGGCATGGACACACGGAGGAAGCTGGGGAACAAGGTCAGGAGTGATTCTCTCAGAACAGCTCGTACCTCCAGCTGCACACATCTGAGTTTCTGTGTCGAAGAGGCGATTTTTTTTTTTTGTGTGTGTGTGTGTCTTGTGAGACATTTCCAAGACATTCATCTGGGGCCCATCATCGCCAACACTTCGCTTTCCCCTCAATGACCCTGATCAGCTCTCAGTTTTTATGTGTTTCTACACTCTCTGGTCAATCCTGACATGCTTAAACATGAAACATATGCCTCACTATATTGTTGAGTAGCTGCCAAGTAAACTTGAACACACCAGTCCATGGTAACTTAATTGTAGGTGGACCGCAGCCTACCTGTTTTTAGTTTCACGCTTACAACTTTAAGAGGTAATTACTTGGCTGATTCTACACGGCAAGTGCAGTAAAACAGGCTGAGTATGTTATCTCTAACCGTCATAGAGCAATTAAGTATTACATTGTGTTTAATTGTTAGACTAGCTAAAAGACCTTATTTTTATGTGAATTCTCACTTCATTTTAAAGTCATAAAAAGCGCTAATGTCTTCGGACTAAAATGTAAAAGAAAATTTTTAGATTTTAGACCTTATCATACACCTCTAGTTTTTCCAATCCGAATAGCTGAATTGAGCTCAGTGCAGCTAGTATTTGGCAGACTTCAAGAAAGTGATGTGTTACAGACAACTTGCAAATCATTTTTTGCGTGGATGTGGCAATTCAGATGATTTTGGCACAATAAGTCTGCAGTTCCTGAGCATTTGTGGCCTGTTCACACAGGAATCTTTGTCAGAAACATTCTGCGTGATCAACATTTAAATTTGAATACATGCATCTGTTCCAATCGATACGAACATTCACATACAGTAATGTCAAATTCACTAGCAAGGACCACGCTATAACAATGGGGATGGGGGAAAGGTTGTGATGATTCTTCATCTGACTGATCAGGGAGTCTAGTCCAGGGAGACTCAGAGTGGGTGCTTCGTCGCGGTAGGGAGATCGGGAGATCGCTAAGATTATTACGGATATATAAGCGGTACGCTTAGAATGACCAGCGGCTTAGGACTCTGTCTCGTCCGAGATGCCCATGCTGGCGGCCATGGTGGCTGCTCCAATCCGGAAGGAATGTATGGAGTGATGTTCGGGAGATATGCTGGAGGTGCTGAGAATGTTTTGGAAGTGTTTGTTAAACCAGAATCTCGTGGCCATGTTTCTGTTTTCTGCGAGGAAAAGTGGTTCTTGAGGACCAATTGTTGGCGTATCTGGAAAGAACATATTCCGAAAGTGGCTCATAAGGACTGAAGAAGGAGTTGAGGCGAAAATTGTACATTGGAGATGACTCCGAATTGGTTGGTTTTACTTCTCTATAGGGTATATATCAGAGAATCTGGTGTATGAGCAGTGATGTCTGAGAGGCTGGGATGAATGGCTGGATTGAATACTTGAAGTCGACGGGGCAAATTCTGAGTATCTCAGGAAGCCGAAGAATGCGAGAAAGAACATGTATTGGTCAATCAAAGGGCTCAAGTAGCCGGAACGTAATGTGTGGATGCATTGGCTCAGGAGGTCAGAGTTAAGGGCAAGCATTCAATGGTGAGGAGTGGTTCTTGTTTCCGTAGACCTCTAATGACCATAGATACGTGAGAATGAGAAATGGAGTTGCATTGGTCGCCAGTGGCGAGTTTGTAGATAAAGTTGATTCCGGATAGGTAAGTCTGAATGGAGGATGCCCTGATCTCTAGTTCTCGTTTGCGAAGGAAAGTGATCCTGAAGTCGAGTCGGGTTGGAGAAATCTTCGAAGATGAACTATGATTTGGAAGCCCGCGGGGCTGAGAGATTTCTACAGAAGAACAGTGTGAATTTTGGCTGCCTAGGGATTGTTGTGAAGACCTTATCTGTGACGCAGGAGCGATTCGGAATCAGATATAGCTTAACATTTTCCAAACCTTTCCAATATGGCTAATCTGGTCAAGCTGGTGCTTTATTTGGTGCAAAAGTATTCTAGTCAACCATATCATACGAATATCAGTTGGCGATTTCCAATGAATACATTTGATGTGAATGAAAACAAATGATTTGTAGATAAAACGTCACCATGTAGTATCACTAAATCCAATCCTCAACTTGGCATTGGCAGATTGTTTGAAAACAAATTAATTTCGCCACCAATGCACCAAATATACAAATTGTCATGAGAGTGTTTGGTTTTAGTGCATTCTGGGTAGGTGAACACTGGAAAAACGGAATGATGTATATTGACTGGAGGAAATATATTACCTTGTTTCTGGAGCCAAAGGCAGTTATCAGATTTTACACATATCTGTCTTTCCTCCGTCATGGAAGCAACAACATTGAAAATCTGGTTATACGTCCTTGGGAATGTCTCTCACTACCTGAAAAGGCAGTGAATCATTGAAATAGACTGTTGTTGATATGGGCTCCATTCTTTATTCGTTCACGTCAGGAAAAAAGTATAAATCATGGTAATGCTTGGTCTGCCTCTGAGTTTTATTTAAGGCAGAGATGTGGTTCCCCCACTACAAGGGAAGTTTGATGTTTAATCATCCAAAGGAGTGAAAAAACATCCTGTGCATGTTTGGAACGGCTGTTGTGTCCTCTCTGGTGAGCTCCAAATTTAAGATGAAGGTGTGGAAAAGGGAATATTTGTCTCTAGATATGAGGCGTTTGGGTCGTAAACTCTCCAAATGTTGCTTCACCTTCAAAATGCGCTAATCGCTTCCCACATGATTTGGCATCATCGTCTGTTCCCATCTACTGATCGCCAAATGCCGGATAGCCAAAGGATGATCTCATTAATTTCCGATATGGCATCAAAACATTTCAGACACATTAATTGGGAAATGTACTTCACTCACAATACAAATGGTGATGCAATGTAGAGCTGAGGAATGTGCTTAGATTTCATTTACGACTGAATCTATGCTACAGTGTCTAGCAGAATATTTATCCGGTTGCTGTGAAATTAAATGAAACCTAAAATTAAATCAAACAATGTAATCAAAACAATCAAACTTTTCCAACATTACATTACAGCGTTTAGTAAAATTAGCATATACAAACATTCATTATCAATCTGCTAGTAAAACAAATGTGTCACAGCTCAAATAATAAACAGCTTAATCCAGTTTAAGTTGGTTTTTCTTGTCTTACCAGGTTTCTGTTGGCCTAAATACCATTATGAAAACGAAGTGCGCTTAAATAATTGTATAGAATGTGCGTTTCTAATGGACACCTAAAATCTATAGTTATATAATAATATAAAAGGCCACTTGAGTTTAAGTTGAGTACGCTTTCATTGCTGTTTCTTAAAAATGTCACTTTTAAAATGTCACGTTTAATTTTCTTTTTTGAATACTTGTTTTAAAGCTACAATGTATGATTTTTACCCCCATCTAGCAGTGAAAAGGTATATGACCATACAGTGAATATTAGTTTCTGTTCCTCTCAATTCCGATTTCGTTTTAACTCCTACGGTGGCCAATGTAGTCCAAGATTAACATGGCTTCCAGTTCGACCTTGTCCATGAGTGTGAACTCAAACGTAAACGCGAAAAGCGAAGCTTGAATTAACGGGTATGTCCCTCTTTGGCTAATGTACATTCAAGATGGAGGGGCAACATGACGCCCGACATTAAAAGCCCTTACCCGAATGTATTTTCAATGGCATATTATACACTCACGAGAATACTTTATTACTTGAACGAAGTAAATATATATTAATGAGCACATATATATATGCTTTTAAGAAGTACGCTTTTAATGTGTTGACTTATATAGTAAGTAAATAGTAGTAAAAAGTGTATTTCTTTTTCCAAGGGTGGTCTCCCAGCCTGGTGACCAGAAGCCCTTTACAACCATAAAATAGACCATAACCTAAGCCCACCAAACCTGCTTAGGCTGGTTTGAACTTTTTCTCTATGAATACAAGATCCTACTATATTTGCATGCATGTGGATGTGTAAATAAATATGAGCTAGACAAGTCTTTCAAAACCTGAAAACTTGATACTATCGATCCACGAACTGGAAATGCGAAGTTAACGTGACTGGACTTGACATGGGAAAAGAAATGAAGAAAACATCCAATTACATCAAATAAGGAAATAGTCCAAAAGAAAATAAATACTCTAACTTGAAAGCATGTTAATGTTTCTACAGGCACAGGCATGATGCTTCCAAAACAGACTGAGGTGAAAATCTGTGAACCGAACCTGCCAACTTCTTTCTAACCTGAGCTCCGAATAATAAGACACAGCTCAGTGCATGTGCGAGTCGGGCTTATCTCACAAAGACCACACACATCATTTTCTCCTGTCCACTCCTATTGGCTCAATCTGGGTCAATCACGTGGATCTATTTATTAAATAATATATTGCATAAAAAATAATATAACAGCAAAAACCTGTTTGATAAGTATGATATAATTTCTAGGGGGTTGGCAGGTATTAAACTCTTGAAAAGAAAAAATTATTAAATAGTTTGGCATCATGTTTCATTATTTAGGCGAACAATATTGAATACAATGGTAAAACTACAACAAGGTTCATTAGTTAACGTTAGTCAATGTAATGAACTAACAACGAGCAATACGTCTGTTACAGTTTTAATAATGTTAATTAAAAAAATTCAACTCAGTTCATGTTAGTTCACAGTGCATTAACTAATGTTAGCAAATACAACCTTATTACGTATTAGTAAATGTTGAAATTATTAGATTAATAAAAGATTTGTTCATGTTTAGCTTAGTTAACTATTGTTAACTAATGAACTTTATTGTTAAGTGTTACCAATACAGCATATCTATCAGATAAATATATGACAACAGGTTGTAAAATGTCATAAGGCGACTCCCCCAAAAAGCAATGATATTGAAGACAGACTGATCTCATGAAGTAGCGTGTAAGAATTAATAATTCATGCACAATTGTTTCTGAAAATATCGATTAAAATGTGTACATGTGAAATATTTTACTTTATACTTTTAATTTAAAATGGTAAAGTATATCGTTTTTATCATCCTTTAACGTCATATAGAACATGATATGCAAAAACAGCGCTATACTACGCACATGGCACCCTTAATCGTTAATATAACACGCGAACCCGAGTCGTCATAAATCCTTTAGCGTAATATGAGACTACCCTACCCCCCCCCCCCCCAAATGAATACAAAGAGTACATTTCTAAGGACTTGTAAATGTGTTTAAACTACATTTTAACACACTATTATTCTATCTTCCAAGACCATTAGATCCTGAGAAGCAGGTGTGTCTCTGAGATCAATCTTCCGCCGAGACAGCTGGAATCTTCCAGACTTTTTAAAAAACACTACTTTCCCATCAAGTTCAAGAAGTGCTTGATAATTACACACTGTGCACTTTCCCACACATGAACTGTCATAATCACACTCTCTGATTGCTAGGCAAAGAAAACATGACAGGATGATGCATGTTTCCTCGCAAAAACCCTAATGGCCATTAGTGAATGACGACGTTAGTGAAGGTTTACTATCTCTACATGTTAAATTGCCTGTGTCTGCACTCCAAACAGAACACAGATGTTGCATATGAAAGTAAAATTCGTCTGTGTATAGTACAAGTTGTGAAGCGTGATCTCTGCTACTGATCCTCACAATCGCTTCACACGATCTGCTTCGACAAGTCAACATTTCTCGCATCGTTTTCCATTGATTCATGGCAGCACAGGATGAATACAGTGATAGAGTGTGGCAGAGGGTGCTTGTGATGTACAGCATGTTCACATATGTGTCTCTGTGATGAAGCAATGCACGCATCAATCACTCAATGAACAGGCTGTTTCAACACTTGAGCAAATAAACCGGCCAAATGCAGCAAAACTGTCATCTACATCATCCTGCATACTAAATATTCTGGGTTATCCCAAGTGAAGCGTGTGATTTGTGCACCACTAGGGCAACCGGAATTGCAGAAATAAGTGTTTTCCCCTTAAAACACACCCGATTGAAAAACTATTTCTATGAGAATTACAGAAAGTGATTTACAACTATCCTTACACATTTTATTAAGGCCTTGTTAGCTCCTGCTGGTTGATCCCGTAAACACATTTTATGATGCAAAACGCGTTCATCTCCACTTAGGGCCATGTAAAAGTATTCTGATCAAGTAAATAAACATTTTTTACATGCGTAATTGGAAAAATAAAACTATTATGTGGAATTGTCTTAATTTTAAGGCAACGGGTTTTAAGATTGCCGATATGCTCACACAAAAATTGCTGCAAAAGACGTTTTCCAACAGGTTTTATTGTAGTTTCTATCCAACACCATTGACTCGACCTGGACAAAAACTACGATAAAACCTGTCGGAAAGCATCTTTCGCAGCGATTTTTGTGTGAGCACATCAGTGAACACCCCCGACCACTCAGTGAGTTTAAAGGGACAATGTGTATGTTTTTAATGTATTTTATTATTTAAAATCAATGTTTTTTATTCAAAACCAAAACCCGCGAGCTTCTCCTCCTGTCCTTACGGTAATCTCTCTACTGTGCGACAGAGAGTCGCTTGGTTATGACGCAATCGTTAGCCTACCTTACCAAAAAAACTGCTTCTATGGGGCCATAACATAAGCTACAAGGTAATGGAGCATTTTATACATTGTCGTGTTTCTTTAGAAATAAATAATGGACAAATGGGGTCTTCAAACGCCTCATATGTAAAGTTATTAGCTATCAAAGTGACGCCAAAATGAATGGGAGTCAATGGAAATGCTAACGCAAGTGAAGTTCTGCTACAAGTCTACAAGGCTTCAATTTCCGGTCAATGGATTACCCCCGTGGAGAGCAAAATTTGTTTTTACCGCTAGATGGGAGAAATTCCTACACATTGTCCTTTGCAAACTAAAGTTTAATCCGTTTTATGAAGAATTGTTCCAGTGCACCCATGCAACCATTGTGGTGGTAGGAGGGCGCAACCACAGAAACCGAAAATTCTCGGCCAGCAGCATGCGTCCAAATTTCAATCTAAACCGTCCTATTTCATCAGAAAATCTTAAAACAGGGCTTTAAGTGTAAAATACCGATCTTGTCCTTTAAGTCAGCGCATCACTTTTTAGTGTAAAGAAAAAATAAAATATAGAATTTTCTTTCTTCTGCCTTTCACATCATACTCAAAACAATTGCAAATGAATCATTTGGCTGAAAAACGATCAATTAAAAATTAGACAGTTTTAAAACTCAATTATTATTTTAATCAAAGAAGTGATTTAAACAGATAGTTAACCAAAAACTCCAGTATGAATACTTGTTGTTGTTGTTGTTGTTGTTGTTCATTTTTGGTGAGCTATTCCTTTAATTATATATTTTTAATAAATACAAACTGCACATTTCTGCTTTTTAGACCATCATTGTCACTGATTTTTTTTTAAAGAAAGATACGGGGGTAACTTAGGATAACAACCAGATAAAAAGGTTCATATTTAACTTATGACTCCTTAGTGGACGATCTGCCAATGATATACACAATAGTGAAGAGGGCAACAGCATAAAGAGTGTGGTGTTTATTGCAATTTCAAAGGTCCGTGATAATAAAATGGTATATATATGTGTGAGATTTATCACGAGTTCCAGCCTCAAAGCCCTGAAAATAATGCCAAGATCCTGCCAAGAAGTCGGATCAACTGTAATTACAGGCCATTTAATGCGAAACGAACTATGTTCAACTTACTATAATGTTTATTCTTGAACCAAACAATAAGGAACTGTCTCCTGTAATCAAAGAAGTCACATCGCGGGTCATATGAGTCGCATTGGTCTCTTGACAGACGAGATGTGTTTGTCGTACTTTGACTGCAGTAAAGAAGTAGCCTAATCAATACATAATCCAGACTGTATAAATCTTTATGTCAAAGGGAAAGGTGTGTGCATGAGAACACGAGAACTCTCTAAATGAAGCACTTAACCCATAAATGTTTCATTTGATGTGGTCTTGTTTAGTCCCAAACATGTTCAACATGCAGAGGCTTGATTCCCCTTTACTCACCCCAGATATAGTCAGAACCATATTCACATTGGCAGGAGAATTGCATGGGTGTTTAAGTTACATTATGACGCAATAAGTGTTGCTTTTTTTGATACGTTCAATAGGAGTCACAAACCCTAAAGAATCGCCCCTCTGAACTGATATAGTTTTGTCATTGACAGAGGCGACGGTGATTGCAACTGGCCAATCAGATTTAAGTATTTCAGAAAGCCATTAGGCTTTTTTTTAAAAATGCACTCTAAAAAATGCTGGGTTGTTTTAACCCAATTTTGGGTCAAATATGGACAAACCCAGCCATTGGGTTACATTTTTAAATTAGATTTTTAACCCAATGGCTGGGTTTGTCCATATTTGACCCAAAATTGGGTTAAAACAACCCAGCATTTCAGCAGATATAGAACATAGAAGACTTTTTAGAAAGCTATAATCATCAGATTCTGTCAAATTGACCATTTATAACTTATTTTACTGTTTTGATATCATCAAATCACCTTGTTTTTTCTCCATAGATTGTTATATGACTAGCACCTGCACTTGGACATTGACCTGTGGCAAGCAAATCTGAGGTCATAATATGCTGAGTATTCATAATGTGACTAAGGGAATTTTTCCACTCCAGTCCAGGTTTTACACACACACTCATTAACTACAGGAACACCTGACAGTATTTCCTATTATTGGAACTTCAAAAACATCCTATCTTCCTTCTTATTAGCACTCACTAAATGATTATTCCAACTAATACATAAAAGTAAGATGCTTGTATCACCTCTAAGACCTTTAGTGAACTGGATCACTGACCCAATACCCAAAAGGCCCAGTGTGGGTGAGTATAAAAACATGGAGCGATGATCAGGATTCAACTCTATAAGAAGAGTTGTGTTTGGAAACACCGCTGTTAGTCGCTTTGGCAGCACCCAACAGTAATGATGAAGATCCTGTTTCTGATCCCAGTTTGCCTGAGCCTGATTCTCGACAGCTGCGCACAGAAGCCCGAGCCCTGCAGTAAGACCTTTTGTCCTACACATTTTAGTCAAATTTATAGTGCAGTTGAAAGAACTAAAAATGTATATATGCTTGTTTTGGATGCTTTTAAATGAATCTGTTTAAATGAAACTTGTTATTCTCCCTTGACTTCCAGAGTCTCCACCCTTGCTAGAGGGGGCGCTGACTGCAGTATGTGGACGGTCTTTACATATACATTTGATACCTTCTCTTGTTTGGCTTATATCTGCAGATAACTATGCAATAATAATAATATTATATTCTTCTCAACACAGTTCATCCCAGGGCAACACTTGCGTGTTTTTGAGAAATTCTCCTATGATGCCTATGGACAAAATGTCCGAGTTCTTGCATCTGGAAGAGATGGCAACGAGACCTTCTTTGTAGACAGGCTTCTGCTCTTTAGAGAGGTAAAGTACCACGGTTTAAGGAGAAATAGCATCGCAAGACATGAATTTTGCACAATTCATCATTGGGGATTGTGTTGCTGACTGCTAATATGACCCTGAGTTTGCACTTCTGTCAATAGGGGGTCAGCTATGAGATCCACTACCGCAACCAAACTTGCATTAAGACTGCATTAAAGGTGCCATTCAGACATATTGGGATTCCCCATGATGCCCATTTCCTGACTCAAATGGTCTTGGGTAGCAGCTCTATTCTAGGACAAGGACTGCTCGTCAATAACTGGAATGGAACAGTGACGGAAACAAAAGGTAATGTGCACCGTTATGCTTCCTTATAACACGAATGTATAAAAACATACAAGTTTTTACTTTTCGAAACGGTCACAACAAAACAGTCTAAAATATAAAAACTTATAATAGGCTTTGCCACAGTGACAAAAACACATTTTGGAAGAAGTATCAGTGTATAGGTGTTTTGAACAACAACAAAAAAGTTACTTTTTTGTAAGGATTAGTTAACTTTTGAAAAACTTTTGCTGATAATTTACTCACTCACATGTCATCCAAGATGTCCGTGTCATTATTTCTTCAGTCGAAAAGAAATGGGGTTTTGATGAAAACATTCCAGCATTTTTCTCCATATAATCCACTTCAGGTCCAAAAGACCGTTTCAGTGGGCTTTAAACGATTCCATACGATGAATAAGGGTCTTATCAAGCGAAACGATTGCTCATTTAATAAATAAATAACAAAGTTTAGGTTTTATAAGCTCAAATGCTCGCCTTTCTCTGTTCTGTGACGCACGTTTGTGACTCTCCTGTTCGAACGTGTTCATCAATATGAACGAATCTTCATTTGGTTCATTCAACAAACGAAACGAATGAATTGACTCGGGAAAAGATTTGTTCATTTTGATGAACGAGTTCGAACAGGAGAGTCACGAACGTGCATCGCAGTACAGAGCAAGGCGACCGTTTGAGCTTATAAAACTTTGTTGTTTTTTTGTTTTTTTAAATGAACGATCGTTTCGCTTGATAAGACCCTTATTTATCGTCTGGAATCGATTAAAGCCCTTTGAACAGTTTGCAGTTTGTACTGAAAGTGTCTTTTGGACCTTGAACCGTTTGGTTCTCACTTTAGTTTATATGGAGAATAAACCTTTATTTCCTTTCGACTGAAGAAACATGGACATCTTGGACGACATGGGGGTGAGTAAATTATCAGCAAAAGTTTTTTGAAATGTGAACTACTCCTTGAACTACTCCAAGTAGCTTGTCGTTTTGGCTTGAATGAACCGATATAAAATTGGCTCTAGTTCCTTTGCTAGTTGGCTTATGTTCTCTGTACTGTTCTCTGCAGAAAACTACCTGCTGACCTTCACTGCGTTTGGCTGCGTGCCTCTCTACACCATTGATTTCACACAGAAAGGGGAATTATCTGTCATGACAAGGTTAGTGTTGAAAAGTAGGCTGATCTCCCATACAGAAAACATAACCATGTCTAACATGTTTTTCATTAAAGACCAAAGACCCATGGATAATACTTATGTAATCAAGGCTGCAATCTTATCCTTTACTTAACCACATTTGTAGTACACTGGTCAAAAACAACAGCAGATTGTGCAAGCGACCCTCTTAACCAATTACATGTGTTTACCTTGCCTTTCCTCTTCCTCTGATCAAGGCTGTCTTCATGCAAGCATAACGAATAACATGCACATAAAACAAAAAAAAGTGTGCTTCATGAAAACAACTAATTCTGTTTAATCAAAATAAGAAAAGGAGGATACTGAATGGGTCACAGATGTAGACATAACCTTACTCTGAGTGAACATTTAAGATGTGGTTTATATATATATATATATAATACAGTAGTCAAAAGTTTTGGAAGCATTACTATATTTTAGGTTTTTGAAAGAAGTATCTTATGCTCATCAAGCCTGCATTTATTTGACCAAAAATACAGGAAAAAAATACAGTAATATTGTGAAATATTATTACAATTTAAAATAATGTTTTTCTATTTTAATGTACTTTAACATATAATTTCTTTCTGTTATGCAAAGTTGAATTTTCAGTATCATTACTCCAGTCTTCAGTGTAACATGATTTTTCAAAAATCATTCTAATATGTTCCTTTAATACTGAGTTATTATCAATGTTGGAACAAAACGCTGTGCTGCTTAATATTCTTTTGTAACATAAAAATTTTAAAAGAACATAATTTATTCAAAATCTGTTCTAACAATACACTACAGTTCAAAGGTTAATGCTTGGTTAAACACTGTTCTTTATGTGGGAAAAAAATGTTTTATTCATCAAAGAATCCTGATAAAAGTATCACAGGTTATATCAAAAAATACTTTTTAAAACCATTTCCAACATTTATAATAAATCAGCATGTTATACTGATTTCTGAAGGATCATGAGACACTGAATACTGGAGTAATGTCTGATCAAAAATCAGCTTTGCATCACAGAAATTAATATTTTAACACACTAAAATTTTAATATTTCACAATATAAGAGTTTTTTTCTGTATTTTTGATCAAATAAATACAGCCTTGGTGAGCATAAGAAACTTCTTTTTAAAAACTGGTACTAATTACATTTTCTAACAGTTAAATATATACATTTTCTCACAATTTTGGATCATTTCTTCTTTTTACCAATTATTTTATAGCATCACCCATTTGTTTTTAAAAATTTTACACCTTAATCACCCCTAGGGATTAAGTAATATCTTTAAGCAAATAAACAATCAACCTCAAATGGACCCAGAGGCCAACATGATTTCTTCTTTCCATAGCTTCTTTGACCTAGTGGAGGGAATAGAGAACCCAAATGTCTTCATCCCACCTTCATTCTGTGATTCTGGGGAAGTGCTGCCAGCCAAAGAAGGTGTCAAGACAAACTCCTTCATTGGTCTTCTCTAAGAGAAACAATGTGTATGTTTCAGTGCATGTCTAGCTTAAATTGCAGCATGGATGCATTTTAAACCTACGCACATTAAACAGTGTGACTATGCAAACTATAACTACTGCAAGTTATTTTTTATTCTGATGAAAGTCAAATACAGTCAAACATGATAAAGCAATTTCCATTCCTATCATAAATGACAGGCAGTCTTCAACTACAAGAAACAAACAAAAAGAACACCTAAACGAAATAACCATATACAACTGAAAAAAAAAAAGTATGATGAAGGTTAAACTGTACAATGTCCAGTGCCTTGTATAACAGATTCTCCAAATTTCTCCAAGAGTCTTAGGGGGGGTTTTGACAGGAAATTGCAATGTCAAGTGCCGGGTTCACATTTCACTTCACAGGTTTAGAGTCGAGTCAAACCCACAGCACAGAGATAGACGAGGCCTTCAGCAGCCGATCTGCTATTTGTACAGGATGTCGTAGTGGCCTGGTCGGTAGAGGAGGAAAATCTTGGGCTCTCCACCTTCAGGGAAGATGTGGTGATTAACTGTTCCCCCCTCTCCTCGATCCATGTACTCCACCTTGATGCACACGTTTAAAGCCTGAGCCAGAGCTATAATGTGAATGTGATCACTTTCTTTGGACATGGGCTCCACCTCCTGGCCAAAACAGAAGGACACACTGGTTAAAAATGTTGCAAAGTCATTGAAGAGCAGGTTAAATCTACATCAGGGGTGTCCAATCCTGCTCCTGGAGGGCCAGTGTCCTCAAACCTTTCCCAACACACTCGCCTGGACGTTTCTAGTAACCCTGAGGACCTTGATTAGCTGGTTCATTTAATTAGGATTGGAGCTAAACTCTGCAGGACAGTGTCCCTCCAGGAGCAGGATATAAAATATATCACTTCTTCAAGTGACGAAGGACTTTTTCAGTGTTACCTGTTGGCAAAACTCTCGAACGGTGCGACCACCCTCTATGAAGTGCTGGAAGAAGTCTTCCTCTCTTTGCAGATACCCAGAGGTCACCAGCCGCAGATAGACGACCAGATAATCCGATACACTCTGCTCATTAAAGGAGCCGAGCAGCTCACCCACAGACGGTTGCTTATCGCATGTCTCAATCAGATCCATGAACTGAAGAGAACAAGACAAGAAGAAATTAATTGTGCAAGAAATTCATTTAAGATTACCCCAGCGAAAGAAAAGGGCAAACGGGAGATATGCGATCTCAAATGTTGTACTCATTTTCATATATGATTGTTCTATCAACAGGACTGATTTCAAGTTTCCAGAAGAAATATTCTTTTTTTATGTAGAATATAAATAAACCGCATAAGGGCCTGTTCACATATCGCAAATTTTGCGCGCTCAAGTTCGTTATTTCAAATGTAGGCACGCGGTATGCGCGATCATAATGGAAGCAACGCGGTCGTTTTTTCCAAGCGTGTCCGCGCCACTTTGAGATTAAAACATTTCAACTTTTCAGAATGCCGCAAACGCACCATAGGCGCACAGTAGGTCACGTGACAAGAACCAACTGGAGCGCAACCGTCCTAGCGCTTTGGAAAAAGGACAATACGGCAGCGTTTTCTACGCATTTTTAGGCGCTATATGTGAATCCGGCCTAACAAAATGACTAAAATTTAGATAAAACTGGATATATAAAAAGTGTACAAAATAAAAGCTAATTTAAAATACAGGACATTCTTCCAAAGACTTACTGTGTTGTGAAAATCTTCAATGGTGAATTCTGTGAAACCTTGGCTCACCAGATCCAGTTTACTCTTGGCAGCAATAGCCTTAAACCTGCCAGAAGTGAACAGAACCAAACGCAATCTTAGAAGTGTGTGCTATAAGTTACAAGACCATTATCTTCTGACTTTCATGAAAATGATCTTAACAGGCTTGACACAACAAGTAGTTTGTCAGTAAAAACGCTGCATGATGTGACGATCACTGCCATTTAGAACATATTTTTATGTTTTTATATCTAGTTTTGAGGTGAGGGAATCATTTATTCAGCTAAATGAATAAATGATGTTCACTTGAATGAAGGCTGGAGGTAGTTACTTATGTAATTCTTTGCTGTCTTCAAGTAAAGACTCCAGATGTGAGAAACCAAAGGCTCTGTAGAAACAGTTCCCATCTGGCCGTGTTTTGCGTATTGACGAGTACTTCTGCTGTAAGTCCTGTTGGTGAAACAGTTTTGAAAAGAAAAGTCAGAGATGGGGATGCTTGGGAATATTTGTGTATGTAGCTGGATAACTGAGATAAAAGACAAAGATAACGCATTGCATTATGTATGCATGGCATTCGATAAACATTCATTCTCTATTGAAAAGGTTCACTTACTCTTATCTTCTGCTGGTAAATGGTGTCATCATCTGAATACTCTCGCTTAAGGACAGACAGTTCCTGTCTTTCTGACACCAGAGAAATACTGGTTGCTATCTACAATGACATTCAAGATGGGTTAGAGATTGAATATTGCATTTTTTCTTAATGAGCATCATGGGAATTCATTAATACCTGTCAGGATAATACAATACAAAAAAATCACAAAGTTTAAAGTTTTATACGCTCAAATGGTCTCCTTGCTCTGTTCTGTGACGAATCTGTTCCCGAGTCAATTGGTTATTTCGTTCGTTAAATGAACCAAATTACACGAAAAAAGATTTGTTCATTTTGATAAACGAGTTCGCACAGGAGAGTCACAGACCAGAGCAAGGCGACCATTTGAGCTTATAAAACTTAAACTTTGTTATTTTTTTAATGAGCGATCGTTTCACTTTATAAGACCCTTATTCATCGTCTGAAATCGTTTAAAGCCCTTTGAACAGTTTGCACTGAAACTGTCTTTTGGACCTTGAACCGTTTGGTTCCCAGTAAAGTGCATCATATGGAGAAAAATCCAGGAATGTTTTCATCAAAAAGCTTTATTTCTTTTCGACTGAAGAGAGAATGACATGGACATCTTGGATGACATTGGGGTGAGTAAATTATCACACATATCACACATGATATTACAATACAAATGAATAGATCCCTCAACAATTACCTCTTGCTGAATCTTATCTTGCTGTGCAATAATGGCTTCGTCATATGCAAGACAATTCAGCCCTGTCAAAAAACAAACACATTTAAGTGCAAAATATTGACAAATCTGCCAATTACTTAAGTGAATAGTACTTGTTTCCCCTTACATGGTCAGGAACGAACGTTAATATATTGACTGTTACTGCGAGACGAGTGTAAAGGTATTCCTACATTTGTTTCCACAGTGCAGTGTATTTACAAAGGCGTGTGTGATATACGGGGGAGATTTTTCGTTGAATGTTTGTTTTAAGATGTAACGTTAGCTAGTTGCTAATCGTATACAGCATAATACAATTATTTGGACACTGAAACATGTAACGTTAACGTTACTTTCAAACATAAACAATGACCTCTCAGCTATTGTTATTAGCAGGTAACTTAAGCAGAGCGCTAGCTGTTCATGCCTTGGCTCCATACAGCTCAAAATGCCAGCGACATGAGTAAAACGATTTAAACAGAATTTGGATCTGGCTAATATCGGTAAAGTACTTCTCACCATCAGCCTCTTTTTGAGGGATCTCCTGTTGTTGCTCCTCCGCCATGTTCCTGCAGAACAGTCATTTCCGGTCACCTGATTGATTGGAACTGCTGGAGATGAAACGACTTCCGGATGAGATTCTTCACCTGAAAGCACTATTTTTTTTTTTTACATATGTAACAACGGTAATTTTTTTTAACCGAGTTTCTCCCATAAAAGCTGGTGGTAAGTATACATCTTGACTTCATTATTAATTAAAAACATGTTTGCTTTATTATTTTCACAAACAAGGTGTGTTTAAGTGTTGTCTTAAGAGGAAAAAATAATGTATTGAACTAAATTAATTCCAAGTATATCATCATTTATTTCTAAATGGTTGTCAGAAATTGGATGTTTGTTACTGTATTTTGATATCTACATATTTTGATCAGACCCAATTAATGATTCAGTAAATTTGTCGTAGGTCTCCAACATTAACTTATCTTATACATGTTGTACAAGCCTTGCAGTCATTGACTTAGCTAGTTATTATGAAATATTTAAAAAAAACAACAACAAAAAAAACATTAAAATACAAATCAGTCATGCAACAGGTTATTGTAATGCATTATATATGATGCTTTATTTCAGCAGCATATCGTCTAGAAATTGGTATATTGGTAGCATAAAAAAATAGACAGAATGTAAGATTTAATGATTTATTTCAGATGTAACAGCTCCAGGTAATAAGAAACACCCATTATTAAATGTTATTACACAGTTGGTAAACGGAGCAGACGCTCGGTGTAATGAAGACCGGAGTGTTTGGAGGAAAGTAACCAGTCACATGGAGAGGTAGTTGGGTGGTTCAAGGAGAGAAATTGTTCAGGTAAATCGGAGATCTGTGCGATGGTGGTCCCAATGTGTTAAAAGCAATAAAACCCAGACATATGCTTTCAGTCAATGACAGATTGATCACTCAGATGCAGAATCCTTCTTTCTATAGTTTTCCAGGTTTGCCAGAACCCATCCAGCTGGTCCCAGGATGGCAAGACTAAAGAGGGCCAGACCAACTGCTGTCTCCTGTAAAAACAGACACAAGACCCAAACAACTGTTAGGTAAGCCTATTCTATCTCATGAACGCAACATCATAACCACTTAAAGTCATCATGGTATATTTTAAAGAAAAATTGCAGTATTTATTATAAATGACTTATTTGTGCCCATAATTTTTTTTTATGCGTCTTCGTTTTTGTTAATCAACATATCTTCTCTGATGATGGTGTGACAACAATACCAAACCACGACAATGTAATCAAACCCCAATGGACAAAATCAAGTCCTGCCCTCTATTTTTCTTATTCGAGAAGAATGTTTCACTCAGATGTGTAACAATAGGAAAGAAAAAATATATATGAATCGCAACTTCTGTTTCATGCAGGCTAAATGAACTGTAGCAACATACCAATGGTTATCACAGAACAGACTTTGAACTTTCATTCCAAGGCAATCTCATCATTGCCATCTTGAGATTCAACTTAAAACAGAATAGAAAATTGCCTTGGAAATCTAACGAATCACCATACATGTACTATTAGGGCTGTCAAAATGAAAGGGTTCATTTCTTATTTTTCTATATGAACGAGTTATATAACAATTAGCGTAGCAACGTTTTTGAACCCTGGCTTTTTTTTTTTAACTATCATTCATTAAAATTATTTTCAAACCATTCAAATGCAAAAGAGAACCAAATCTCCAGAAATTGAGAAGATCCATTACATCAGTAGCAGTATTGATATCAGTGAATGTATATATTTATGTAAGGTGCTTTTAATTATTTACAGGAAGCACTTCGTGCAACATATGTTTTAATTATTTGTTTGTTCTTTGCTGTAATTAAAGATATTCTAGCCCTAGCCCTATATATATATATAACTAAATAAATACACACATACCTATATATGGCCAGAATCTCTTTAATTAAAGCAATTAAACGAAAACATCCTTTGCAGAAACAAGGAACCGTAACAAATATACATAACGTAAATGGACAAGATATAATTTAAAATAGAAGACATGGTAACTTTCTGTAACTATTAACTAACGTTAATTAGTGTATCATTATATATATATATATCGTTTGAAATGCAAACAATGGCCCTTAAACGTGAATTATTTTTACTTTAAAGAGGATACTAAAATTAATACAACTAAAAATGTTTAGATTCAGTTCGCCATCGATCCTCTTGCTACTCCATGACCTTCCGAATAACCGCTATGGGCCGATGAAGTTTTGTTTTGAGTACCGTTTCAACCACAAACCACATTAGTCCACGAATAATGCGAAAATGTGTGTGATTTAGAGCTCAAACTAAACTGAATTTGTTTCCGATGACCATGGGGCTCTAAAGGTGAATGCCAAGGATATCATGGCCTTCCCTTCGCGAGCTTCAGAGGAATCATCCAGCTCTCTACAGATACTCACAGCGGGCCCCAGTGCATCCTTGGCAGGACGCGAGGCGATGTTGGCTCGCTGGACGATGGTTGATCCCCGCAGAACCGGAGAGGTGCTGATCCGAGCGATTCCCCGCAGAAATCCAGACATCTTGCTGCTCTGATATATATCGAGTATGTAATGAACAGGAAGAGGAATGACACCGGAATCTACAGCAAACGCTCATGGGAAACATCCGTATGCGTGTGTATGGGAGTTGTAGTTTTTTTGGGCATTGCCCATTTTCAGCTTGTCACACTGTTAAAAATAAACTGTCTTGCACAGTCACTAGTTATACATTATTAAGATTATTCATTACATATGTTTATTTATGTAACAGTGACGGTGGTGCTTCTTCGTGGTGACAGTTAAATGGTCACTAAACAATCTTTTACTTTTTACATAACCGCATATGCCTCATGAGAACAACATGTGCTAGTTGACACAAAAGAGCAAGTAATCAGATCCTGCATAATACTAATGCAGTGTCACCAAAATGTAATATATATATTTCATTCTGTTTACATGTTTCAAGTAGGTTTATTTTTGGGACCGATTTCTATATTAATATGAGTCTTGCTGTTTGGGTTGTTTTTTGTTACCACCATTAGTAGAAAAAAGATAAAGTCTATGTGACCTCGTGGTCGCCTAACGTTACATACTTGTTGTATGTTGCCACAATCTCCAGTTAGGCTGTTCTGTCGTGACAACTCTTGGAGTATTTATGGCAATAGTAATGGTATGACAGTGTTAATATGTTTGGTCTTGGCCAGTGGTCTCAAACTCGCGGCCCGGTGATATTTTGTGGCCCACTACTTAGCTTTAATGTCAAGTAGGGGGCCACAAAATGTTAGTGAGGCCCGTCGTTGCGTGTGCCGCGATTTTTTTATCCCTTATGGGCTACCATAAATAGTCTCGTGACAGTTTACGGTGGGTTTGTTGTCAGCCGCGAAGTACAACATACATGTAAAAATGAGCGCGTCGCTTCAATTACGAGCGCGCGCGCCTACATTTTAAAAATAACGAACTTTAGCGCGCAAAATATGTGAGTGCAGTGCAATATGTGAACAGGCCCCTTGGTGAGCTACCACCGGCTACCACCCAGAGGCTATGGCTACCACCTATCAGGCCACGCACGAGCTACTGGTAGCCCGTGAGCGACGTGTTGGAGACCCCTGCTCTAAAACAATGTGAGTATAATCATTTTGAGCTTGTAATATGTGTTCAACAGGTTGATATTAAGAACGTTTGCTTTGATTTGTCCAAAGTCAGTCGTTTGCCTGAGACACGTGTAGAAGACGGGCAGACATGACAGCAAATATTTGTATTTCAGAATCAATAAGTATAATAAAAGGAAATGTGCCTTCCAAAAAAAACATTCAATATCATTTTAATGCGTTGTATAAAACAAAATAAAACGGACATGAGCAAATATAAGTATCGCGAGATGTGTTACAAGGAAAAGACAAAGAAAGTTTGTAAAATGAACTTCAACTGTCAGAAGGACAGCTCATGAAGGAACCAATCATGTAACGTACAGAAAGGAATGTTCAAATTCAGAGGAACAGTTCAGAAGAAACATTAATAATAAAGTTTGAGAAGATTGGATCAGTTGAGCTCCTTTTTTTGGAATTCTTGAATACTATTTTTTGTGGAATACTTGATGCCACCCCACCTGACCCAGACTCTACCTCCAGCGGCCCCCAGTTAAGTTGAGTTTGAGACCCCTGGTCTAGGCGGAATAGATTTGCACTGTTAGACATTTAAAAGGTTTTTGGTAACATGTCTGCTTGTTTTTTTCCCTCAGTTGTTGTGACTGTCCTAGGAAAAAATAAGAAAAGTGCCAAGATTTATCCCAGGACTATTGACAGAAATGATCACACTGGGAAGAGAGTGACCACAGAGACTTCAACATTATGCACCGGTGTTCGGGAGTGGCAAGGCTCAGATCAACATTTATCTTTCCTTTCCTCTGATGAGTGGAATACCAACACCAAAACTGACCGGCAGGAAACCAAAAGATGAGGCAAGTGGGTGGTGGGACATTAACATATTCTTCTTAATGCATATTTATGCAACAACAGTACCTGCAATAGATTGTAAAGTATGATACTTTAAGTTCTCTATTAAGTTCACCACCATTCAGTTCAGTTCATAAGCTGTCAAATAAGACCAAACATGTCATAACTCACTAGTTGATAAATAGTATGTAGTGGAGAGCATATGTCCTGTGAAGCAAATGGTACAGATTTTTCATTGAGTTATAAATGACTGTCTCTCCAGACAGAACTGTCCTGCCAGGAATGTCTCACACCCAACTGTCCTCAATCAACATATTGATGAATCCCTTGCACTAGATAGGCATTACTGTGATGATAAAGGCCGGTCACTCATTTATTTACTCAAATACAAAATAATTTAATTCAATACAATCTGAGAGATTATGTAATATGCCAAGAACCCAATTAAATTAAATAATTAATTATTTATATTTATTAATTTGAATGCATACTACATAGCTTTAATAAATATTATCAAAACAAACACAAATCACATTTATCAACAATTTGTGTTCTTTATTTCTTTGCATCATCATGTAATAAAACAAAAAATCCACACTCTCTCTCTCTCTCACACACACACACACACACACACACACACACAAAAGATTTCTAAAGAGCAGAAAGCTCCATATGAACCCTATTTCTCACTTAGCCCAAGTAAATAATACTTAATTTACATTAACTGCAGTCATAAAAACAAGTTAAAATTCAAAGAAACCCCCCTATACAGCCATTGGTTGTTTCCATCATATTAACATAAGAGTTCTCTTCGGTATGGCATCGATCATCTCAATTTATGTCATATACTGAAGTGACCGTCTCAGGCAGACTCTTTCAGGTGGACACAACTGGGATCCTTCTTGGCCAAATCCTCTTTTTCAGCTAATCTTTTGGATTTTGTCCGTCCTAAACCTCTATAATAAGTTAAAGAGTTGAAAAACATGTTATTGTTACCAATTTACACAAACTTTGCTTATTTGCACTTTAACTTTTGATGTAACATTCTCTTGCGATGTCAATTGCATCATGTTTGATCAAATTCAACCAGCACAAAACTTGATTGTGTATCAAGCCACCACACTGCAAAAAATCCAATTGCAAATTGTTAAGTTTAAAATGTTTCGTCGAGTGGACAATTTTTAAACACAACTTTGAGTTTACCTATAAAAACTATTTAACTAATAGTTACAGGATACGCCCAGATACGCTACAGGACATCAAAGAAAAAGACAAGACCTTCATGCTGGATGCCCCCATATCTAAAGACGGCCTATTTTGGAAGTCTGTGACTGCCGTGATGGAAAAATTTCGAGCAGCGAAACAACAATCTGCTGTTTTTCGCCAGCTCATCAACTGGTAGCTGAACTAGTTGGACTGGTATGATCATGGAGCAATTTGAGTTGGACTGGTAGATGAACTTACTGAGAAAGGTAAAATTAACTTAATTATTAATCAAATAAGTTTAGAAATAATTAATGAATAAGTTTAGAAATCTTTAAAATTGATTTAGCACAACTTTGACCACTGAAGTTGAGTGAACTCAGAAATGCTTTGCAGCTGGTGGCTTAAATGTTTTTAAACTCAACTTTTTTTTTCTTTTTTTTTTTACTGTGCACAGGCTCACCTGTCGTCCACATCCTGGATAGTATCAGGCAAAGGTTGTCCAAGGGTTTCTGGGAGAAAGTAGGCGAAGATCGCACTGACAATTGGAGCCCCTCCGTAGATAAAACCAGGTAGCCATTGGGAATCCTCTCCCAGAAGGAGCACCATGGGGGCCACCATTGCTCCAAACCGAGCCATCATGGAGACCCATCCCATTCCGTTCTGACTGAAAGGACACAGCAGAACATTGCATACGTTGACATCAGTTGCACTGGAAAGTAGTATGGGATTCTGGGATTCCTATTATTGCTTGTCAAAAACAAACACATGAAATGCAAACAGGGCCGTAACCACCATATACATCGAGGGAAACAAGTCCCTCCCCCAAAAATTAGAAATGGACAAATTGATACAATATTTGTATTTAGAATATATATATATATTTTTTTTTAAAGTGGCATTTTTTGGCTGGTCTGCAGTCAGCGGTCTAACAGCTGATTAACATGACCAATTAAATCAAAGAAGGTGGGGTTTAACTAAAAGGGATTCAGATACACCGAACATTAATTCCAGTGCAAGGCTTCAGTTTTTAATGGTAAAAGACTGAAATAAGATGCAAGTAGCTATATATATATTTATATTTATATTTATATTTATTTTCTACCTTTTTCTTTATTCCATTTAATCCATTTTAAAAAATATATTATTTGTTTCTTCTAAAGAAAAATACCATTACAACCCACCCCCACTAATGTTCCAAGACATGCTTGCGGCCTTGTGGACAAGTGCAATTGAAGCTCAATCATAGGGAATTTCTTTGTTGTTTGATTTAATTTAATGTTGCTGATTTAATTACCGGATGACAGTAGGATAGAGCTCTCCAGAGTACAGGTAACAGCAGCTGAATGACGCAGCCAAGCAACCCTTCCCAATCACTGCCAGGCTGGTGCGTAACACTTGCATGTCTGCACATTCACACAAAAAAAGTGTCACAAATACATTGCTCCATGATCAGCCATATGAATGTCAAACTTGTATTGTGGTGAACATATGTGACAATGAGCAGTTGTATTATTATTGCGCTTTACTGCTAACCAGGCTCACCATAAGGCACCAGAAGATTAATGAGTATCATTACACCAGCCAATGCAAGAGCTCCGCACTGAGATGGCCTTCGTCCTAAAAAGCTCATGGATATCGTAACCAAGATTTTGGCTGGTATATCCACTGCTCCAAAGATGACCTGGATTAGATAAATGCTGACCCCAAATTTCTGCAGATCCATGGAGAGGCCATAGTAAGCGAAGCTGGTTGAGAACCTAAGATGTTACAGTTCGAATGTCAACAAGTGTGGTATGATTCAAATGCTGGTTGTCAATGAATGAAATGGTTGGATTGAGTGACTGACCAGACTGCACTAAGGCACAAGGTGATGGTTCTCATAGTGGATGTCCGCAGGAGGTCTAGAGCACTGTAAGACCCCTGTGAACAGGCCATTTCCTTCTTCATGGACTCTTGCAACATCTGCATGCACAACCACAACAGAATAAGCGTTCCGAACGACTCGGAGGATGCTGAAATTGACACAATCCACGTAAAGTCATACCTCGAGGTTGATTTTATCGGCTTCTGCTCGGCGTCCATTTATGCGAGCCACTGTTTTGAGGTTTTTTACTGCCTGCTCTGACTTCTTGGTCAGGACCAGCCAACGAGCAGACTCTAAGAACCACCTGCAGAAGACAAAACTCAAACATGAGAAAAATAAACATCGACTTTCAACGCGAACTGTAAACAAAACAATCTTCGCAAACATGTTTAAGTATTTCGAGAAGAGGAAGACTTGCATTTTTTTTTGCCCAGCCATGTGTATTTGAAACCAAATACACGGGCGCACCAGATCGTCAGCAGCGTCACTGCGGACTCGTGAATGCGGGTCACTTTTTTAATTTAGCAGTTCCCAGTTCAGTTTCATGTGTTAATTTATCTGCTGACATGGTTTTAAATTTGCTCTCATGTCTCTGGTTAATCATCCCGTTTAGCTCCAGTGTTATTGCTCATTTTTAGTTGTTCTTTGTCTGTCACTGCTGTTGTATACTGGTTGTTCCATACAAGTTTTTTAGAAGTTATGAGTAATATGAGTGTTTGGTTGTTTTGATTTATTTAATAATGCTGCACATAGATTCTGCTACTTTTAACGCTTTTACACTTTTATTCAGAAAGGGGGAAAGTGACAGTAATGTTACAAAAGATTTCTATTTCAAATAAATGCTGTTCTTTTGAACTCTGTTTTAGTGCAACCCGTCATGAGCAGAAGACGCACCATGAGTAGAGGAAGGACACATAGAAGGGCAGAGAGACGGCCAATGTGAGCCAGCGCCAGTCTCTGATGCAGTAAGCGATGGCTACCAGGATCATCTGGCCTGTGGTGTAGCAGTAGCCCGTTCCTGTGCCCACCACCGTCCGCACACGTGTGGGAATCCATTCCACAACTGAGGAGAAGCAACAATGAAACTTCATGCTTTTCTCCTCTAGATGTCACCAAATACAATGTGAATCACATGGATTGAATAGATGCCAACCTCTGATCCACAGCTGTGTTATTCACCATACTCACTTAGAGAGAACGAATTGAGCACCAGACCAGAAAGGGCCATGCCACAGCAGACACGGAAAAGGCAAAACATGGTGAAGGATGTTGAGAAGGCAGCACATGTTCCTCCAACCGCCATCATCAGGTTAGAGATCAGCAGTAAAATGCGCCGGCCAAATCTACAACAGATTATGGGGATTTAATTAGTGTCCTATGTGTTTTATATAATTAAGGGTTTTTTTTATGTTGTCATGTTTAACTGTAAAAGCTGTCACAACCTGTCAGAAAGACCCCCAAAAAGCACTGCTCCCACAAGGACGCCTCCCATATATGTAGTTTGACTCATCTGTTTAAGCGCACGATGGTCACAAACCAAATCCCACTAAAAGAATCAACATTTTAATTAAAAGTACACAGGGAAAAACATATGGCTACACTTTATTTTAAGGTGTCGTAAAGTAGTTACATACTTACTCAAATAAGTACTGTGTAATTTTAATTAACTAAATGTACTTACTGTAGAGTTAGTAATAACTATAATGACTTATAGTTATTATTATAGCAAGTACATGTTGTAACGTGTAACTACTTCACCTTAAAATAAAGTGTTACCAAACTTTCGTTTCTTTGCTTATTACTTGGTGAACAGGCAGAGGTCATTCAGTGCCCCAAAAAAGTATTTAGACACACAAGGCACACTTACGAATGTATGATTTTCATTGAATTATTGCACAAATGGTACCTTTTCTTTAATTTTTTGGCAACACTTTACAATAAGGTATCATTTGTTAATGCATAGCTAACATGAATTAACAATGAACAATGTTTTACACCGTTTTAATAGTACATGTTGTTCAATGTTTATTAATGTAAGTTCACAGTGCAAGTAATATTAACAGACAACGTTTTGATTTAAAAAAAATGAAATGTTGAAATTAACACGTCACCATGAAAGCAAACTTTTTCTTATTAATAATAATAATAATGATAAGACATTTAACACTTGCCTCACTAATAATAGTAGAGGTCATTTCTGTCATGTTGTAGTACCATCCATCCTCACACTTCTGCATCTCTATCTCTTCCTCTTCCCGTAGGCTCTCTGAACTATTGCTGTTCAGGAGCTGCCACTGAGGATGTGCGTAGCGTCTACAGCGTTCCGGTTGGCCGTTCTGGCCCAGGGGCACCGTTGCACGCAGCATGTCCCCCATGGAGGATATTGAGAGGTTGGCGTAGGGGGCGCAGTGGTGCGGCGGCACGGCGGCCACAAAATTCTGCAGCAGGTTATGGCTGGCCATCATCAGGATGGGCATACTCAACAGGGTGACGTGCAGGATCTGGAAGCGTCCAGTACCGCCCACCTGCTCCAGCAAGTCAGAAAAGGCCATGGCTCAGATGTCCACAACTATAGGGAACATCACAGGTATTACAACTCACGTGAGGAATATAGTTCATAACAGAATGTTCTACTAACTGGGTTGTAAAATGTGTCTGTGGGAATATAAAGATAAGACATGTTGATCAAAAGCCCTTATGAAAAAAATCACTAGGTAATGCACTGCATTTATCACAATAAAATTATATTGCAATCATAAAACTTTGCAACATATCTGAATATTTAAATAGCAGATATGTTTATCCAAATAATTAAAAGTACAAGTGTAGATATTATGGAGATGCAAACATATTGTACGTAAAGATTAGGTTTTACAAGAAGTACTATTTCAGTCATTCTACCTTAAAATTTCTTGTTTAATTCAATGTGTTACCTATTTTATCAATTCAGTTGAATTCAGTTCTCATTTGTTTCTATAGTGCTTTTCATAATACATTGTTTCAAAGCAGCTTTACAGAAAATGCATGTCAACGTTACAATTTAGAGGTAACTGTCTTAGTTATGTATTTCAGAAATGTACTTATACAAATCACACAGTTAGCTAATAATATTTTAATTCAAACAATGTATTAAGAAACAATGAGCGCATTGAAGTAACTACACATGATTAGATTATAGAAAATTGGTGCATGTTGATTCAGAACTTATTTTTTCAGTGTAATTATAGCAATGTGAGAGAAAATAGTTTCTTTACCATTTGTTTCAGTGTAGGCTTCAAATCCAATAACAAATTAAATACAAATAATATAAATACAAAGAACACTAAATAAAAAGCTTTACAGATGAGCACAAAAAACAAGTGTGCACGGACCTTTGGTGACTTGGATGTCCTGAATTTTCTCCCTTGAAAACAAATGGAACTAGAAAGAAATTCTTAATGGGAGAAATAAATGGAGAAACTGTTATGCGTCGTTGTATAATCAGCTCTTAAATTCCTCTGGCTTTCGGGTGGAAATGCACCAAAGGTTTGCTCTGGATTAGAAGGTCCACGTTTAAACCGCTTGTGGCACGAACAGACTTTTCCATGAGGAACAGGAAGAGATGCTTCAGCTCTGAAGTTGTTGTGCTCCTTCTGGAATCCCTTGGCTAACCTCTGTGCCCGTACCTGCTGTGTCCTGAAGATTGTCCAGTGTCTGAGACAGTGGGGTGTTACTGTGAGGAACTGAGTACAACTCAGGGTAGATTAGTGTGCGGGACTTCATGTCTCATTATCAATGTAAAAGGAGGAGGGGATTATGGGTAAATGAATTACTTTTGGGCATAACTCTCTGCTTAGCTGAACGTAGGCAGAGAATTTCGTTCACTCACGCAATGAATGAGACAGAAGATGTATGACAAAGTAGAAGAGTAACCAATGATGTTGAGATGTTTTATGTAATGGGTATTTTCAACATTAAATGTACAAGATGCTTAGGTCAAAGGCCATTTATGCTTAACCAAAAATTGCTTAACACAGTAAAACTAACAATCATATGATTGGCTTAGATCATTCCAAATCAATCCCCAGAACAAATCACAGTGAAGAGAACGTGAGTGGCATTGCTCAACTGTATGATATGTAAAATATTACCAGAGAGAGAGAAAAGAGGAGGGAAAGGGAGAGAGCCCCAAGAAAGGGAGAGAGACATAGCATAAAAAGAGCAGAGCATTTAAAGAGACAGAGCAACAGTTACAGTCTTCTTTTAACTTTTCCCTGACCATGTGACTAAAATCCAATTGTGAGACATTCAAACTAACCAATCAGATAATTACACTTCCCCCATTGTTCTAAAGTTGTGACAATTCATTGAGCCCCAAAGTACACAAATCTTGGCCTACAGGCCTTGATCATTATCAGCCCCTGATAGTGCAAACTCCAAATGGTCCTTGTGGTTGAAAGAAGTGGTGGAACACAGTAAAGTGCATTTCAAATGTCTTGGATTATTTTCAATCCTACATAATGCTATATTTTTATTTTATTTAAATATATATTTTTAAAGGGATACTCCACTTTTTTTTTTTGGAAATAGGCTCATTTTACAACTCCCCCAGAGTTAAATAGTTGAGTTTTACCATTTTCGAATCCATTCAGCCGATTTTCTGATATTTAGAAGAATATCAGTATGCAGACAGTTTCTGGTCTCATTGACTTCCATAGTATATTTTTTTCCTACTATGGAAGTCAATGAGACCAGAAACTGTCTGGTTACTGATATTCTTCTAAATATCAGAAAATTGGCTGAATGGATTTGAAACCGGTAAAACTCAACTATTTAACTCTGGGGGAGTTGTAAACTGAGCCTATTTCCAAAAAAAGTGGAGTATCCCTTTAAACTTTGTATAAGTCAGTCAGCAGTGTATATTTCTTAATCCTGTATTAGAATATAAGATAATCTTTTTTTATTAATTACATTTATTTGCATTTCATTTTTAATATTAAATATTGTTCTAAGCAGTTCCACAGTTCTGTGACTAGTGAGCAAGCTAAGCTCTGCTCTACTGTATGCTGGCTGTGCAGCTGCACTGTGTTTTAAAATGTAGGCTTTAATATTCTCGAGAAAAGGAGTTTTCCCAATGCGTCTAGCGACTCAATACGAGTGAACCGTTTTCGAAAGGGAACACAGCGTAGACCTTCGCTTGAAACACATTGTGACAGATCAAGCCAGTTTCCCCTGCCAGTTTGTGAGATGACCTCAAGGTTGAAGGTGCAATAGGGGGGATTTAGCATTTCTCACGCAATTGTGGTGATGTAAACAAGCTCTAGACATTGCTGGTTACCCATTATAGTACTGAATGTCATAAAGATTGTTTACTGGCTGCGCATAGCATAACTGACCCCTGATTTCAAACTTTGCTTGTATGCATGCAAGAGTGTGTGAGAGATTGCTCACACGTGGGTAAATACTGAAGTGTACAGCATGAATGGGTCAACAAGTGCGTGTTTACATAACACTTATTCTCATTCTTAGCAAACTGGTGGGATAAATAACCGAACCAAACGAACCTTTATTACAGTTTTGTTGTTCTTTAACAAAAATAATTGAAAAAAAGGCCTTGCATTTGGGATAGCTGGTTATGATTATTAATAACAGCTGATGAGAGAGACTTTTAAGTCCTTGATTTTTGTGACTTTCACACATTACACAGTCCAAAAAGTGTTAAAATTGCAAACAGCAACCACAGATTCACACATACATATGAGCAATGCTTACTGCCTCACTTTAAAAGCAACCGTGACCCCCTACACCAGCCATTTTACACACATTACAGACAATCTTGTCATTTTAAGCATGCTCCTAATCCTTTAAGAACTAACAGCCAAATGCAACAGTGTTTGAGATTGGATTTAATTGGATTTTTTTTTTCTTTCAAGTATGCAGTGTTTGAACAGTTTAGATGGGGGGGGCATCTATTGAATTTCAAAACCCAAATATAACATCAAGAACCTTTTTGAATTTGCATTTCCTTCATTTCACTTTTGGTGTGAAAAGGCCCTTTACATTTTCCAACAAATTATTATCGTTACAAAAAAAAAACAAAAGAAACAGCCCAGATGAGAAAAAGTAACACAAAAGCAATGTAAAGCATTACTTTCCAAAAAAAGTAACTAACACAATTAGTTACTTTTAGGGAGTAACACAATACTCTACTGTAATGCATTACTTTTAAAAGTAACTTACCCCAACACTGAGCCTATGTAGATCATAGACTCTGTTTACACCTGGTATTATGCATTTTGGTCGATCGGATCATAAGTGGACAACGCTAAATACAGGTGTAAAAGGGGTCAAAAATGTTTTGAGCTTGTCCACGTTGGACCACTTCCAGAGTCGAAAACGTATTCGACTGGATTGCTTATGTAGTGTAAACACTCATATGGTTGAATGTGTTCAAACATTAAAACATTATGGGAAGCGCGCTAGTCAGACAGGATATCATCTTCGTTGGCTGAATGAAAGTTGCTGTACTTCAAATGTTTTCTGTTGTCTACAGGCATGGTCATAGCTAAATTTCACGAGTATATTTAGTTCATTAGATGATGATGATGGTGATGAATTTTATTTATAATGCACTTTACATTTGACATCAAGTCTCAAAGTGCTTCATTAGATTGAAAAATCAGGACAGAAGTGCCCAAACGTGGACAAAACAGGGATTAAAACACCAGGTATAAACAGGAATGTGTCTGCCTTGTGTACTTGTGATCCGATCAAACAAAACACATCTTAATACCAGGTGTAAACAGGGCCATATAGACCCAATAGTTTCTACGATCTACGATGCTTTTGGGAAATACAGCCCTGGTTTTTGCTGAATAATGCTGATATAGATGTTACCTGTTGAACATTGAGTTTGTTGAAGTTATTGATTGTTTATGAAGTGAATGAGGCAGAACATTTAAGATTGAAGATTGACAGATTGCGTTTGGGTTGCCATAGGAAGAAAGAGCAAGAGGGAGTATCTAGCATTGCTGAATCATACAGGTTGTTCTTGGTTCGCGAAGGGCATGTGGAGGTTTAATTTGGGTCATCAGGTGCAGCAAGCTTCTCCAGAGTGGGCTCTACACCCCAGATCTCACGGGCGTACTGGGCGATGGTGCGGTCGCTGGAGAACTTGCCTGAACCGGCAATGTTGAGGATGACTTTCTTAGTCCATTCCTTAGGTTTCTGTCAACAGGAGGATATTTATATATCATCAAGGTTCATAATTTCTCAATTTGTTTGGCAACGTAACAACAAAAGCAGTTTGCACACTTACCTTATACAAAGCACTGACTTTATCTTGGCATTTAATGTAGTCTTCATAGTCAGCAAACACCTTGAACCTGTGTGGCAAAAAAAACATGGTTCATATAAAAATGTAGTTAAAATATGTTTTTGAATGATTTGAATGGACTTCAAATAAACTCACTGTGAAATGAACAGAAAATGATGTTTAAGGTACAGTAAATCCTTTAAAAATCGTAAATTATAATTATCTCCCCATTGGTCTTGTATGTGTTTTCCTTGTACAACGGAAACATTGGTGTTTCTTACTGACTATCTATGTTTGTGGTAATGTGTACATGGATGTTTCTTGTTCCTATAGACCTTATGCACCAGAGAAACGTGGGCGCCGTCATCGTTAGAATATTGTCTTTGAACTTCCAGTTTTGCGGTTGCTCTGTATATTTCTATGGCATCGCTGTCCAGGAGTAATTAGCTGGTGAAGTGGATTTACTTATTGTAGAGTTAACAAAAGTTATCATGAGCATTGTAATGTTTATCATAAGCATTGTAAAGCAGATGTCTTAACAAATGTCGACCGGGAATTTTTTTAAGAGCAGTTCATTCATACCTATGCAAGATCGCTGTGAAAATACAGACCGGAAGTCAAAAGACAACGAGCGCAGAGCTGAAAAGGGGCGGGGCTACATAAGCTCTATACGTCTACCTATCATGGTGCATCAGCATGTTGACAATATCCTTGAAAAGGTCTGGCTGTTTTGGGCTGAAGAATCCTCCAGCGATCTGGTCTATGGCTTGCTTCAGCTCTGGAATACGATTGTAGAACTCGGATGCGTTGTATCTGCCAGATGGAAGGAGGTCATGTCACATACACTACATATATACACTGTGTGAGTGCTTATTATTATATCACAAAATTCTAAAAAAATGTTGTTTAATATTTAATTTATTATTAAAATTAGTATTTTTTTCCCCCAACCCTCTAGCATCCATGGCTTCGACATCCTCCACTCTCATGCCGAAAATGAAGATGTTGTCATGTCCTGCTTCCTCTGCCATCTCCACATTGGCTCCATCCATGGTGCCGATGGTCAGAGCTCCATTCAGCATGAACTTCATGTTGCCTGTTCCAGAAGCTTCCGTGCCGGCTGTGGAGATCTGCTCGGACAGGTCAGATGCTGGGATCACTGACAAAAACAAGGATATTCTTGATGAACACATGACTCACACTTCAGGTAAATATAAGGCAGGTAAGTGGCACTGGATTGAGTTGTAAAATGAGGAACCGGAGATGGGCAGGTAGAGTTACAATGCTGCATTTTCATTTGTTTATTAATTACATTTAGTATTAATTTGAATATTGTGTCTATAGTAAAGCTCATCTCCAATTATCAAAACGTAAATTATTATATTAATTGTGTATGTGTATTTTATTAATGTAAAAGTGTGTCATGAAATGTTATTTGTGTTTTTTTGCCAGTGCACATTTCATTTATATGATTACTTTACACCTGTCGGTGCCCCTGGATAATATTAAGACACTTCAAATGTTGTAATTTGGCACCTTTCTCAGCAAGGGTAACTCTGTAGTTCTCCAGGAAAATGACTTTGAGGCGGTCGCCCACCACCGGGTCATTGTTTACCACCTCCCCAATAGCTGTGATAAGACGAATAATCATTTTAGCTGTGTGGTAGCCTGGAGCAGCCTGGGAAAGATTGAGCAGAACATTATAACACATTCAGACATAACATATAACACATAACAATTCAGAAATGACAAAATAATTAAAGAAAAAAAACATTGTCATGCTAATCTGACTGAATTGGAGTCACTTGACATGGTGAGATTACCTTTCCTCCAATCATAATTGTTCTTGGGGTCCACTGCTTGTTAGGCTCTTTCCGGATACCTGCAAAATAGAAATAACTACTCTTATATTTTATCTCGTAAATTGTATATTTTATATCTCCTCAAAGACAACACCTCTGACTGATAGTGATAGTGGTAAAGGGACAAATATTTTTTCATTAATTATTCTTTTATGCTTATTTTCTCTTATAAAAAATGTCAAAACCTTGACTAAAAGCAATAGTAAAAAGGGGGGAAATGTTTAATTTATTTAATTTTATAATATCAAATATAATTTTTATGTATGTTTATTTTCCCTTCCAAAACATACGCCTGACTGAAAAAGAAAAAAACGCCCATAAAACCAGCGATAAGCCAGCTTCACACACACATACACAGACTCCCTATGAAACTTCCCCCACAAATGAAGTCAACACTGGCAGAACTCTGTGATCTTTTACAAGACTTCTTTGCAAGAAGTGTGATTTCTTTCTTAATTCTAATGTACCTAATGTTCCATCTCATGATTTTCATTTATGTTGTTTGGTCTATGTTTTCTTAACCAGAATCGTATGTGTGGCATATTTGGTCTCTATAACCTGGTACTGTGAAGATCGAAATGACTGTGTGCATGAGATTTCGAAAACCACATATTAGTAAAAGAATCTTTCATAGTTTCTTCATCGGCATCCACACCAGCTCAAACTTCTTCTTCCTCGCATCATCATGTAACTCCTTCGTGATCTCCTCTCCGGGGATCTTTTCTTTGTTTGTTTAAGTTTTGTTTTTTTTCTTTGCGTATTCTACTTTGTTTATTTCCACAGACGAGGAAATGAACTTAGCCTGAATTGTTTCTTTGGTAATTTACGTCAAAGACCTTTAAGCCTTCTTTAAAAGTGCATGCATTTTACATATACATATTCCCCAAACTGACCAGAGAGACTCTAGATTTGTAACCACGCAGATTATGGACCCCATTGACTACTATTGGCCAGAGATCTGCTTGGTTACAAACATTCTCCCAAATATCTTCCTTTACAGAACAAAGAAATGTATACAGGTTTGGAACAATTTGGGAGTAAATGATGACGGGGCGTCTTTTAATTTTTGGGTGAACTATCCCTTTAAAGTGCAGAAGCCACTCACGGTTGTAGAAAGTGATAATATGTAGACAGTTGAGCAGCTGCCTCTTATACTCATGGATTCTCTTCACCTGAAGGTCAAACATTGAGTTGGGGTTGATCTTTACTTTGTAGTGCTCTTCCAGGTGCACAGCAAACTTCAGCTTGTTCTCCTGGAAGAGGTGTGAACATCAAGGAAAAAAATCCATTTTAAATTCCAAAACCCAAACGGGTAGTTGATATGGGCCATATTTTCATAATTTCTAACCTGTTTAACTTTGGCGATATCTCGAATGAAAGCCTCATCATTGACAAAATTCTTGAGCTTTTGCAGCTGATCCAGATCACGAATGAAGTCCTCTCCGATTTTCTAACATTTGAGCAGGCCATAGAAAGTCAGAGCAGCTGCTGTCAAAGTCGCAGTCAGTTATGCTAATAAACAACAAATGAAGTTATGAAGCTCACCAACCTCTGCAATGACCTCAGCCAGACCAGGGTTGCACATCACCAACCAACGGCGAGGGGTGATACCATTAGTTTTGTTCTGGAACTTGTGTGGATCCATCTCAAAGAAGTCTTTGAATCTATTTCGTAAAAGAATAGGGTCATTATTTACTCACCCTCATGCATAGCTGACAACTTTTGTGTTTAACTTGGAGTGAGACTTTTCCGACATGGAGGCGGGGGTTGGAGCACAACCTCAAAAGGATTATTAGGAACACCATATATACTAAAACCTGTGTTTGACCCCCTTTCGCCTTCAGAACTGCCTTAATTCTATGTGGCATTGATTCAACAAGCTGCTAAAAAGCAATCTTTAGAAATGTTGGGCCATATTGATAGGATAGCATCTTGCAGTTGATGGACATTTGTTGGATGCACATCCAGGGCACGAAGTTCCCGTTCCACCAAGATGCTCTACTGGGTTGAGATCTGGTGACTGTGGGGGTCATTTTAGTATGTGAACTCATTGTCATGTTCAAGAAACCATTTCGAAATGATTCGAGCTTTGTGACATGGTGCACTATCCTGCTGGAAGTAGCCATCAGAGGATGGGTAGACGGTGGCCATAAAGGGATGGACATGGCCAGAAACAATGCTCAGGTAGGCTGTGGCATTTAAACAATCCCCAATTGGCACTAAGGGGCCTAAAGTGTGCCAAGAAAACATTCCCCACACCATTACACCACCACCAGCAGCCTACACAGTGATAACAAGGCATGATGGGTCCATGTTCGCATTCTGTTTACGCCAAATTCTGACTCTACCATCTGAATTTCTCAACAGAAATTGAGACTCATCAGACCAGGCAACATTTTTCCAGTCTTCAACTGTCCAATTTTGGTGAGCTCTTGCAAATTGTAGCCTCTTTTTCCTTTTTGTAGTGGAGATGAGTGGTTCTGCTTCTGCTGTTTTAGCCCATCCACCTCAAGGTTGTGCATGTTGTGGCTTCACAAATCCTTTGCTGCATACCTCGGTTGTAACGAGTGGTTATTTCAGTCAAAGTTACTCTTCTATCAGCTTGAATCAGTCGGCCAATTCTCCTCTGACCTCTAGGTCCTCTACCCACAGAACTGCCGAATACTGGATGTTTTTCCCTTTCACACCATTCTTTGTAAACCCTAGAAATGGTTGTGCGTGAAAATCCCAGTAACTGTGCAGATTGTGAAATACTCAGACCGGCCCGTCTGGCACCAACAACCATGCCACGCTCAAAATTGCTTAAATCACCTTTCTTTCCCATTCTGACATTCAGTTTGAAGTTCAGAAGATTGTCTTGACCAGGACCACACCCCTAAATGCATTGAAGCAACTGCCATGTGATTGGTTGATTAGATCATTGCATTAATGAGAAATTGAATAGGTGTTCCTAATAATCCTTTAGATGAGTGTAGATAAACTCATCTTCCAGGCATTTGACCGACCAGGTTGACGCTTCAGCTTGAGAGATCAGGGTTGTGGATTGTGAGTGTGTGAAACCAATCAAATGCCTGTCTCATGGCCAATGCGTGAGAGTCTGCAGGTCTGCCTCATGTCATTATAAACTAGTAAAAATGTAAATTATTCACCGAGAACAACTGTGACGGGGTGATTTGTAAGACCATTTCAGTAACCAATAGTTCAGTCTGTTTACTGAACAGCATAAACTGCACAATCTCAAAACAACTATTTGTTCACTGATTTAATTCGCAAGTTCCGTTCACTGACTCCGTTCAATGACAGTCTTTCGAGGAACAGAAAGCTGTCATATGACACATACCGTGTGAATTGTCATTTATACAATTTCTTAGTTAGTTAAGATTGTAAGTAAAGATCTGTGATTTAACATGGTTTGTCTGTATGTGTGTTTGAATACATACATGGTAGCTTTGAGGATGTCGGAGTGGATACGTGCCACACCGTTGACTGCATGAGAGCCAACAATGCACATATGAGCCATGTTGACTTTCTTCTGTCCACCCTCCTCAATGAGAGACATGCGGCGCAAGCGGTCCATATCACCGGGGTACTTAGAGGACACACGCTATAACAACAAACAGACTGTTCTGTTTACAGCACGCTCACAAAACACGCTCTTTGATGTTATAGCATCTATCAGCAGGATATAAATACTTTTATTAACAAAGGATGCATTAAAATGAAACAGAAGTGGCAGTAAAGGCTTCTATTATGTTACAAAATATTGTCAAAAATGCCTTTTTTTTACTTTCTATTCATCAAATAATTGTAGAAAACTAGTGGTGTCAAATCGATTAATCGTGATTATTCGCATCTAACATAAAGGTTTGTGTTTATATCATATATGTGTGAGACATTTTTTTTGTATATGCGTGTATATAAAACACACGCATATATATATATATATATATATATATATATATATATATATACACACACACATTTATGCACAAACGTTTATGTTAGATGCGATTAATCACGATTAATCGATTTGGCACCACTAGTTTTTCTTGAGCTCAGCTTTTTCTTGAAAATCAGCATATTAATATGATCTGAAGGGTCATGTGACACTGAAGACTGGAGCAATGATGCTGAAAATTCAGCTTTGCCATCACAGAAATAAATTACATTTTAAAATATATTGAAATAGAAATTGATTATTTTAAATTGTAACAATATTTCATAATAATGGTTTTATCTGGATCAAGTGCAAATCAAAGCATTAAGAGATTTGCTTAAAAAACTTACAGACCCAAAGCCTTTGAACAGCCAAATCTTGGCTCTCTGGTTTAGTGTAAAATTGTGTTATAGTTTTGTTTTATGTTGTGTAAGCTGAACCTCCAAGTGGCGGCGGTTGATTTCGTAGATGATCTCGAGGTGCCGGGGCAGCAGAGACTGGAAGAGGTCAATAGGCCAGCGTTCCAGAGCCTCAGGCAGCACAGTGTGGTTGGTGTAGGCGCAGGTCTTAACGCAGATGTCCCATGCCTACAGAGTGAAGGAGTTTGGTTTACAACTTATCCAGTAGACTTCATTTATATCAAGAGTAACATGGGATTTTAAAACAGTTTTTATGTAATGTTTACCAAAAAGGGAACAAAACAAAAAAAAAATTCAAGTAAAATAGTGAATTCAATGATGGTGTTGTTCACTGTTCAGTATCATGTTTGAGATCTGAGCTTGTCTGTACTCTGTCGCCCTCTAGAGTCATGAGTCTGTGGCCTTTTAGTGTTGCATGAAACTTGAAGGAATGATAAAAAATAAATTAAAAACAACACATTCACAATTCTCAAACCTTCTCCCAAGATAGTTTTTCCTCATCAACCAGCACTCTCATCAGCTCAGGGATGGCTAAGGCAGGGTGCGTGTCGTTTAGCTGAATAGCCACCTGAGAGCAAACAAACAAAAGAAGATCAAGAAAAGCAGAGCTGTGACACCCACACCCTTCACAACTTCAAGACACATCTTTCAGTGAGACTTCAGAAGATCTTGATATATGTTTAAGATAGGTGAACGGAGCTTACCTTGTCAGGCAGGGTGCTAAAATCCGTGCGCACAATATCCCTGGAGCCGAACTTGGAAGCCTTGAAGCGGCGGATGATGTCTTGGAGAGTCGCAGCCACTACAAAGTACTCCTGCTTCAGTCTGAGCTCCTTACCCTCAAAAAACTACAAGAAGACAGGGACCGAAAGCTTCAGAAAGGTGCTTAAAGACCACTTGTGTCTTCAAAACTAGGATTGTCCTTAACAGAATAGTTGACCCAGAGACTGATGCTTTTGGCCCGTTTTAAAGTTTGAAAGCCTCAGTCTTCATACATTGTAAAAGCAAACGGCATCTTCCTCAAAATTGACTGATTGTTAATTTCTAGGTGAACTTTTCCTTTAAATTAAGGACCTATTGTGTGTTTACTGACGTTGTCATTGGGGTAGAGCACACGAGAGATGTTCTCCGCCAGGTTCCTGTCCAGCACGGCCTGAATGTAGCCACCAACATTAACTGAGGATGGAAGGAGAACATGTGAGACAGAGAGCAGATTGGATGGTTTAAGGCAGGGGTGTCCAATCCTGCTCCTGGAGCGCCACTGTCCTTCAGAGTTTAGCTCTAACTTGCCTCATCACACCTGCTTGGAAGGTTATATTATGCCTAGTAAGAAGTAGATTTGCTGGTTCAGGTGTGTCCGGTTCAGATTACACGATTTTTTTTGTCTGTTATGATAGTGACTGTGTCAGATTACGCGATTTTGACTCCTAAAATCTTGTCGTGTCGTGGACAAGACAGATGTCAGACTACACGTTGCTTCCTGACCAGTCATGATGTCATCGAGAAGGCGAAACTAGTAGCGAGTGACTTCCAGAAACAAATGTCAACAAACAATGGATGAAGCAGTGAGTGTTGTATTGGCTGTCCTGTGTTCAGAAAAAAAGTAAAAAAAAGAAAGAAAACCCGACAACGGACACGTTCCTGGAAGGCTCGAAGAGGACAGTATGGGCTGTCAATCCTCCGAAGAGAACTTGAGGTAAAATATTGTTTTCTTATATATTTTTACTTATAGTTTTAACGTTAGCATCGTCTCTCTTTCGATTCGCCATTTTTGAAAGTTGTGTACGGAAAAGCTTCTATGCTCCTATTGGTAAACCTCATACATGTGACAGAAGCGTCGTGGACGACCGTTAAAAAAATTAAACATGCTAAGTCTTTATGTCGTGAAGCATCGCAGACGCGACATAGGTTGTCGCCCACTATGACGCACTATACGATGATATGATCGAATCTTGCGTCCCGACGCCCGTTGTCGTTTACGAATCCCCACGGCATTAAACGGATCGGGCTAAAATCGTGAACCAGGCTGCATTGAGACTGAAGATATCCTCTGCAGCACAGTGGCCCACCAGGAGGACACCCCTGGTTTTGGATTGGACACCCCTGGTTTAAGGCCCTAGTTTACTCATGGCGAAGTTCTTTTATGTTCTTAGCTTATGTTCGATAACTGTCACTGGCACTCACAGTCTTTCAGGTTGAAATCACATGGGGCTTTAGCAGACCACAGCCTCATGGTGTTTACGATGTTGTTTCTGTATCCGGGTACAGGGGTGTCGTAGGGCAAAGCCAAGACAACCTGAGTAAACAATATAAAGGGGGGTTATAAATATAGTATTATCACACACAAGCGTACACCTGTATGAATGGTGATGCTATACCTGAGTATCAACCCATTTCACTCCATCTGGGTGATGCTCTGTCCTACCATAAAAGTGCACAGGACGCGTATATTCTGGACGGGCTTTCTCCCATGGGTTACCGTAGCGGAGCCAGTCGTCAGCCTCTTCAACCTGTCAAGCATTGATATTATACGAATTTCAAGATATGTGCAGAGTAAAAATATTTAATTATAAGTAATATTTATGCATGTTTACAAATGAAAAAAAAAATGTGAAAAGGTGGTTGCTAGGCAGGTGTTTAGAAATAGCAATCATTGTGGTTCTTCTTGTTTTTCAAATCAAGTCAAACTATTAAAGGTCCTTTAAACTACCTGCCAGCCATTGCAGATTTTCTGGTTGAAGATACCAAATTCATAGCGAATTCCATAACCGTAGGCAGCCAGCCCAAGAGAGGCCATAGAGTCCAGAAAGCAAGCTAACAGACAAAGAGAGAAAGAGAGAGAGACCTAGGGTGACTTTTCAGAGAAGATTTATCATGCTTGTGGAAGGTTCTGTAGCTTCGAAAGTTTCAAAATCAGGCTTGTGCAAAGTATAATATACTGAGAATGATGGTTCCTCTTTCAAACCTAAGGTCAGATTACTCACCAGCAAGACGACCAAGGCCTCCATTTCCCAGTCCAGCATCTTCCTCCATCTCCTGCAGCTCTTCCATGTCCAGACCCAGCTGTGGAACAAGGTGTGTAATCATTCATTGGTTTCAAAACAATAATCTAAAGCAGTACACCGGATTTTTTGTGTTGTCTTACCTGATAGGTGGCTTCATCACAAGCATTCTCCAGGGCCAGGTTCACCATGGTGTTCTGCAAGGTACGGCCCATGTAGAACTCCAGGGAAAGGTAATATACACGCTAGCAGACACAAAAATGATAAGACAGAGTTAGTTTCGTTTGTTTGTTTATATATTTCAAGTAGGACAATGTGCAAAAAGCATTAATTAAAGATGCTTTGCACCAGATTTAGCTTAAACTAGTTTCCATCTGTAGTCCCCGAGCAGTCAGGACTCAAGAGTCATTCGTTGTTTGTGTTTATTATTGGGTTCAAGCACATAGCGATGAAACCGTATTGTAAATGTTAGAATTTCAAAGGATCAGCTAAAAGTATTTGAGCAGACCAAACCACAAGTCGTAGAGACTTGAAATGGTACATCTACAACATCATCAAGGCTCGCCCAATTGGCGAGCAAAAGAGTCTTATATCAAGAGTCTTATATCATTGGAATCCTTGGCTCAAGGCATATTTGATAAACCTATTTTTGTTAACTAGTTCTAGGTTTTTTGCCCAATCAGAATCACACCAGTGCAGAATGATTTTCTGGAGTCTGATTGTCAATAATTATTGGGAAAAAAGGTCAAAATCTCATTTCACATAAGTGACGGGACGCCAAAATGTATGAAGAGGGTATGACCACTTTTACAAAAACGACTATCCCTCTTGAATGGAATGAGATAATTTCACCAAACTTGGTACACCTATGTATTGAGCTAGGTAGCATGAAAATGTACCCAGTGAAAATGTATCGGACTGACTGTGGTGTAGATATAACCATTTTCATGTTTTTTTTTTAAATTTTATAAGTTGCCAGAAATCAAAATGAAAAAAAAAAACAACAACATGAAAACGGTTATATCTACGCCAGTCAGTCCGATGCTGTATCTTTGTCCTAGGTGCCACGGATTGTCCATTCACGCATCTCAAAAAACATGAATACCGTCGGCCAATGAATTTTGAGCAGCATACTAATACATTTGTGATGAGAACTTTTTCTGCAGCAGTTTATTTCTGCTACTTAAGAAGTAATATCGCCATCTGAAGGACATAGAATGTACTATTTCTTGTGCATTTTGCCCTTACTCACTCAAACTTGTCAACAAGGCTACTTTACATGAATGCGAGTGCATTGGCAGGTAATTGCTGAATCGTGTTTCATATACAACAAGCAGCCGGTGAAACAGCTCAAACATGCATTTTAGTCTGGGACTAGGGTTAAGCCTTGTCGGTGAAACCACTTTTAGTCATTTTTCAGGTATCTGGTATTTTCAAGGTATCAGTACTGCAACTCAGACATGGTTTCCAGGTACTCTTTACAACTCTGACATAAACTTTGAGCATTTTTTTAAAGCATTTATTAATCTTTAATGTTAAAAAAATATATAAATGTTTTTCTTTGTTGTTGTTTATGTAGTACGTTTAACTTATGCATACATTTTTCAAGTGTTCATTGCTGGTTCATGTTAACTAGTGAAGTTAAATAAAACCATAATGCAGTGTTAATATTTCTTTATATAAATAATAACATAATAATGAACTTTATTTTATATAGCGCCTTTAAAAAGTATCTCAAAGCGCTTCGCAAGAATAGAAACATAATAAAACATATAATTTAACAAACAATGCATTATTGACAGAAAAATTGAATAAAATATGAAATATAGGATTAATAATAATAAGACCGTTTTAAACAATGATGTAAAAGCTACCTCAAACAAATAAGTTTTAAGTGATGATTTAAAAACACTAAGAGATTCGGCTTGCCTAATCTCAGTAAGCAAGGAATTCCAAAGTTTTGGAGCATTTAAGGAAAAGGCCCAATCACCCATGGATTTTAGTCGGCTATGCGGAACAATTAAGGGGTGATAAAAATTCAGTTAGATAATGAGGTGTCAGTCCATGCAAGGCCTTATAAGTACAGTAAGCAATAAGATTTTAAAATCAAATGAGTTAAATATATATAAGGAACATGACATTGCTTACGTAATGGTTATGTATTTTCCATACATTGATTTGGGGTTACCAAGTCAAGCTCTCCACGGACCATCCTCCGCCTGGGCCCTATTTTTAGACTTTATTAAGGACTATTTTAATACTTTCTGGCTGAGGGTTAATTTAACACATGGCAATCCAACACCATCCCTGTTGTAGCCTTTGACATTTTAGGCCTTCCTTTGGTGTAAAGAGACAGTGGAGGTGAGAGTGGGTGTGTGACGGCATGACGGGCTGAAACAGACTAGTCAGAGATTGGGGAAGGTCAATGGTGTCGTATGACAGTGGCATTTTGACTCCAGTAAAAATAACCAGCCGTGAGGTCAGCAGAAAGGTTACAGAGTATGTAATATACTGTAAAGCAGCTAATGAAGAAGTTCTGAGTGCAGACCAATGTGTTGTGCAAGTGTTTAATGATGATAAAAACTGTGAAACAAATGGCAATGTCCAGGTAAACCACAAACTTATGTCCACACCAACAGTTTCTTAGCATCCAAAAGCTTTGAACTATTGAAACTGGTTTCTTAAACAAGGTTTCTCACATCACTTCCACAATCACATTTTCACAGAAACAGACATGAGCCTCGTTGGAGCTCTAATGTTTGAGTCAAGGTTTACTGCTAAAGAGAACAGGAGCAAAATAGAACTTTCCAAAGAAGTCCAGGGCCCGTATTTATCAAGATTCTAAGAATCGTCTCAGAAAATTTAGCTTAAAAACCTTTACGTAGGAGTCTTAAGAGCGATTCAGGACCGATCTGAGAGCAACTTTGAGTAGGGAAAAGACAAAAAACTTTCATCTTAGTGAGGAGGCGGCGCTGACACCGCTGCTGTGTATGACACAAATTTTGAAGACTGTGATTGGTTGGTTGTCCAAAAAGGAAAAAAGAGTGATTTTAACTATAGGGTCTATTCTAAGCCTTTATATATGCGTATATAAATTATTTGTGTATTTATTTACGATGCTGTTAATTTCCTATAAGATATTTGATTGGTTTAGAATGATAAAAATTGTTTCACTCTTTCCAATTACACTGATTGCTGGGATGAACACAAGGCCATCCTTAAAGGAAAATTCAGGCCAGGTGTCAATCTATAACATCTTATTAACTCACTGTCATCCACACTGTAAAAAAAAAAAAATATATTGTTGGTTTAACTTAAATGAAGCAACCTGGTTGCCTTAAAAATTTTAAGTTCATTGAAATGGAAAAATGGAGTTAATACAATGAAGGAGATTGATTTAATCATCAGAAGCTCAAAATATGATCGTATATGAACTACATAAATTATTAAAGTTGATTTGACAAAAGAAAAAATGTGATTACAAATCATGAAAATATTTTTCTCCTCTGCTAAATAAACTCTTAAGCCTCTTAAAAGTCCTCGTTCGTACTCCTAAAATGTTGACGTGACAAGACCTCTTTTAAGGGTTAAGATGCTTTCTGAATTACTTTTTTAATTACTAGGATTTTTTCTTTTATTTTAAGAGTAAACGCCCAAATTTCTACGAATTTTCTTAGAAATTTCCTCTTTGCATTAAGATTCTTTATGAATACAGGTCCAGGTCATTTTTATTTATATTTTCGAAAGAAAAAAATTGTATTGGCTTTATAATTCTGTTTTATTATGAGGCTGAATTGCACACCTTTTCCCAAATAGGTTTCTACAGTGACCTTTCTCTTAGGGAGCAACTTTTGACCTTTACATCCTAGACACCAATTCCATCCAGGGATTCCAGGCTAGACTGGAGAGGAAAAGGTCAGGGATTCTGAGCCGTGGTTTCATCTCCTGTCCTCCGACTCAGGTTTTTGATGCCTTATACTGACACATTCTTGTTATACTTTTACTGCAGCTTGATCTTTTTAATATTTATAAAAAGTCCCTATAACCTTTCAATGAAATATAATAAATCAGATAAAATATGATGTAAATATAGATGTTTAATATAAATCTGTATGCACATTAATCTGGAGATGCACTTTTTTGCGCTAGTAATGTACAAATCATGCATACTACCTAAAATGTGTTAAATTTGCACTTTGTTTTTAATCTTTAAATGGATCCTATATTTAGCAGAGGGTGTTGCAGACCCTGAAGAGCTTTCAAGAAGGGTCAGAAAAGGTCAACAATGCTGTGGTCAAGCAGAGAAGCGCCCCTGCAGAAGTGCCATATTATTAGAGATGCATTGTCGGATGCAGTTATTAATTGCTTATAAGTCTTTGGTTTTGGTGCATGCATGGACTTGCCTTTAATTTGGTACAATCTCGACATGCATGAACTTACTTTGGGGTCTTTCTCGTAATAACTCTGCTGTGTTCTGATCCATCTGCCTACCAAGTGATCTCTGACTGTGTGCGCGAGCGCAAAGTAATAATCCCGTTTGGTGGATACGTTCCTGTCCTTTACCAGCGTGAAATGCAAATGACGATTAAAGTTTTTCTTTAAGTCCGACACATTCTCTACACCGGCGAGCCCTCTCACAGAAATCTGCTTCTTCCTGTCGTGGTCTGACAGTGGTTTGGACATGGTGACAGCAGTCTCGTTTTTGGATCAGATAAGAGTGTATAACACCAGACCGCACGCTACAGCACCCATGCCGCATTGACGACGGCTCTCCTTATTTTAAAGTCCCCCTCATGAATATTAATTAGAGGGCGGGGTCGGTGCGTAGCCTTCTGCCAATTACATTTTAAATATTTTTGAGACGATATGATGTTTTCTTTTTTACGCAGCTGTTAAATACTATGTGGCTTACAATAGAAGTGTAAATTAGCCTGTTGATAAATACCCGTATTTTTGAGTTGAACAGCAACTCGTACAATAGCTTGAGTGTGTATGACTCAGTCTGGAGCCCAAGACATTAATAGCTGCAATGACCCAACTCAAAGGCCATGATATTTGAACGGCATGCGGCTCTCATAGTTCAATTTAACAGGTGAGCACCACAGCATCTGGATACAGCACCACATATCAATTCTTAATCGAATACACAAAATAAATAATTAAACAGTCAGTTCTTAGAAATCTTCCTAATTTACATATTAGCACTAAATATAATCTAGATGTACACTTACATTTAAGATAAATATAAGGCAGTACAAGCAATGGATTTTTTTTTTTTTTTTTACCCAGTGCAAATATTTTAATATCCTAATCACAATCCTATGTCCAATTTTATTCCTAATTAAACACCACAAAATTCTCCTTATTCCATCAGGTGTAGGTTTGAACTTTAAACATTGTTTTTTTTTTTTAAGTTATGAAGTATAATGTTAATTGTTTGTTTTTTCTTTTTACATTTTGGTCAATACAGTAGAGTGAGAAAATAAAGTATATGACAACGTGTGGCCACTGAGGGGAGCCAACACCTCCGTTAAAGTTCAAGTGGATCACACACCCTCAGAACTGGATTGTGGGTGAGTGAAAGAGTTTGTGTGCATGCTTTATTATCACAGTCCTGTTATGCTCAGACTTGCCGTTTAAACAAACAAAGTCACAGTTTTCATTAATAATTCTCCAAAAGTTACATTTACTTGAGAAGCCAAATTTCATAAGCTATAATTATATTTTTTTTTTCCAAGAAAATATATTTATATATTTTTTGGTCAAAAATTTGGAAACATTACTTATATATATATATATATATATATATATATATATATATATATATATATATATATATATATATATATATATATATATATATATGCTCATCAAGCCTGCATTTATTTGATCAAAAATACAGAATAACAGTAATATTATGAAATATTATTTCAATTTTAAATAATGTTTTTCAAAATATAATTTATTCATGTGATGCAAAGTTGAATTTTCAGCATCTCATGATCCAGTCTTCAGCTTCAGTGTCACATGATCCTTCAGAAATCATTCTAAATTGCTGATTTGATACTCAGTTATTTTCAATGTTAGAAACTTGTTTGTTTTTTGTTTTTTGCTGTTTTGTTATTTTTTGATACTTTTCTAGGATTCATTGATGAATAAAAAGTACAATCACAATCACTTTTTATCAATTTACCACATTTTGGGGTCAGCAGAATAAAATTACTTTTATTCTTGCTGAATAAATGTAATTACTTAAAAAAAACAAAAACAAATGACTGACCCCAAAATTTTGAATGGTATGGGATATATTGTTAAAAAAAAATCTATTTTAAATAAATGCTGTTCTTTATTTAAGTACAAACACTAATGTTAACAAATACAACTTTTGATTTAATAATGTATTAGTAAAAGACTCGAATAAATGCTGTAAAATGTATAGTCCAGTTTTTGTTTATGTTAATTAATGTTAACTAATAAAACCTTACTATAATGTGTTACCCATTTTTTAAACATAAACCTCATAACTTGTTTGATTCGTGCTTCAAATGAGAAAACAAAAGATATATTCTCTGACAACCTCATGTAGTTTTGCTTCTCAAATAAATATGTATTGTTTTCTAAAGAAAATCTTTTTCTCTCATTCCCCTCCACCCATTTTTGGTGTGAAAAAGTTGTCGAAACATGAACAGGAAATGCGACAGCAGTAAGTTTCTCAACTGACAGGAAAGTTGTACACCGGGTGAACCTCAGTGAGGCCCTCTGTGGTTTTCACTACATGGGTCGAGAGAGGCAGTCCTGAAACCCTGTGTTCATTACCACTTCTGTTTTCAAATACCATCAGTGATCACCGTTGGACCTCTGATGCCAGATTCAACGGGTAAGTTCCTTTGAAAGGATCTCTAAGGCTTTTTTCCCCCCTATACTGTTGTCTGAGAACAGTTACCAGTACTATGGATCTTTGATTTTTCTTTTTCTTTTATGCACCTTGTTTTCCTCCGGATGAGTCTTGTTCGTTGTATTATCCATGTGTGACCAGGATTTGTGTGCTTTTGATGAAAATGAAAAAGCAGTGACACCCCTCACATCTAAACCATTCTCTGCTTTATTGATTCTGTTTCCTTTGCCGCTCATGCCGTTGCCTCATTTTCAGACAGAAAAAGAGAGGGATCAAAGAGAGGAGTGGAAAATTAAGTGGGGGGTGTGGAGGAGGGGCTGTGGAGAACAGTGAAGTAGAAAGGAATGGAGAGCGTTTCATCGGATCAGTCAGCCAGCGTGGATGAGCTGGTGGAAGCCTGCATCAAAGCCTTTGGTCAGTGCTCATATTTGCTTCTTCCTTCTCTTGTGTAAACAATCTGATCAGCCGTTCGGAACAGCACTGGCTTTTTCGACTGTGTACTTGTGTCTGTTCATTTATATTCCCTCCCACACTCCTCAATATTTCACTATAGCTTCGAGCAGGGACCCCCTATCACGATACAATAATCTTTTAGGGATGCACTGGAAAAAAATGGTAACCTAAAAATAACAACATCTAACTTAGAGGGATAGTTCACCCAGAAATAAAAACTCTGTCATCATTTACATTTACTCATTCTTTAGCTGAACACAAAATAAGATTTTTTTTGAAGAATGATGGTAACCAAACAGTTGATGGACCCCATTGACTAAAATAATAGGGAGGTAAATGGGGTCCATCAACTGTTTGTTTACAGACATTCTTTGGAAAATTCTCTTTTGTGTTCAACAGAAGAAAGAAATTCCTGCAGGTTTGGAACAACATGAGGGTGAGTAAATGATGACAGAATTTTCATTTTTGGGTGAACTTTCCCTTTAACTGGTTTTATTCAAAACCAAATATAATTTGATATTGCTGAATCAACCTCAATACATTAAGTTATACCAACAAAATATTTTTTATGGGTTAAAACTAGTTAAAGGAGAACTCCACTCAATTTTAACATTGAGCGATTTTTTTTTTTTTTTGTACATTTTGGAGTGATGTCGGTACAGACAAAAATGACAAAAATCTGTGTTGCCTACACTGAAAAAAATAATATGCTTTATCTAATCAATAAAATTGTGGCAACATATTACAAGCAATATTATTAATTAAATTGTACAAATTAGAATTAATTAGAATGTTAATTTGATTAACTATTACTCAACTCTAATTTGTTCAATTTAATAAATAATATTGCTTGTAATCTGCTGCCACAATTTTATTGATTAGATAAAGCATATTCATTTTTACAGTGTACACCTTGTTGTCTCCTTTTTAAAATTTGCACTCTGTTGACTTCAATGGGGCAAGGTTTAAACCTGCTTTTAGCCTCTTAACATCCTTGATTTGTCATTACAAGTTCACAGCCATGTGAGTGGTGTTATTAAAGGAGTAGTTCACTTTTTAAAAAAAAAAAAAAAACTTTTGCTGATAATTTACTCACCCCCATGTCATCCAAGATATCCATGTCATTCTTTCTTCAGTCCAAAAGAAATTAAGGGTTTTGATGAAAACATTCCAGGATTTTTAATAATGGACTTCAATGGGAACCAAATGGTTCAAGGTCGAAAAAACAGTTCAGTGCAAACTACAAACTGTTCAAAGGGCTTTAAACGATTCCAGACGATGAATTATCAAGCAAAACAATCGCTCATTTAAAAAAAAAAAAAAACAAAGTTTAAGTTTTATAAGTAACAAATGGTCGCCTTGCTCTGTTCTGTGATGCACGTTCGTGACTCTCCTTTTCATCAAAACGAACGAATCTTGTCCCGAGTCAACTCGTTCGTTTCGTTCGTTGAATGAACCAAATGACACGAAAAGATTTGTTCACTTTGATAAACGAGTTTTTGATAGACCACGGTCAATAGATATTATTAAAAATGATGTTATGATGTTAATTCCGCTAGCTCACATACCTGTATTTGCTCCCTGTTTTCGGTCAAAGTCCACAGAAGTTGATTGTCGAGTTTGTTTGCGCGATCATTGGTAACTAAGCAACAGTGGAGACTCAAAAAAAATAAGCTCGACGTTAAAACTGACAGGAGTTCTCCTTTAAAAACAGCCCTTGCAGGGTCTATGCATTTCACTTGATGCATTTTAATGAGGGATGGACAAAGACAAATTTAGCTGAAAATTTAGCTTAGACGTTTTAGTTGAATTTAGCTTAAAATGTTTGTTTCATTTAATGCACATTACATTTTTATAAGAGCAGAAATGTTCAAGCTATTAAATGAAAATCATTGGCTAATGGATTCAGTTTAATTCATGTGCAAATTGCTGTCTGGTTTTCCGTCTTCCTCACAGACAATGAAGGCGTTCTGAAGGAGACGTTTCTCGTGCGAATGTTTCTCACCATGCATCCCTGGTACCTGTCATCCAGTGACCTGGCCAAGAAACTCATGCACAAGTATCCTCCTCCTTCCTAAGACCGCTCACATTATACTTTCTTAGAACTCTGCATTTCAAATAACTAGCATTAAAGTCAAATGCCAGAAAAGAAATGCAAGCTTTTTGTACGTTTAGTTTCCGATGTGACAGGCCGGCTTTTATGCTAGACGTTTAGCACTTAGTACAGTCGGCCATGGGTGGTGTTTGTCATTCATGAGAGGGCTGACAGCATCACAAACTGTTTCCATCACTCTCCTCACAGCTGATAATTGTAATGAAGTGGAGCTACCTTGACAATATTACAGGTCTCAGGAACAGGACTGTTCTGCAAATCGCCAGTCTCAGATTTGTCATCTTGTCAAGTAAGTTAAAGACCCATTTGTTCACCTTGTTTTTTTTTTTTAGACATACAAAAGCTTAATAACTGTTCATACACTACATGGCGGCTAAAAACGTGACACACAAGGTTTGGCTATTTCAGTTGCACTCAAGTGCATGAAATCAAGTACAGCCTTATCATTCTACAAACCTTTTTAGTAGAGTGGAGCGTACCTTTTCACTTCCAGTATCATGGCCGTCTGAATGTAAATGGACTTTTCACACAGATCTTAACCCTGTTATCATCTTTTAAAACCCGTGCCACTTTTGTAGCATTGAAAGCATGAGATCCCATCCTCGCTTTAGAGAGTTTCCAAAAGCCACCCCTCCTTCAAAACACATGAATGCACACAGCTGAGTTTGCAAAGCATCATGAGAGGAGAGACGGTGATAAAGTACCTCATCTCTCAAAGCACATGACATTACAATAATAATGAACATAAAAGAGCACTGACCTGTACCACCTGACTGCTGCAGATTCATTTCATTTGGACCAAATGCAATGATTGGACAAACATTTTATGAGCCATCCACAGATGATATTGCCAACATATAAATATATTTAGACCACTTAACTTTTAGTGATTGCTATAAGGATGTGAATAGACAATCAACCATGAATGAATGAATGAAAGTTTTTTTTATTTCAAACATGTAAATATATATATATATATATATATATTAGGGCTGTCAAAACGATTAATCGCGATTAATCTCATCCAAAATAAAAGTTTGTGTTTACATAATATATGTGGAGGCACTGTGTATAATTATTTTAGATATATAAAAACACACACATGCTTGTATATTTTTAAGAAATATTTTCATGTATATTCTGTATATAGATTTATATATAATTTATATTATATATAAATATTTTATACATAAATAATTTTTTTTTTCTTAAATATACATGCATGTGTGTTTTATATATATACAAAATAATTATACACAGTGCACCCACATATATTATGTAAACACAAACTTTTATTTTGGATGCGATTAATCGTTTTGACAGCCCTAATATATATATATATATATATATATATATATATATATATAAACAAAAAACAATCGTGATAACAATTAATTTAATTTATTAATTAAAAAAGGAGTAGGAAGAAGCATAAGCTTGTTCAATCCTACCCCATCTCCACTACTTTTTAATAATTAATTAACTAATTAACTGGTTGACCGAACATCTTGATCTATTTGTCTCTATACAACAAAAAACAAAAACATCATACATATTTCCTATGTTTATATACATCGTAAATAATAAATTGCAGAAAAAAGATAAATAAAAAAACGTTTTATTTTTTTAAAATAAATACGTTTTAAAAACGTATTATATTATATTTTATTAATATAATAAAAATAATAATAAAATGTAATAATAAAATATATTATAAAATAATATTTTTTTTATTAAAAATTACCTTATTTTTACAGCGCTTTATACTTGGGCATTGTTTAAGTACTTAATCTGTTCCACAACTTCACTCCACATATCGAAACACAAAAACTTTTTAATGTTGTACGGACACATAATTGTTTAAAGTTACACTCACCCCTAATATTTTACACTTCATTACCATCATAACAAATAATGTTTCTGGAACATTTCTTAAAGCATTTCTCTCTGTGACTGATTCACTGATACACATTTGTGGCTATTCTCTACAACTACAAATTTCACTGTCACAGGCATTCAGTAGTTTTGGACCAAAAATATAATATGCTCAAGATTGGAAAAAAAAAAAAAAAAAAAAACCCTGTTTCCTCAGGGGACACGTTTTATGGGCCACAAAACATGTTTTTGCTTTTAAAAATGTGAGATGCAAAGCAATGAAATAGAAAAATGCAACCCATTTGAACTTAAACCCTGCTTTTTTAGAAGTGTTGTCATGCGTGTGATGCTGTCAAACATGTGCGCTGGTCTCTCTTTCGCATTTGTACATATAAAACATAAAGACGAAAAATGTATGAATTGAACGCCCCTTAAAGATGACCTATTCCCTATTAATGCTAATGGTTTTGAAATTACATGTCCAAAAGCATTTATGTCTGTGGTGTTTATGTGTCCAAAAAATACTATCTGGCCATCTGTTGTATAGGCTAATTCTTGTAAAGACGTGATGGTCTGTGTCATACGGCAGCTGGGTTGGATCAAAGTGTTTTGTGAATTCACATAAAACAGTTGAGGCAAGACTATTCACTGAAAATACGTCCTCCTGATGTCTTGCCCAGACCTATTTCATGCACAGCTACACTGTGTCATAGTTCTCTCTGTCTTCTGTCTCTTTTTCTCTGTCAGGTACTGGATATCTGAGTTCCCAGCTGAGTTTGACCTGAACCCCGCACTGGCTGAGCAGATCCGCGGTCTGAAAGAGCGACTGGAGCAGAATGGAGATGTGAGGCGTAGTCTGCTCATCGACATAGACAGCATGTGAGTCACAGGGGCACGGTATTCACCCAAAACACTGCTCCTTTGATACGGAGGGCTTGAGGATATGGACTGAACATTACAAACAAACTGCATATCTGAGAAACTCAAACAGATGAGAAGTTATAGGTCAAAGATGATAGAAAAGTCTAGTTGTATATATAGATATATACTGTATATCAAATCAATATAAATCACTAATCCAAACTATAGCCAACATCCCAGCAAACAAACTTACAGGGTGTCCGCGGGGTTTTAAAAAGTATTAAAAAGTGATAAATCAAAATTGTCAAATTTAAGGCCATTAAAAGTGTTAAATGTAGTCTGAGAGGTATTATTTTTTAAAAATTAGGTATTATTTTTTTCAGACTATCAGGTGTCCTATTCTGTGTTTGTGTTAGTCCATTTAAATATGGGCTTTAACTTATCTGGGCACAATCAAAGATCTTTCATCTTTGTCTATGTACTGTATGATGCTGACTCCATTTTCAGTGGTCGACCGACATCATCTGTGAACAAGTGATCACCCGGATTTAGACCTACCTATATTGTATTTACATAAAGCGTTCACAGGCAAATTTGCTTTATGTTTAGGTCTATATTGTTTTTATTTCCCCAGTGTCGAAATCAGGCAAACATAAATGTTAGGCAATACGATATTGCATGTCAATATCCACGGATCACTGGATCTTTAGTGAGTTGTAAGGAACACTATATTGAATCCAACATTTAGTTTAAATTGATAAAATTGTTCGTTTTAGTCGCATTTTCGCAGTTTCCCCTATTAAATCCTGTCACGCAGCAGATCTTTTGCCATTTTTATATGTTATAAATGTCAAAACTGTGTCAATAATAGTAAGGTTGCTGCTGATTAACACTTAATTCAGTGTCGTGATGGTTTTAAAAAAAATTCTGAAGGTAGTAAAAAAGGTATTAAAAAGTAGTAAATTTAACTTAAGGAAAACTGTATATACCCTGACTTAGGTTCTGGGAACGTTAGTTTTTGGTTTCCAGAACATTCCCGGAACGTTCTCCTTACGTTATAAAAATGGAACCTAAAAATAACCTACATGGAACATTCCTATAATGTTCTTGTTTTGTTCCCAAAAAAATAACCTCATGGGACCATTCGGGAACGTTAGGGGAACGTTCTGTATTTGCTGGGATGATACATTGGCATACTAGCGAAAGAACAGAAATACAATGTCTTGTTCGTTTTGCCTGTAGCCCATCATACGAATGGCGACGTCAACTGGATGAGACTGTCCAGAAGAAACGCAAGACCTCACTTCTTTTTGACCACCTTGACGCTTCCACCCTGGCTGAACACCTCACATACATGGAGTACAAATCGTTTTGCAAAATTCTAGTAAGTCTCTAAATTTATAGATGCAGTATTAATCACGTTTGTGCTTGTAATAGCATGACCTCGAGTCTTATTTCAAATTGCAAATGAAAAATCTGTTCCCCGTCAGTTCCAGGACTACCACAGTTTCGTGATGCACGGCTGCACGGTGGATAATCCTATTCTGGAGCGTTTTATTACTCTATTTAACAGTGTTTCCCAGTGGATCCAGATCATGGTTCTCAGTAAGCCTACAGCTCAGCAGAGAGCCACTGTCATCAGTGAATTCATCAAAGTGGCCCAGGTTATTCCAACTCGCTTGCTTGCTTATGTTTAAAGCAATATTTTTATATTTGCTTATGTTTACAGCGGGATCCAAAAGTCTAAGTCCTCATGGAATATCTGTGAGGATTTTAACATTCATATACGTGTGTGACCATGTGATCTCATAGAAAAGGGAAAAAGTTAAGCGTTTTTGTCAGAGTCTGGCTGTCAGTCTAAATTCTTGGTAATTTTTGAATTTTATGATGATAAAAAATGAAATAATTAAATTATAAAATGCAATGGTCTCAGATTTTGGGACCCCATTGTTTTTAGAACGTCTGGTCTTATAGTTGGTGTGTGTGTGTCTGTGTGGTTCAGGTACTACTTTATAGGGACTAAATGCTCACTCAAAGATGTCAATATCCCTTTTTGGGAAATTTCTTTGGTCCTTATAAAGGGTTAGGGGATATAATATACCCGGTTGTACAATATACAAATCATTATGTCTATGGAATGCTCTCATTGAACATGAAAATGCATGTGTGTGTGCACAGAGGTTACTGCAGCTGCAGAACTTCAACACACTGATGGCTGTAGTGGGTGGACTCAGCAACAGCTCCATTGCTAGACTCAAAGATACCCAGGCGCTCATCGGCAGCGAGACGAGCAAGGTAAGGACTGCCAGAGAGCAGGTTTTATAAACACACCTCCAATACTGGCGAGAAAAACAAACAGCTGTAACACTCCAAATCTGGCTATGGGAGATAAGATTCTTAAGTTCCACTCTGCTTTAGGTGGCTTGAGTGCCATTTTCATACTCTCTGCCAGATTGCACAGAAATATCAATACTTAAGTCAAGTGCTCTGTTATCAGGCAACCAAACATGAGCAGAAATATATTTTAGCCATGAACCAACCTCTGAAATCCCCTTTCCTCGTATTTGGGCTGCAGCAATCTTCATCCTGATTTCCTCCTCTGTGTTTAATCAGGTGTTTGATGGATTGGTGGAGCTGGTCACTTCCTCTGGAAACTACAGTCGCTACCGTCAGCGATTCTCTGAATGTTCGGGATTCCGCTTCCCCATCCTCGGGGTGCATTTGAAGGACCTGATTGCCGTCCATGTTGCCCTGCCTGATTGGTTTGACCCAGAGAAGACTCGGGTCAACCTAACCAAGACCCATCAATTGTATGCCATCCTGGAAGAGCTGGCACTCATTCAGAGCACTCCACCCAATATCGAAGCCAATTCAGACTTGCTGAATCTGCTTATAGTGAGTGTATTATGGGTGGGACGGGTTTGCTGTGATCAAAATCCGGTGATGGCAAAGCTGAATTTTCAGCATCGTTACTCTAGTTTTTAGTATCACATGATCCTTCTGATATCATATGCTGATATAGTGTTCTTTCTTATTATTATCGATGTTGGAAATGGTTGTGCTGCCTAATATTTTTTTTATGAAAACCACAAAACTTTATTTCAGGACTCTTTGCTTTAATATAATGTTCAAAAGAACACCATTTATTTTAAGTGTTTATATATTTTTTTGTAGGGCTGTCAAACGATTAATCGCGATTAATCGCATCCAAAATAAAAGTTTGTGTTTACATAATATATGTGGGTGCACTGTGTATAATTATTTTGTATATATATAAACACATACACACATGCATCTATATTTAAGAAAAATATATTATTTATATATTATATATTATAAATTATATGTAAATCTATATACAGTATGTACATGAAAATATTTCTTAAATATATACAAGCATATGTGTGTGTATTTATATATATATAAAATAATTATACACAGTGCACTCACATATATTATGTCAACACAAACTTTTATTTTGGATGCGATTAATCACGATTAATCGTTTGACAGTCCTAATTGTTTGTATAATTTTTTAAAAGAAATTTGTATCATTATGAAATAAATCATAGCAGAATTTAAATATTCATTTTAAATATAAACATTTTCAGTGAACTGATATTTAAGCAGGAAACCTTTGAATGATTTGTCAAATCTATATCATTTCTCAATTATTGTTCATCATTTGCATTTCGTCTGTACCTGTCTAGGTGTCTTTGGACCAGTACCATTCAGAGGACGAGATATATCAACTATCTTTACAGAGGGAGCCTCGCAGTATTAAACTATCAGTGAGTCCCCCCACCGACACACCAACTGCTCAGATAGCAAATCAGTGGCCACCATGAGGTAGAACCACCAATTACCACTCATAACACAATTTGACAGATGAAATTTCCCATATTGCTTGCATAATCCACTTACGTAGACTTCATGCAACCATGTCATTTATCCATATGTACTGGTGCCTTGTTTCCACTTGCTAAGTGAATACACCATTGATTTCTGGCTTCTTAGACTTCCAGCTCAAAGTCACAGTCTCCCTTAATAGAAGAGTGGGCATCTTCAGTCAAACCCAAAGCAGATCCAGCAATTATCAACAAGCACATTGAAAAAATGGTGGAGGTATGTGACATGCACTCAACCAATGTGTTCAAAAACACTGATTAATGCAAAACAAAACAAGTGACTTATCTTATGAGTGAGTCATTGAATCATTCACTCAATCAGTTCGTTTAAAACACGGATGCATTCAAAAATAAAAAAGTGACTTACCTTATGAGTGAGTCATTGAATCATTCACTCAACCAATTCATTTAAAACATGGATGCATTCAGAAATAAAAAAGTGACTTACCTTATGAGTGAGTCATTGAATCATTCACTCAACCTATTCATTTAAAATATGGACACATTCAAAAATAAAAAGTGACTTACCTTATGAGTGAGTCAATGAATTATTCACTCAACCAATTCATTTAAAACATGGATGCGTTCAAAAATAAAAAAGTGACTTACCTTATGAGTGAATCATTCAATCATTCACTCAACCAATTTGTTTTAAACATGGATGCATTCAGAAATAAAAAAAGTGACTTACCTTATGAGTGAGTCATTGAATCATTCACTCAACCAATTTGTTTAAAACATGGATGCATTCAGAAATAAAAAAAAGTGACTTACCTTATGAGTGAGTCATTGAATCATTCACTCAACCTATTCATTTAAAATATGGACGCATTCAAAAATAAAAAGTGACTTACCTTATGAGTGAGTCAATGAATTATTCACTCACTCAATCAATTCACTTTAAACACAGATGCATTCAAAAATAAAAAAGTGACTTACTTTATGAGTGAATCATTCAATCATTCACTCAACCAATTCATTTTGGATGCATTCAAAAATAAAAAAGTGATTGACCCTTTGGTTGATTCATTGAATCATTCACTCAACCAATTCTTTTAAAACATGGATGCATTCAAAAATAAAAAGTGACTTACCTTATGAGTGAGTCAATGAATCATTCACTCACTTAATCAATTCACTTAAAACACGGATGCATCATTGAATCATTCACTCAACCGATTTGTTCAAAAAAAGGATTCATTCAGGAACATAAGTGCAAGGGAAACTTTCAAACTCTCCATTCTTATTTTTGTTTTGGAAATATTTTCATTTGGTGGAGCAAAAATAACTGCTAATTTTGTGTCTAGTTACGCTGTATTAAGTTTATATTTATAGAATGGCTGAATAAAAGAAAGATCACAATATTGCATACATTTGAGTATTCCAGAGAGCTGTGTACTAAAGGATTTTGCGGTGAAAAAGAACTAATCGGAAGATGTCTTATTTTCAGTCAGTGTTCCAAAATTTTGACACTGACGGCGATGGCAACATTTCCCAAGAAGAGTTTGAGATCATCCGGAGCAATTTCCCTTACCTCGGCAAGTTTGATGAACTGGACCAAAACCAGTGGGTTTATCAAGACATCTGTCCAGTTTATCTAGAGGAATTATTTCCCCTCATTTGTCAAAGTCTCCAGTACAGTAAAGGTCCCCATCTTTCTCTTTTTCATTTTCTCTCCCAGGGACTGTAAAATTAGCAGAGAGGAGATGATTGAGTACTTCACAAAGGCGAGCTCCTTACAGAACTGTAAGATGGGTTTTGTTCACACTTTTACTGAGACGAGCAGCGTCAAACCTTCATTTTGTCGGCACTGCTCTCGCTTGGTGAGTACACATTTTATTTATGGCTCGAACCCTTTATCTTCATCTCCAACGTGATGACAACCCACACATAAGATCTTTTCAGTGTCATAAGAAACAGACATCCAGATTATTTCAAAAAGCACAGATGTACATAACGCCTATTTATTTTATCATCACTCATAAGCCAGATTGTATTTATGGCTTGCATTTGTTCATATTTGTCTCTGCTGTCAGAAGTTTATGGTGCCTGTGCTGTTTTCGCTCAGTGTGCAGCAGTGTGTTTTGGGGTGTGTCTGAGCGAAAGATGTTATTTTGTTCACAGGGTGTAGATAGTAACCACTTCCTATTTTCTAATTTCCTGTCGAGATCCACCCCAGAACAGAACCTGTTTTCAAAACAACATGTTCTTTTTTTTTAACCGGCATTTTTTTTTTTTAATTTCAGTGAATGTAATTTAACATGACATTAAATTAAAGGTCTATTTGTCTTCATTAAAATATTTACATATAAAGAAATAAGCAGTGTTTCTGAAAAATTTAACATATAAAATATGTCATATCATCAGAGCAATGAAACAGGAACTAACTATATTTTAATTTGGTAGAAAACTAAATTAAATATACTATATACACTAGCTCTCAAAAGTTTGGGGTTAGTAAGGGGTCAGTTTTTTATAGAAATTAATACTTTTATTCAGCAAGGATGCACAAAATTGATCAAAATAAATTTATTGAAATATTTTTTTTTAATTTTTTTTTTTTTTACAAATAAATGCAGCCTTGGTAAGCATAAGATACTTATTTTAAAAACATTTTTAAATGTTTACAAATTTCACAAACTTTTGAACTGTATTGTTTTATTATTCATTTCTTAAATGCTAGACTCAAATCAACATGTCTGGATTTCTATACCTCCAATTATGAATAAAAAAATATTAATAGCTCCAACTCAAAGCATCTTACAATGTCAACTGACTGGATAGAACAAAATGTTTACAAACTGTGTTTTATATACCTCATTTTAATTTTCCATTCAAGACTTTTCCATGTTTTTCTTATGCGAGTTATTTTACTTCTTGCAGATTTGGGGATTCTTCAAACAGCGATGCAAATGCAAAGGTATGGAACCAATTAAAGTGTGTGTGTGTGTGTGTGTGTGAATGTGGCATTGTGACCCTCCTCTCATTTTTTTCAGTGTGTGGGGTGAGCTGTCATAAAGACTGTTGCAGTCGATTGGCCATTGAGTGTCGCAAGCGTGTACAGAGCGTCAGTTGTCACAATGACGTTTCCTTTAAGGCCACACGCTCATTCAGCTTTCCGCCTCCCACCAGCACAGAGCCGATAGCACAGTCCCCAGGTAAACGCACATTAATACAAATGTATTGAATATAAATCTCACACATGCACGTTACATTACTGTTATTATACAGTAGGATTTATATATATATATATATATATACATACAGTATATATATATACATATATACAAAGTTCTGTCATGAAACTCTAGATGGCACAGGCTGATTGGTCCTTTACTCAATTTATTTGCACACAAATCGATATCTACATTATCATTATCTACAAAGCGCAGTTGATGGGTCCCCCTTCCCCGGCTCCACCTGTATAGATCTGCTAAGGGATTTTTTCATGTATGTTATATGTGTAGCAGCAGCATGTCATGTACAGTATGTATTGGCAGTAGCAAGTCTCAGTAGCAATAATCAGCAGCATACAGTAGTGTCCAAAAGTGAAAAGTGATTCCTCCAGCCTATAGGAAAATTGCCATCTTCACCCTTAATTCAAATATTATTTAAGATTTATTAAAGACTTTGTATGCATATTGCATTTTATTTGTATATAATTCATATAATTGTGTTTATTTGTGACAACGCAATGAAACATGCCAAATTGTGCACACATAATTTTTGGGCTGGCTGTCATACAAAGAAATGATAAATACATTGCAAAAACAAGAGAGAACCAACAAAATATTAGTAACTGATCATGTTGTTGTCAACATATGCTTTTTTCCTTGGAGCAAATCATTTCCGGAACATTTTTGTGAGAGATATATACCTTAACCAAGTTAAATTGTTTTTTAAATCAAAATGTGACTCATATTTTTATTTACAAAGAACATTTGTATTCTACTTACTAATAAAATAATCAACAATATATAACTGTAGACGTGCATGTACCTGCAAATAGATTAAAATTAAAAAATATTTTACTGTAAAGGACCATGTATTGTCGAGATGAATACAATTGAGTTTGAATGAAAAAAACACATGTTGTAATTCAATGTAAAAAATGCAACAACAACAACAAAAAGGCATTTTCATTAGTGGTCTTTACCCAGCAGAAACCAGATCATGTCCACTGTACTATTTATCTTTTGAAGAATAAATGATGATAGTAACTTGCTGTGACTCTCTCTCTCTCTCTATATATACCTCCACAGTCATCACAGACGGCTCTCAGGAGGAACAGGATGAGGTTTTTGATGTCCACCTTTGATGAGGTAAGAAAAGAAGATGCATATTGCAAATACATTCACCTCGTGGTTGAGAGCTTTTTCATTAAGTCTTTCTCATAAGAGAAATCCATCAACTGGCATTAGATACGTTCCTCTCCTCTCGATTTCCATAGGAACATCCTGGAGCAAATCCATAAGCAACCGCAGCAGCAGAGAGCGAGCAGCACTATTCTCCAAAGCAGTATGTGTTTGTTCATGCGTTCCTTGTCCAATGTGATCCATTCTCTTGAATTCTCATTCGGTGATTTCTCATGGGTTGTTACTCAGAAAAATAGTACATGGATTTCAAATAAATCCGAAAAACATTTTTGAAGAGGTCATACATTTATTTTTTCTTTCTCCCTGCACTGAACTTGGAGGTAAAGGGTTTTTTTTGGTAACACAAGACATGCTGTGGTCTGTGGTAGAAAAAAAATAGCACATCATAATTTACACTTCACTTTACAGTATTTATCTACAGTATGATCATCTGACACTGTGCATAAGTGACAATTGTATTACTATCGAGAATACTATTTAAATTGGATGTCATGTAACTGCATGATTGCATTGATATCTTTAATTCTCATCATATGAATTACAAAGAGAGGACAACGTCAAATGAATGACGTGTTGCAGCCCATCTCATCCATAGACACCACAGGCTTTAATTTCACACCAACAGAAGGCGCTGTTGTTCTAAATTGAGAGACTGATATAAGATCTTGTGCTGCCTCATTTGCGCGTTCGATCTGTTTTTATGTTTACATTATTATTATGCAGATGAATAATTTGTTTTCTGTGATGTACATTTATTGTTGTTGTGTGTGTTTTTTTTTTAAATATAATATAGAATATTTCATCACATTGATAGTAGTCTGCTGTCTGTTTTTTTTTTATATATATAAAAAATATGACATTGTCTAGGGATGTTGCCGAGGAAACGGCGTCGTCGACATATTCCCTGTCCATAAAACAGCTATAAACTGAAAACGGAAGCAAGAAAAGCAAGTTTCCAGGTTTTTTTGTTGCATTATAGTATTTACTGCAAACATGCTGTGTGAATCAGCTGAAATTGCCCGAGATCAGAGGGTTAATCTAGCAGGTTGACCTTTAGCTGCAAAGCTACATTTATGTTCACAGTTAGGTTGTGCTTTCCACTTTATCAGCACGAGCTTTTAAAGTTATTTTTTAACACTTCGGTGAACCGTGTCACTTTGAGAGAGAAAATTGCTATGAATCCACAGGCGGCGGTGTGGGCGGGGCTTAAATCACGATTCACACTTCAAGGCTTCTCAAGCAGTTCAGTGCGTAGACTGTAAAGATAGAAAGAAAAACAAGTGCTGTGGCATGTCAAATGCTTAGCAAAGGCAAATTCACTGAGAATAAATATATAAATTACGGCAACATATCAGGCATGTGTGGAGCCGGTATATTCCACACTAACTTCACCTGCTGTTAGCATTCCATTGACTCCCATTCATTTTGGTGTCACTTTGACAGCGAATAATTTGAGACACACTCCCTGCGTTGCAAACCGCATACTTCCCTACTATATAGTAGGGGAAAAGAGTAGGCGAGCAAAAAAGTACGTTCGAATCCTCAGTATTCATAAAAGAGTAGGCGAGAATAACATAGCAGATGTCCGGTTCGCATTCATACTCAACTAGATTTGGCTATAAAGTGCCTACTTTTTTAGCGCTCGTTGAGTAAGTACTTATTGAAATTAAGTACCTACTCGCTGAGTATGCGGTTTGGAACGCAGCCCAAGACTCCAAAGACTTCAAGACTTCCCACCACAATACGACAATGTATAAAAGGCTCCATTACTTTGTATCTTATACATGTTACGGCCCCGTAGAAGCCGTTTTTGTAAAAAATAGTCTAACGATTGTGAAATAACCACGCGACTCTCTGTTGCACATCAGCTCTCTTATCAGCTGTCAATCAAGCCGTCAATCAAAGTTAACCACACCCTTATTTGGCATACATTTTATATTTAAATACGATCTAAACTAACATCTTAGAAAAAAAAATGCACCCCTCACGGTTGTAACTTGTCAGGCACTCGGAACCTATCGAAAAATACAACAAAAGTCCATAGAACCAAACTATGAAAATGGACATTTTAACATGGATTTTTGGGACCTGCCTCTAGCGGATTTTCGATGTATTGCAGTTTTTCACACTTCCGGGTAGGCTTCATTTTTCAGATTGTAATGGGATGTTGACAGTTGCCGATTGTAATGGGATGCTAGCAACAATACTATATCCATCTATCCTATATCTATCTATCTATCTATCTATCTATCTATCTATCTATCTATCTATCTATCTATCTATCTATCTATCTATCTATCTATCTATCTATCTATCTATCTATCTATCTATCTATCTATCTATCTATCTATCTATCTATCTATATACAGTATATTACACTTGACTAAACTTCTTTTTCGTAAGGGATTATCAAATCCTTCTTTGGATCAAGTGAAAAACATGATAACTCTCTAGTAATGACTGGGAATAATATTATTATTAATTATGATTATTATTATTTTCCCTGCAGAATTAAGAACATTTTGAGCATGCAGCTGCAACGTGGCTTCAGTGGCAAGACTTTATGCAGCTTATCACTTTGTGGAGACGCAAGATGATACCATAACCCCACACAAGGTCGAATATCAATATTTTCTTCTATTTCTGGAGGATTTTCGAAAGAGAGTAGCGAGAGGAAACCGCAGCAGAGGTCAGGGATGGCGTGGGTCTCGTGTGAGCCCCCGAGCGCCACTGATAGTTGCACCTGATACAGAGAGTCTCCACTACAGTTACCCTTGTCAGAGCATCTGCACGGAGCTCCTAATTCTATGGTATGGAATCAGCATGCTTAAGGGAGCTATCTACAGCTTCATTTTAACAATCAACTCCTTAATTACAGACGAGAGAAGAAAGCCAGGCGTTCTGGTCCATTTTACTAATGTTCAATATGAAAGCGCTGCTCCACGAGACACTTCGTTGGCCCCAAGGGCCTCAAACACACACACACAGAATTGCACACCCTCTCTTTATCAGCATATTGGATCAGCACCAAGGGACTGAAATTAACATTCATTAGTGGTTGCTCTGGGAAGGGTATATTTACAGGAGGAGTGCAGTATTGTTACGTGTGTGTGTGTGCGTGGTTCGTATATCATGCTGCGTGTTTGCCAGCCTGTAGGTTTTCTGTCCCGCTTTGCAGTCGTGCCATAGTTAAACTATGACATCAGATTCTGCTGTAAGACCAGCCTATGTCACTCCATCCGTTTGTGTTCATTCAGTCATTGACCTTCATAAACGCAAATGAGTTTATCTCTGTGATGGAAATTGCGTTATGATAAAAGCGAAAGGCCTTGATTGAGGTCAGAGGAGGGAATGAAAATGTAAGAGTTACTGAGATGAAGACGAGCCTGTCAGAAAAGATAGTTGGAGCTTTATGTCATGCTCCATTCTGGGCCAGTCACTTCACTGACATTGAAAAGAAGTCATCATTACTGGCCCAATTGTAATTTGTACTACTATCCCCATCTGAACTGCTCAATGTACAGACCTTTCCCTCATTTAAATGTTGTTTATGCTTAAATGCTGCCGTTAATACAATTTTTGATAGGAGACCATTACGATGAATATATTGCAGGATCTCTTTCAAACAGTGTTAAAGGTCACACTAGTGAGCTTTATGTGAATGTGGTTTATGGAGAAGAGTCTGACCTCTGAATTTGTATTGTAAAAAGACAATTAGCCAAAAGATAATGAACATCACAGAGTGAACATTTGGATGGGCATCAAACATGGAGAAAATGTCCATGTCTTTCTTTCTTCGGTCGAAAAGAAATGAAGGTTTTTGATGAAAACGTTCCAGAATTTTCTCCATTTAACGGACTTCAATGGGAACAAAACGGTTCAAGGTCCAAATGAGAGTTTCATTGCAGCTTCAAAGGGCTTTCAACAACACCAGACGATGAATAAGGGTCTTATCTAGTGAAACGATCGGTCGTTTAAAAAATAAATAAAAAAGTTGAAGTTTTATAAGCAGAAATGCTTCGCGACTCTCCTGTTCAATCTCGTTTATCAAAATGAACAAATCTTTTTTCGAGTCATGACTCGAAGGGTCCTAGATAAGACCCTTATTTATCGTCTGGTGTCGTTTAAAGCCCTTTGAAGCTGGACCATTTGGACCTTGAACCATTTGGTTCCCAATGAAGTGCATTATATGGAGAAAATCCTAGAATGTTTTCATCAAAAACCTTAATTTCTTTTCAACCGAAGAAAGAAAGACGTGGACATCTTGGATGACATGGGGGTGAGTAAATTATCAGCAAAAGTTTTTTTTAAAAGTGGACTACTCCTTTAACTATGCAAACTACAATTAAGAAATTAAATCGCATGATTTACAGTTGTTACGGTGTGCAGGGAAGAAGAGAGACGAGGGTCTGATTCTCGAGCAGTCTTTATTCCACAGAAAAACAAAAAACAAGAAAAAAAGATCAACCAAACAGGAAAGCAGATGGCCACATACCAAAAATGAAAACATAAATCCAAAAGGAAGATGAGACCGAATCCACAGGGGAGACACAGGAGACACAATAACTTTACTCTAGTTGTTTAAAGACTGACAAACACAGACGGAGGGCACGTTTAAACGACAACGAAAAAGTTTCTCCTTTGGGAAATGGGATTTTAGCAGAAATACGACGAGTATCATAGTACGGATGAGCGGTACATTACATTGTGACGGATATTGTTGAAGAATGATTATCGATTTCTACAGAGATCACAGTTTATGAGCTAGCAAATGACTTTATTACAGAGTCAATTTAACGACAGGAACCATTTCACTCACTTCAGGAAGTGCTCGGCGTGCCTCTTTGAACTCAGAGGCGTCGAAGAAGCCCAACAAACTTCATCAAACAGTCATCCAGAACAGAACAAAGTCGTTATCATTACCGTCCGTAATCGCTTACGACACTCTGCGTTTGATCCAGAGCTTTGGAAGCACTTTGAAGACGAAGCTCCACAATGGAAGTCATCCAACATATTCAATCAGCACAGGCCGCCGGTCCATCCTGGCACATGATCAATACGGCGGACTCGAGACACTCTTCGCTGCATGTGTAATGCCTGTAAGAGGGGCAGGAATGTGTGGGCAGTAAACACTGCAGCTCTGATTGACAGGGCTGGAGATTGGATCTACTCACACCATCTTCCTCCTCCCTCTCTCTCTCCGTCCCTTATCTTTTCGCGCCACTTTGCAGTTTTACATCCCAATCTCAACATTTTCATTTCTCTCTTCGCACCCACCACCTCTCCCCGCTGTTCACTTTGACTTGTTTTCCCCCTTCGTTCCTGTGGCGAGGCAAAGCTAATGCATTTGTTTATATCCTTCCTCTTCCACAAATAGAAACTATTACGGCGGAGTCGAGCGCCAGCGGTGGGCGTGAGGGTGCATGGCTGATTTTAGTTCCCGGTTCATTCCTGCTGCATTACCGCTCCATAGCGGAGGGTCCATCAATATCGCAGTCGTAGCTGGCGATCATGTAAAACCCAGCGCCGCTAAACGGAACCAGGCTGTTCTGTGACGGATCCGGGCTCTGAGGTGTCGCGCTCAAAGTCGAGGCGTGTGGAGAAGCTCTACCTCGAAGAGAGTTCGACGCTTTATTGTGTTCCCCCCATTAACCTGGGCAATTGAGTGGAATTCACAAGCCTGGAGTAGAAGGACAGAGAGTCGACAGAGTATGTGCAGCTGCGGAGAGTAATGAGATAGTAATTAAATCACGTTAAGGCTGGCCAGAGTTCAGCTGAAAGGGTTATATTGGGTAACCGGGGCCAGCGAGTGTGGGCATTCATGCATGCTGGCCTGTGGGTAAACACGTCTTACCTGGGCATGTGGAAGGAAGATATGAAGAAGATTTGAAGAATTGCTCCCTCGGGAATTGACGGCTACGATTCTTCGTGGGTGGAGCTGATGGCTGTAATTTGTGCTAAATGGCGGTGAGCTGATAGAGAAGAAGGATGTGTGGAAGTCATGATCATTAGATGGTAACACACACACACACCGAGTACTGCTGGCACCGGCGGGCTCATGGGATGCAAAACAGTGCAGGTGTGCAATCAGTGGCAGGTCTGTAATGGGGATATGCAAAATGCTAGTCGTAACCCTTTTGTTTTAGAGAAAATTCCAGAAAAATTTAAAAGACACAGTACAATACATTAGATATACAGCACACCTTCCATTCGATAAAATGAGAAAAAATTCTCCTCACTTTGAACACAAGCTTATATTCATTGTTTTCATTCACATGACTGGAATGGAGATATGGGGGGCGAAACATCCATAAAATTGCAGAACATGACACAGAGCTAGTCCATTTTCAATCTGTTTCACGCCACAAATATTTGGATCACCTGTTTCCATCTGTGTAATGGTTTTCGAAGCGAAAACGAGTACTGTGCAGTTTATGTTCTGTGCCTGTATGCATTTTCAATCAGATGTATGAATAGGCTCTATGCACAACTGCACTACTTCCTGAACTTCAGCCAGCTCCTTGTTTCCTGTCTATCATTATTGGACAATTTGATTAATTCAGGTGTGCTTGACCTCAGTAGTCACGGCAACAATAATCAAACACACCTGAATTAATCAATGTGTCCAATAATGACAGACAGGAAACAAGAAGCTGGCTGAAGTTCAGGAAGTAGTGGAGCTGTGCATAGAGCCTATTTGGTCTGTTAATATCACTGTCTTAGTACATTAGTACTTAGTACAAAACTGGTAAAAATAGGTGCGATCACACCATTTCATAATGACCGTAATTACAAGATTTCAACATGTAAAAGCATTCACATCCTAGTAGAGCTCGTAATAGGGGATTATCACGCTTCCGGGTTTCATGGGCGGGATTTGTCAACTTCCGACGCAGTTCAACAATGGCTGAAACGAAGGCTACATTTGTCACTGCTCTGTTCCACTTTGTAAATCTAACTAACAACGCCAACCCTACTTAAGTTTTCATGGATTCCCGACTGAATTGAGTATAAGGAAAAAGTGGATTAAAACTTTAAAATAAAACACGGTAGATTGTTTGTTTGCAGCTGGCACTTTAGTGAATCAGACTAATTTACCAGGGATGCCGTATAAATGAAGTCTAGTCCGTCATCAGTTCGCGAGCGAGATTGGTAATTCAACGGAAGTGGCAGTGCACAAAAGTCACTGAATCCGGAAGTACTACGTATCAGCGTGATGATCCCCTATTATTTTGTAAACTGGGAATTTTGTACCACATGATCGCTATGAATTCAGAGTAGAATGCTCAGAGCGCAGAGTATAATGTCACATGTTGTCATCTTAAAATTATGGTTATTATGACATGGCATACTGCAAATAACTGGCCGGCAGTGGAGGAAAGCATTGTATTGACCTTTTTTTTTTAACAGGGATGAAACTGTTATTTAACGGACTGTTATTTAACTGACTGTTATTTAATGTGTTTTTGGATTGTTCTGCTAATGAAACCTTTCCAATAAATTTCGGTCAACCAAAAATCCCAGCCAGAATGAGCTGTGGAAAATTATAAGTGATCTAGGAGATTTCTACAACTTGTTCCAGCGAATGCCATTGAAAACATGGTAAGTCTAAGACATACTTCTTTTGTCACATACAGTTTTTCACCTACTACTGTATATAGTAGGAACGAATGCGATTTCTGATGCTTCCAACGTAAATGTCGCAGGCCTGATCCTCTCTCATCCTTCACTGTTGTCACTCCTCCTTTGATCATTCCGGAGCTCCTCCGTGGGACTCAAGACCGGTGCGGCGCGCAGGTAATACGCATTCACACTAGCGCCACCTACCTCGATCAGTCCGTTCCCAAGGCACTCGTCCCCACCCTGCTTCTTGCCACACTAATATTGGCTTTATGCAGCTGCACTACTTCCTGAACTTAAGCCAGCTCCTTGTTTCCTGTCTGCCATTATTGGCCAAATTGATTAATTCAGGTGTGTCTGATTATTGTTGCCGTGACTACTGAGCTCAGGCACACCTGGATTAATCAATTTGGCCAATAATGGCAGACAGGAAACAAGGAGCTGGCTTAGGTTCAGGAAGAAGTGAAGCTGTGCATAAAGCCCATTTCAGTGAAAAAGTTTTTGTTCAAAATACTTTTACAAAATACAACTTTCTACCTTGAACCTGGAACCTGTCTGACTACAATATAAAAGTAGACAAAAACTGTTATATAACTGACATATAGCCTAGACAAGTAGGCCTTTCATAAAAATGTCATAGACTACCTTTTGTTTGACATCCATTTGTTTCTATGTTGTGCATAATTCAAAAGCGTTTTGACTAAATATAAGATAAAAAAAATGTATTTGTTCATAAAACATGTTTTGCATTAAAAACAACTAGACGGAGCTCACTTTATTGGAAAAGTGTTCTTGAGACGTGTTTTTGACTATTTTAAAGTGACCCTCTATTTTAAAACTGCATAATCAGTGACTGGATCAGAATACCATGTTACTGTAATATACTTACTACATGAGCCAATATAAAAAATGGTAAGAGTAGTATGCTATGCTTTTACGAATTCAGCCAGAGCTTTCTGTTCACACCAACACCGACACACCAGCATATTGTATTATACACAATACGACTGAAATTCCAGAATCGTCAGCAAGCTGAATATAGCGCGGTATAGCATTATATGGTTCTCAATGAGAACCATATAATGTTTATATGGTTCTCATTGAATGGGACGCTTAATATCATATTGGCTTTAATGATATTTTCCCAATTAAAGCCCAGTGCCTCAATGATTCCTGTTCTTTCTGACAACAAAGCACTTGAATGTGACAAGCTTGTAATCACAGCTTTATAAGTAGGACATATACGATGGCATGTGAAGGCTGCATTATTATAAGCTTGATTGGTGAAATTAAAATGTTATTTATTTGTGTTCTAAGTACATTACAAATTAATTCTGAGTGTTTTGAAAATGCAAGCAATATACCATGAAAATATTGTTTTTGAAGTTATAGTATATGCAAAGCCGAATAAACAGAAATCAAGTGAATGTCAAAATTTAAATAAGAATACTAATTAAAAATAAATGAAAAAAAGCATGAAAAAAACTCAGGTTGTTAGTCCACCATTGTGTCCATAACCAGAGACCTGCGGCACTGTGACATTTTCTTTCACTTGTACCTATAAACTCAACGATTTACGACAACTCTCATTTGCATACATGTAAACAGACATCCCAACACACCATTACACATACACACCACTTTGACATATCTCATTACCCCAACATGAACAAGCATACATGCGCGCCATATATCATGCAACACACTCACGCTCAGGTAGCCAACAGCACACGGGCCGCAGCTGTAACTGCTGCAGCTGAATGTCATGCTGAAGATCACAGGCTAAATTAGCATAAGAGAAGAGCCGCTGGGCCATGACGGCAGTCGCACCCCGCGCTGACCTCTGTGATTGACAGCCGAGGGTGCAATGAGAGGTGAGATAGATAGTTCCACTGGGGCTTGAATGTGTATTTACTGTCATTCACCATCATTCTTTCGGGCATGTCGGAAGACGACGCTGCGATGTCTGTTGTGGGAGATCGGTGTCATTGCCATGCAAAATAACATAAGATGGGATGTCATTTACAGGTGTGACCGTGAAAGACAACTTGTCCTGGCGTGTGACGGCGTTTCGGCATGGTAACTTTGAGGTTGACCTCTAAGTGCTTCTGCCTCGGAAGACGTTTCAGATGGAGCGATCGCTCTCGGAATAATCTTTGGAAGCATAATTAATAGCAGTAATTATAAAGGTGCGATAAGACTCACAAAAGCAGCCTTGACTATTCTGTGATACGCCGCTAACTGTACATGAGTGATATGAGCTGAAGTCTTCGAGCGCAGCGTGGATTTCGGATGCCCCTTTTGTAACAATGGCTGACGCGTATCTTTTAAGACAATATCTTGTGTTGTCAAAGCTATCATCACTTCTTCAATGGCGTCAACTCTGCGTAACTTTGCAGTGCTTGTGGTTTAAAAAAGCGTGTTAGAGTGAGAAAAATTCACTGTCGTTGTTGGTCTTCCAGTAACCTGCCACAGGTTTAATAGTTTAGTCTAAAGAGGGTGTCTAAACAGCTGGGAAATGGCAGGTCGGATGGCGACAGAGAGTATGACTCCGTACCCAAGAGAGAGAAGAAGAAAGAGAGGCAGCAATGCGTGGGCGTTGACAAAGGTGAATAATGAAGTCAGTCACTTCACAGTATGACTGTAATGGGGGTTAGAACGAGATTGTGCTATTTCTCTGTGCGCAAGAGACGGTGAATGAGCGCATATGAATGTTTGCATGCGTTTTTGTGTGTCAAACAAAGGAAGAAGATAGATAGACTGACTGGGAAGACAAAGACAGGCAGTAAAACTGAAACAGGGAGAAACTGAGCGTTTTATGATCCTAAATGAGTGTTTGGGTGAGTCTTAGGATGAAAGAAAAGGGAAATAGACTGAAAGACAGCCGTTTAAACTGAGATGAATCTTGCGTTTAGTAGACTAGGGAGCATATGCGCGAATGTTTTTGTTGGTGTTCCTCTTTGTTGTTCTGGTCTAGCAAGGTTAATGTGGGCTGACTGGTTGTCTGAATGTGCTCAACCCAACAGGCTACAACACAAAGGGCTACCAATGACCTTGTGGTACTGCTGAAATGTGATACGACAACAGCAGAGAAAACGCTTGATGCTCTCCTGCTTAATGAATTAATGCATATGTAAATAAGACTCGGTTAGGATGAATCATCCTAGAAGAAAGAGCAAGAAACATATGCAAGGATGTGCTCATACACTCTCAGAAAAAAAGGTACAAAAGCTATCACTGGGACACTGTACCTTTTCAAAAGGTACACTTTTGTACACAAAGGCTGCATATTGGTAACTTAGTGGTACATATTAGCACCTAAAATGTTCATATTACCACATGAAATGTATATATTAGCACCTGAAATGTATATTATCACCTAAAATGGACATATTAGCTCATGAAATGGACATATTAACACCTAAAATGTACATATAGCACCTAAAATAAACATATTAGCGTCTAAAATGGATATATTACCACCTAAAATGGACATATGAACACTAAAAATGTACATATTAGCACCTGAAATGTAGTTTTTAGCACCTAAAATGGACAAAAGTTTACTTTTTAAAAAGGCACAGCCCCAGTGACAGCTTTTGTACCTTTTTTCTGAAAGTGTAAACTGACATCAAGGCAAAGCAAATAGTTTGAATGGAATCCTGCTGAGGAAGTTAGCTAACATTTGGCATTGGACAGATCTTTTACCTGTACTTAATGGAAGGTTTTTGATGTTTCCAAAGCACTTGACATTCACCTTTTTTGTTTTTTTATGAAAGGGCTGGCACTTCCATTAATATCTTGAATGTTCAAGGCTTCTGGTGTCAGCTGTTTCCAGTTATTTTTAGCAAAATAGAATGCTGTAGAAAGCTATACAAACTCTATTATGCTGCGTAACAGGTATTTGTTATCATATTTTTAATGTGTTATCGTTATTTGTATTCATAACATTATTTTATACCGTAAATGGTTTCTGCACTTTGTCACTCTTATATCGTGGTGTACCGAATACTGTTTCCGGCTCCAAGCCTCCACTCCGTTTCAAGTGAGAAAATCTCAGCAGTGTTTATGTGTCCTATTTATAGCACACCTTTAAGCAAAGCGTTTAAAAATTCAAGACGTACAAAGCATCTATGGGCTCATGGTGATCAGACAGGACACCAATATTTTACAGTCTACACTACAACGCGAAAACTGCGTTTTCAAATGTATCCGCCTTGGAGAGCGTTTTCCAAAAGCTACGTTTTCATTGACTTAAAACGCTATCTCAGGCCCTGTTTACACGAGAACGCTCGCGGGTGAAAACGTAAAAAATATTTTATCGGATGTGCCTTTCGTTTACACGGCGACGGCGTTTTTGGAGCTTAAAAACGCAAAAAAGGTGAAACCACCCTCCAGAGTGGAAATCTTAAAAACGCTCCACCATAGCGTTCCCGTGTTAACGGTAAAAACGCAAAAGTCTGCTTGTCAGTGAAGGTTGTACGCAGGCGTGCGGACTTGGTGTTGTTGTTTGGCAGTGCTCCACATTGCCACCTAGCCGCCTGGAGTGCATACTACATTGAATTTCACACACTTTTGCATCACCATATACACGCGGATTTCCCACCCAAAACGCTCGTCTGAACTAGGGATGGGCAACGATTAATCGCAATTAATCGTTAGAAAAATAAAAGTTTGTGTTTACATAATATATGCGTATGTAGTGTGTATAATTAATTTGTATATATAAATACACACACATGCATGTATATATTTAAGAAATATTTGCATGTATATACTTTATATATATTTATACATAATTAATATTGTATATAAATATAAATATTTGACATATTAATAACACATTTTTCTTAAATATATACATGCATGTGTGGGTATTTATATATACAAATTAATTATACACACTACACACACATATATTATGTAAACACGAACTTTTATTTTGCTAACGATTAATCGCGATTAATCGTTGCCCAGAACGCAGAATAAAAAGTGATAACGCAGCCGCACTTTTGAGTTTTCTCTTCAGAATCGTTTGCGCGTAAACATAGCCTCAGTGTGGACGGAAACCGGTTTTCAAACGAAAACTTATTAGTGTGGACATGTACATAGACCATGGTGTCAAATAGTTATGCAAACTGAAACACACCTTTTCTAGTTAAATGGCACCACATTTGAACTCTATCGAATTTGCCACCATGAGTATAGGGATTTTATATTGTCAGAGCAGCACAAGAACACACATTAAGCGTTATCACTACTTCATCAATTTAGTTGACTAATGTCAAACCACACAGACAAGCGCAAATCACATAATGCAACAATATAAATCCAACGTTAAACATAACTGTCAAAGCAGGAACATTTTAGACTTGTTGAACATTTTATCATGTGATATTACAGTGAAAGGTAAACCTCTGATCAATTATAATGCTCACCTAAATCTGTTTCAGTATTTCAGAATTATAGTCCTAACGAATAATCAGATGAAACTCACTTTGATTTGACCCCATGCTGGGAAACGACAGTATTTTAAACTGGACTTTGCACTCGCAGTGCATTGAGTATGTTTTTTTTTTTTTTTTGTGGCCTGAGAGCTTACACAAGTAGAAGTAAAAACATCAAAATATCAGCAGGCAGGAAACTGGGTTGAAATGGCTATCATTTATCTTTTAATTTGGGGCATCAGTGTATGCTGTAGACCATCTGAATTAAAGGCAGGGAAGTAGCCTGAAAATCAAGTATAGATGTCATTTATCTTCTCATTTGGGGCATTAGTGTATGCTGTGGAGCATTTGATTTAAAGGCTGATAAATCCACTATTGATTTTCAATTGGTTGAATTAAATTTCATGTAGGCTGAGCTGATTTTTCCTTCGCATTCTGGAGGAGGCGGCAAGCACAATCAGCCATTCTTTTGTGCCATTTCGCTCTCAAAGCTTTCGAAGCAGGTGGTTAATTTTAGTCAGTGTGGTCATATTTTTTAAAAAGTATTACCCACTGAGCTTGATGTCATGTGTTTTAGGGTCATTATCCAATCCAGTGTACGGAAATTAAGTGGAAAGGCGCAGAGCGCGACCTTTGGCTCGGTTGGGGGGTCGTGTGTTGTGAATTTGGCTCTTCTTATTTTGCCTGCGCATGAGTCACCCGAGATTATATGCCTTGGCATTCAGAAGTGTTTAATACCTATTCATTACAATCAGTGTGTTTTCTCTCAGCACTTGGCCTACTGATTGCTTTTGCATATTGATTTGTCGTTTGTTCAGTCACTTGTTTTAAACATCCATTGCCTTATGCCACTATTAAGTGGTGCATCTGGGACTGACCGGGTCGAATGTAGCGTAGCAAGAACTGCCGATGTTTGTTGAATTGGTCTGATCTGGGATCAGCATTGTGGAGAGGCTTGGAGATGAATGCACCATGCGTCTCTGACCCTGGAACAGTGGTGAGTCATATCTGTGGAGTGCTGCTTGAGTGGTCTTGGGATGCCAGGACTGCTCAGGCCACAGTGGTTATTGAAAGTGACAGAGTATATGGATTCCAAAATGGGTCAGACCGCTCGCCATCGCCTCCCCTCTGAATAATGGATGAGTCCGACTTAGGCTCTACCATGTCCGTGTCATGGAGGGAAAACGTCAAAGCTCACTTCCTGTTTACTATGCTTTCACATACAAAATATCATATGAGTTATGTCCACTGTCAGATTCGAAACAGTAAAAACTGAACAGCTCTTATAGTGTTTCTGTAACAGTGGTGGATTATAATAAAGCCTGGAAGACAAAAAGATTTGCTTTCCCCGGTTTTAGGCTCTGTTCCAAATGCCGCCTTAAGCCCTTGCGGCCTTCCTAAAAAGTCCACACTTTGGTGACATAATGCCGCATGTAATCCAATGTGGGGTGCTGCAAAGAGGCAGACCTTTCTGAAGCCTAAAATGTCAAATAGGAAATCTTGCGCTCTCGTGGACTTCAAAGAAACATGTTTTGTGGCAAAATCCAGTCATTTTAATCGAAATCCGTGTTTTGAGGGTTGGAGCTGTGCTTTTTACATCGCTACACTATGACAATTTGCCAGTAAAATCTTGTTAATGTGACAACACCTTTAGTTATTTTGCATATGAAGTGACAGAGTATTATTGCTAAATAGAATAGCACAAAATGTCAGCGGTCAAATATCACAAACAAAGCTTGAATATTGGTGTTACTGTCACGTGTGTGTTCTGTGTTTTCCCCGTTCTTTGTGTATTTGATTCAGTCCTGTTAACATTTTCCCGCTCCTCATTAGTGTTTAGTTAATTCACCTGTTTACCTGTCATTATCAGTTCATTTGCCCCAGCTGTGTCTTGTTTCCCTGAACTGTTCCCTGTGTGTTTCAATCTGTCATTGTCGCTAAAGTCTGGGCTGCGTTAAGCCACGACAAAGCGTTGCACAACGGTTTTTTTTTTTATACAGAAACGTTGATGCGTTGAACACACTGTTCTGGTGATACAAGAGTTGCATGACAGCTGAGAAGGCCTGTTCTTTGTTAAGAATAATTAAATTTAAAATGAACAAATCTTTTCCTGAGTCAATTTGTTCACTTCGTTCAATGAATGAACCAAATGACACGAAAAAAAGATTCGTTCATTTTGATAAACGACTTCAAACAGGAGAGTCACGAACACTTCACAGAACAGAGCAAGGCGACCATTTGAGCTTATAAAACTTAAACTGTTATTATTATTTATTTAATTATTTTTTTTTAAATGAGCGATCGTTTTACTTGAAATGACCCTTATTCATCGTCTGGAATCGTTTAAAGCCCTTTGAACAGTTTGCAGTTTGCATTGAAGCTCTCATTTGGACCTTGAACCAAAAACCTTAATTTCTTTTTGAATGAAGAAAGAATGACATGGATATCTTGGATGACATGGGGGTGAGTAAATTATCAGCAAAAGTTTGTTTAAAAGTGAACTACTCCTTCAATTCTGCTTTGACTTCTGCTTCGACTATTTTCATTGGCGGACCTGAAAAAGTAATGTGTCTAAAAGTGTAAGTTACTCAATGTATTCTTATTTATTTACCTGTTGAAACTCTCGTCCTCTTATTTCAGAATTCAGATCAACTGCTCACTTGCTTGTGCAATTGTAGCAGAAAGCAGTATAATATAAAGAAGTTGATGAGAAAATATTCAGATGCCTCTTTCCTAGAGGAAAAAAAGAGCTATTATCTAGAAAGGTGAAAAGACTTTTTTAGCACTTTTATGGCAATGTCTGAACAACCTGGTTTACCACAGTGCGGTGCATAACATATGACGTTTGACTTAAAAGTAAGGAAGGGAAATGTCTTTGTTGCAATAACAAAACTGAAGCCTTGAACTAAAAGGCTGTCTGGAATGTAACAAAAAGCACAATGCCAGAACACAGGTTGTGGAGAGTCTATTGTAAAAGGGTGGCAGAATTTAGCAAGAATAGAAAATTGTCTGAAGGTAGCTAAACAAAAGCGCCTGGACAAGTTGAACACTGTTTCACTGATGATAAATTCATCCGTACCATTGGATTTGGGGGAATTATTATCATAATAGACTAACTAACTTTCGCCTCCAAAACACCACAGATCAAGGGCAGGGAGGCCTACAAAAAGGCGAACTACAAAAAAGCTCTGTATCCAGGGAATACTGTGTGTGTGTGTGTGTGTGTGTGTGTGTGTGTGTGTGTGTGGCCATCTGCGCATTATCCCTTATCAGGAGCACTGCAGAGTCAGGCTGTATTTCTGTGAACGGTACCCTGGAGATTGTGCCAAGGAAGAGTGACAGGGAGTACGGGTCTTTCTTGAACAGGTGAAGGAAGATCAAATCCATTCTGTTTAAATGTTTTGTCTCCTATTTATTGATTCTTCTCTCTTTAACTCTCTCAGTCTCATTTCCGTGGCTCCTCAAGGACAGGTCCTTGGGTGAAGTCAAGTCATCCTGCATGCCGGACATGGACTATTGACCAGATCTACTGTGTCGTATAGGATTTCTATTCATTCGTAGGCTAACACCTGTTACATGCGCCAGGGTTGTGCACCATTTATAATTGATTTGAGAATGCCTTTTAAATTCCAATTCGGTTTCTGAATTTGAATTGAGCTTGGGTTGGGTTTCAAACAGGATGCAGAATTTTAATTTTAGAAGGTAAAAATAAATAAATGAAAACTCATAGAAATTTGGGATGCACTAATACCACTTTTTCCAGAACGAGTCCGGTACCAATAGGCTACTTTCCTTTTTATTACTAGCCGATACCTGTATTTTCACATCATTTGTACTGCCATAGTAACCATGGCAACAGGACAACAGCGTAAATTCTAGCGGCACGCTGTTGTTGTTTCGTTCAAACATTATGGACCATAACAAAAGGAGAAATAAAACGAGGATACGGCGTGGCGTTTTCGAGATGCGAAGTTCGCGGCAAACTTTGACTTGAATCTTTTTTTCATGAAGGATTTGGTTCATTCAACGAACGTAATGAACGAGTTGACTCGGGAAAAGATTTGTTCATTTTGGATGAATAGGAGAGTCACGAACGCGCATCACAGAACAGAGCAAGGCGACCATTTGAGCTTATAAAACTTAAACTTTACGTTTTTTTTGTTTTTTTTTTTCTTTTTTTGTTTTTAATGAGCGATCATTTCACTTGATAAGAAGACCCTTATTCATCGTCTGAAATAGTTTGCACTGAAACTGTATTTTGGACCTTGAACCGTTTGGTTCCCATTGAAGTCAATTATATGGAGAAAAATCCTGGAATATTTCCATCAAAACCTTAATTTCTTTTCAACTGAAGAAAGAATGACATGGATATCTTGGATGACGACATGGGTGAGTAAATTGGGTGGCCAATTCATTTAAGATTTACACTCATTCTCATGATTTGACACAGAGCCAATTCTTCTAAATTTTGCACAAACCTGACATGCACAATAATCATGCGATTAGATAGGCCTATTTGTTGTAAAACACAGCACCACCTGAAACAAAAACTGATCTTGTTACTGTACTCACATGGTGAAAAATATGCTACTGCGTTCTTGGCTAATTGACATCCAGTTAAGATGACAGATGGGCTGTGATTTATTTATAAGTATTTACTTCACTAAACCAAGAAGCGAGATTAGCGGCATAATTGCTCGGGCACTAATAAACTGATATGAACTGCTAAATAATGAGTCGGAAGGCCTCAAGCTCCTCTGCCGCACTATCGCCGTGGTGCATTTAGATAAGACCACAACGAGCTGATGACCCAAATCTAAACCCAGCACAAGAGGCTGTTCACTGTCATCCTACCCCGCTCGGAGGACAGAAGTGGTTAAATGCAGGCTCTTATGTGTTTTAATCTCCCAATTGTGTTGAGTTAATTCACAGCCAGCCCTGGAGAAACGCTACTGACTGCACAAAGACAATTGGCCGCTTTTCAAAATCTGTGTTGTGGTTTTGCGTGTATCTGAGAGACGCGTTTGACTAGAAAGACAAGTGTGTGTGTGTGAAAGAGAGAGAGAAAGTGAACGCTAGTGTTAAAAATAAAGAGGGCACAATAGGGACAAAAGAGACAGAAAGCTTGTTGCGGTGTCACTTGCGTGAGAGCAGTCACCCCCCTAAAGCAATTGCCATCTCACGCCAGTCAATCTTTCACCCGCTCTCTCACTATTTCATACTTCACTCACACGGTAATGACATGATTACATTCCAAGGTCCCCATCATCATGCCGTCCTTCTGCTAGTGTGGCTATTCCTGATTCCTGATACCACACATTATGGAGAGAAGGATAGGGGGAGAGAATGAGGCAAACAGTCTATGTCCCATGTCCTTGTCAGTCTGCATTAATATGTCTCCCATGCAGCTGTGCTCTCTGGGCTCGAAGAGGCTTCAAGGTCTCCATGTCCACACGGTCCAGGTTTTAAACCCCAGCGATCGTTTAACACGATTTTCAGTGACAATGTGGCTGCTCTGACGCTGTCCACAACAGACTATCATTACCTTTGCCAGCTTCAGAAAACTCACTCACTCACACACTCTCCCGCTTAACCATATCCACAAAATCCCCAACCATTTGCATGTTTTCCTGTGATGGAGTCTCTTATGCCTAATGGCACTCCAAGTTCAAAGTAGTGCGCGAGAAGAGAAAGAATGCGAGAAACGGCATTATGCAAGAGTAATGGAATCTTCTACAATAATAATAATTGCAAATCATCCAGTTATGCCACAGCTCAATACAGATGAGGCGGGTTGGTCGGGGAACTAGCTTCGCTTGTAAGGCTTTGTGTGCACAGCGGCCAATGCCAAGGCACAGTTTGGAGAGGCTGGGTTTCCGTCTGCTGTTGTAAGATATAGCCCCCCTCCCCTCCCCACCACACACACACACACTCATCTCAAGGCACTTGTTGGAATGCTCAAAAGGTCTTAAAAGTTTCAGAAATGAGACGGGAATGTCAAATGAAAAGCAATCCTTTTGTTTTATACCATTATTTTAATGACTTCAGAAAATAATAACATAATGTGTTTTCCTTGAAATCGGGTGAGTGTACACATTATAATCATTATTTACTTATTTATTTCTATTTAAACACAACAAATATTATTTTTAAATATTAATGAAAATATTGATAAAATATAAATGCATTTTGATATATTTTTATTAATGTCTTAATCAGAATATTTAGGTAGGTTTCTTCAAGCATTTTTGAAACTGCGCCGCAGTTCTTCTTAATTTAATTTTTTTCTATTTCGTCATGTAATCCCAGACAGACTGTTGCTGGTGAGATCTGATCATACCAGCTGTTGTCAGACTCCTTGTACAAAAATCTCACTGGATTATAGAAAATTTGGGCAAAAGGAATGTTTGGAAATGTAAACTGATATTTCCTACAGACACACTACAGCAAAATATATAAATAACTGGCTTAAAACCTTTTTGTGTGGAAATACTAAAGTGCCTAAGACTTGCACAGTAGTGTGTATGTGTGTGTTATTTTACAATACGGATGAAATCAACTAGATATACTTGGACTATATTCTTGGAAACCTTCTCAGAAGTTATAGTCTATATTTTTAGTGTTGAGACTTGAGCCGAGTTCACCTGTTCTGTGGATATTTCTAACATTATAATGTCCCAAAGTTGAATCAACCACTTGAATATATCAATTGTTGAGCTATCAGTTTTTTGCAGACGTTAAACCAGCCAGCCAGACAATTTTTTTTTTCGCAGAGAAATCAAACTGAGAATCATCATTCAGTAATAATATAGAGGGGATCGTCGGTATCGGCTATTCAATGATTTTTCGATAAGATTGGACATGCCTCAATCCATTTTTTTAACCTTTAACATTCTCACATCATAAGGAAAAAAAGGATCCAAGTTGTTGGTCAGGACATTTGTCACAAAAAGGGACTGAAGGAGGAGTCAATACGATGTCTTTTGAAGTTATAATGAATCTGTTAGTGATTAGGATTCCTAGATGAAGTAAAAATGCTCTGCCATACTCTTCCCCAGTTTGTGACATGCTCCTCTTGTTCACAGTCTCTTTGTCAAGCGTGCTGTATAGCGAGGCGATTTGCTGTAGCCTCTAAGGCCTTCCCATACATCCATGAACTGAAGTGACTAGAAGAGGACAACTCAAACCAAGCAATGATTGGGTGTGTGGGAAGTGTTTCACTCAGAGCACCCCCATAGTCTTTCATGGCCGACCTTAGGCGCAAATATAAAAACAGAGAAGAGGGTTAATTCCATACCGCTCACACAGTTCTTGAAAGCTTAGGACCAGCAATATCTTTCACTGTATAAATGCCCTTCTGCATCCAGTCTCTAGAGAAAAATGGTGCGAATGGATATATTATTATTAAACCAAATGGGTGCATGGGTGTGCCAAATATGCGAATAATGAATACATTTTTCCATAAGTTTAAAATTGATTACTGTGTTGGCCATGATTGGTCTAAAAGCTTGCATACATTGCTTGTTGTTTAGCCCAGTATAGTATAGTATATCTTGCAACCTGTTTGTCTGCTAAGCTCTCCTCTATCTCTCTCCAAGGAACCCTAGACAGTGGGTCGAGCCAATCCTTAATTAATTTTATTTGAGAGGCCCCCTATGATACAGTTCGAAATTCGGAAGCTCTAATCCTCCATTATGTTTTGCACACTGTATTGTTTCAAATTTCAATCTGGGTTGCTTGCCATTCCAGATGAATTTATGAATTTGAGAATTGAGTTTGTGCCAAAAAATAATTGGTGCAGGTAACAGAATCATGCAACTGAGAAAATTGATTCGTGGCAAAACATTAATTTTAACACTCGATATTCCAGCATGTAATGATAGTGGCAACAAGGCCCATTTTTGAAGATATTGTTCAACCCTAGTTAGAATTTTTAGATAGTTTGCACCATGGATGGAGAGAAGAATAAACAACAATGCCTAAGTAGGCTACCTTATTGAAGTTTGTATGGAAATATTGCATGGTAGTCTAACTTTCGTAGCCATACATTTAAGTAGAAGCAAATAGGATCTATCCCAGTTGATAGTGAACTTTTCAAATTCTTTCAGTATCTGGCGAAATGAAACTTGATCCGAAATGAACAGTAAAATATGATCTGCATAGAGTGATATACAGCATGCTGTTTGTAAGAGTTTGAAACTGAAAATAAACAGATATTTTCCTGTCTTATCAGTTGGGCTTGGGGCTCTAGCAACATTGCAAATAGCACTGGGGATAAAGGGCACTCTTGCCTTGTTGTAAATGATATTGAATGAGAGATTCCGTGTCGAGAAAAAGGTATAGTTCCTACTCAAGGGGTTCCCATATCTCCAAACATCAACCAAATTAAGCACTTTTACAAGATCATTAAGCACAGTCACGAAATTAAGCTGAACTTGACTGCAGCAAGAAGATCTAATAGTCTCGATGAAAGGAAGTGATTAGTTACATGTGGGAAAATTTTTTCCTCAAATATTGTTGGGGCACAGATTGATTCAAATGCTATGTAGGTTAGAGGTCGGTTAGATGTCTTACCCGTGGCACAAACCGAGCTAGCCAAAACAAAATCGTGAATAACATGAGCCATTAACGGCCATCAGAATCGTTACTTTACCAAACAGCTGGTACGTACGATTAACTCCTGGATCAGTGGCGTCATGCCCATTTTGTCACAAATTTATTCATATTATGCTCCATAATTACCAGAGCCGATAACGACTCAAATGTATTCTTCTGGATGTGTAATAAATCGGTCAGTTTCAGCCCGCAACCTTTTTCCTAATATGGTGTCTGTGTATAATCAAATAGTGCGTTACGCGCGTACTCTGCTGTATGTGCAAGCAACTCACTCATCTCGCACGTTGAGCTGGCAATGTTTTACAGATGGTCTTGAAGTGGTAAGGGCAAACAAATCGACATTGAATTAGTTATCGGATGATGTTAAAAGGTAGTGGGATTATTTGTGGTTGACCTGGAAATTTTATCTTGATCAAAAAGTTATGGATTTGATATTAGCTGCGAATTCAGAGCATTAACTTAAGTTATGTCAGTGTAATGTTATCGATACCTAGCCTAGTTTAATCGTAAACTAGCTGGCTAACGTTACTGCTTGCCATACAAAGCCAATAAGCCATAGTAACGTTATCTGATCGTTACGAAGGAGGTTTGGACGGAGCCCTGAGTTCCCTCGACCATCGCGTGTATGGCTCACGTGACCATTTTATTTTATTATTAATTCATAAATATCAATACATTTTTTGTGAGAACCACTACCTTGTCTTAGCATAGTTCAAATTAACTGATATTTTAAGAGATATTTTGACTTTGACAGTCATGAGGGTGGGACCTGTCTGACATTATTATCCATTTTGTTTTTATGCATGTTTTTTTTTTTTTTTTTTTTTTTTTTTTATGGAGTCAAAAATGATGTAGCAGTGAGGCAGTTTTGTTAAAATCATGCCTGAGCAGACATTTGAGGTCCAGGCTTTGTGCTTAAGGTTGTAAGCTGAGGGTAATACATGGGGGAATTACTACAGATACCATTAATCATACTAGCTGTTGTTTGAGTATTTGGCTCATTACACAAAGCTTGCAAATGTAAAGTAATCTGTTAAACATTAATGCATTTAAAGATGATACATGCCTAATATTGTATGACTCGAGGACAAAACAATGGTAAAAAAAAGAAAACAATGGAAATGTTCAACTTATAAAACAGCCTGCAGCATTATAGCTGATGTATAATCAAGTGCGTGAATCGATGTGCGTTGGCGTTTTTAAATTTCTTTGAAGCAAAGATCATTACACATCGCTTTGAAATTACATTTTGTGGTAAAAGGAATCTATACTCATTGTCTCACTTGACCCCAGAACACGTATTTTCTCTAGTGACACCCATACTTTTCATCATAATTCAATTAAACAGTCCTAAATTTAACCCAGTGTCCAAATATGTGTTCTTCTACATTGTAGTGTGAATTGAGTTGGATGCCTGAGTTTGTGGTAAACTAACAGTGAAACAGTAGGCGTACAATACCCAGATGACCTCCTGTATCCGGTGAGATTCTGAAGCGTGCAAAGTGCAAACAATGGACACATTGCAGTCCCCTAAGGCCACGGAAGCTGAGGAGTCATAAGATTTGAAATGTTATAAAATGGCAGAGAAATGTGAGCCAGGTGGCTCATTTCAAGGTTAAGTGGTATAAGAAAGATGTTCCTGCATGGTTAAATTATACTTTAAACACACACACACACACACACACACACACACACACACACACACACACACACACAGAACTGTCAAGAAGCAAGTCCTTCACCTAATTCAGTACATAATGTGAAAGTACAGAGATAAGAAAAATATGTAAGATTCTTTCAAAATAAAACATCTAAAAACCAACAAACAAACAGATAAATACAAATATATACACACAAAGTAATGATATTAAATGAATATATTATCTTTATAAAGATACAACACACGTTGCATGAACAAAAGTCATTGTTTATGAATATTTACTGCTGAATGACTGACTAATCAGAATTAAGTATTTTATAGAGCAAACTATATGACTAGAGCAAAGGCAGGAAACACTGCTTGCAGTATTGAAATCTTTATTGACTTCCAAATAATGAATTTCAAATAAAAATACCATAAACAAAAACCACTCAACAGAGGTCCCTCACCAGAACTGCTTTCACAGACAAACATACATTCCTTTATTGAAAGGATCAACCATTTGACAGTAATAGGGAATTTAAATAATGTTCACAAAATACTTAACTACACTGAAAATAAATTAAAAATACATCAACCTTAATTACACATGCAAAATAATACAAATAATAAACAAATACATTTCTACATACAACGAACATAAACACAATAAAACATGAAACAATACCCCCCTCCATTGAGAAATGGACTATGCCTACATTACCCAGAATTCTTTGGGATGGTATAAATTGAGGAACAGGACGGCCGCCCGCCCTTTTGCACACCCACCCCTGGATGGAAACCATGCTGCAGACGTGAACCCAGAAGGTTAGTTTTGCGAATGAGGATAAAACTAAATATTTATGTAAATACCAAAATAAAGAAATAAATGTCTTGGTGTTTTTTTAATCATTAATGTGCACCTCAGACTAGAGAAAAAAGTTATCAAATAATGAGAAACAAACATTTACAAAAATAATCTGAACCAAACAAACACAGGGGCCTACTAGCAAGTTACATAATTTATTATTCATTGTCTGGTGTCGTTTTACCTGCACAAAACAGTCCATTTTACTCCTTTTCAGTTTTTCCAAAAATGCTTACTCAGTTTTTTAAAAGTATGTGTCTCCATTTCTCAAAACTGGAGTGAGTGAATGGTTTCACTGAGGCCATGTCCACACGGGTATTTTTATAACCGTGACTTTTTTTTTTACGCGATTCGGCCGTTTGTCCACACGGAAACGCAGTATCAAGACACTGATACCGAACATTTTTGAAAACCCCTGCCAGCCAGGGCGAGTATTTTTTGAAACGCCGGTTGCAGTGTTGTCGTGTAGACCATAGATATGTAAATAAAGGCTAGATGTGTCGTCAGCGCTGCTGGCCAATGGAGGTCGTCGTCTGCACCTGGCGGCCATCTTGTCACAGGCAGCTCGCTCACTTGTAACATTGTGGTAATGGTACATGTACTATTTAAATAACCATAACTTGCTCAATTTTCTACCGATTTTCAAACGGTTTGGTTTGTGATAAACGTCAGAGATGTTGCTATGACAATGCATACTTATGAATAAAAAGTGTATAAATAAATAATCATCCAGATAATTATAGCCACATTAATAACGTTTGTAAGAAACCAAACAGTTTGTAAATCCGTCAAGATTTCAACGAGATAAGAGTATTTGTGTTCGTGCTGACCACTCTTACATCAGCTTGTCTGTGGCAAGATGGCCGCCGGTGATGACGATAGAAACACCGCTGTAGCACGTAGACAGCGAAACCGGAGGCAACATTTTCACATTTTTGTTTAACTTAAATTTGTCACTGTTTTGTTTGTCTTTTCATGTTTTTTTAAATTTCGTTTATTCAATGTACCCCTGACTGTAATTGTATTTCTTGACATTCAATAAAAAAACAAAACAAAAAGCTAAACCGGAGTTTTTGCACCGCTGACGGCTTCTGATTGGCTAACGTGGCTTTACCATTAGGTTTATATCGCCGCCTGCTGGTGTTGCATGCTCTTTTTTTATTGACAAACTTCAAATAACAGACAATTAGAAATTGGAATATAAGTACAGTAATACATAGGAAATATTTTTATTTTATTGGCAAAGTATTTTATTCAGAAATGCAAATTTTCTTTAAGAGTATACCCAAATTAAACGTTTTTCTCTGTGAATTTGATTATTTTATTAAAACACTTAAAATAATTAATAACAAAAAAGGTGCCAAATTTGTGAAAAATGTATTATAATATTTTGGGTGTTGCATGCTCTTGACGGCGCTTGATGTCTTGTTTTTGCGTTTTCATGTGGACGGAGGTTTTTTTTTTTTTTTTTTTTTAGACGCAGGAGGGAAAAACCCCGGTTATAAAAATACCCGTGTCAGTGTGGACAGGGCCTGTGGGCCTCAACAAGTACACTTTTAGTGTTTAAGCAATAAAAAACAAACAAACAAACAGTAAATTGCAAACAAACAAATTCAACAAAAGGTAGCTCACTTCCACATTGCAAAATAAGATGGATAAATAGATGAGAAGCAGACATGAAATCAGAACAATGCACCTCTAAAGCGCCATGTAAGACCAACATTAAACAAATAAAATTAACATAAAATAAATTACAAATGATAAAAAACGGTTAATTTTATTATTTATAACATTTGAGAGAAACGTTATTTAAATTCTAGAGTGTGTTTAAAATAAATATTTTGGTTCGGTACACCATAAAGGATGGTCTAAACGGATTAAGAGACAGAAGGGGGATGGATGAGACGTAGTTTCTGGACATAGTCGGTGGTCCAGATTTTGTAAAAGTAAGTCACATTGAGGCAGCTGTGCCGCAGTCATCCTGTCGTCGGTGAGGTTGGAAGGCGAAGTGCTCGCGCGGGATGATTGGTGAGGTGTTCCACTGACCGCGCCCTCGTATCGCGCCTATAACCGCTACCGGGAGAACGCGCATTGAGCGGCGGCATATCTGCTGTGTCGTTTCATGCAGGTGGAGTGGCTTGACGCGCTCAAACAGCCGTCGTCTGTACGCCAGTGAAAGGGGAGGGCAAACAACCGCATTTCGCGTCTCTGGACTATACAAAAGACCAACGAACAATTTAGTGGGGATAAACGCGCGCTCACTTTCAGCCACAAACACAGGTAAGGGCACTTCTGTGTCTCTGCAGATGCTTTTGTAATTAGAATATGCGCTTTCATAAATGCAGGTGATGCGCGTGGCTGGGGAAGTGAACGGATGGTGTTGACTCATAAGTGAGGATGTTATTGTCTGTTCTGTGTTATTGTTAGCCCCTCGGAAGTGTATCTTTTTATATATTCCTCATTGGTGAGGGGTTTGTTGAACACCTGCGTGCCAGTATATCGTTAGTAACAGAGGCTGTGTGTGATTTGTCCCCATTCGAGTCATGCCATGTGCGGCTCTCAGATGCACGAGAGCGAGCGAGAGAAAAATGGGAAAGCCGTGGGAATAAAACAGCCTTTTGTTGGATAAGGGGCTAAATCATTCTCCGAATAGGTTGCTGATGATAATTTTGTTTTTCTATTTCTTTTTTTCCGTGGAACAAATTTTTGGAGGGTATTATACACCTGACCCCCTGAACAAGTTCATAAGGACACATATAAACATGGTTCGAATAAATTGTTTGAATGACTATTGAAATGACAGTCGAGGCCTGTGGGAGTGTTTCTGGACATTCTGGACTCTCTTTTATGCATCGTCATTAACAAGTCCATTTCACCTCATAACTACATTTCTATAGTGTAAGGCATATTCAAATTTGTACCCAATCAACTCAAATAAATGATGTCATTATGTTGGTTGTTCCATATGGGTTTCTTTCTTTTGTGGAAGATGCATTTAAGGATTTCCTGGCTGCTCTCTTTCAAATAATGTCAATGAATTATGACCCAAAATATTAAGCCTCACAGACTTGCATTTCAGTAGCTTTTCAATGATCCTCATCCTGAACGGTGTAGTCTACGAACCAGATCAGTCTTATTTGTGAACAAATCATAGCCCTATTTGGATGCGACTGGTTTTCTAAACAATGTTTGAGTTATAATACTTATCACTTGATGTCTGTGCTTTCATGTACCAATTCGGGTAGGACTAACTGGCTTGGCTGCATCTGAAATGGCAACTTCACTACTAGGCGAAAAAATTAATGTGCCAAAAGAAGTAAATCCAAATTCACAGTACTTCTAAAACAGTATACAAAAACAATCCTGATGACTTCCTACTTCTGGCCAGTTGATTAAGTATATGCATATGATGGACACACGGCAACTGGAGAGGATTTGTGAATGGCAGTGATGCGACACAACTGACGTGATGATGACAACATGGTCAATGTGGTAGCCTACGTTTGGAATTCTTTTTATACAAAGACATTCATCCTATATAGAACACAATTTTTAGCAGTCATGAAGTAATTACTTATTCAAAGTAAGTATCTACAGGAGAGTATGTTATTTCAGACACAGCCCTTGTTTCTTATAGAGGTGGGAGTGTGTGTTCGATAGATTGTGGGCGTTACAGAAACATCATGTGCTGTGCATAATGTATGACGTATGTCTTTCCACTTATTATTCATTTATATAATTTTGATTTATTTAAAGCTGCAGTCTGTAGTTTTTCCTATTTTTCATCTCTGGTCGAAATCTGCAATTGCAGTTATTCACGGAAAATATCATCGTCCACTTTTGTTCTGACCAAATAAGGAAAAAAGCATTGTAGTAAATCACACTGATTAATGATTGCTTATAATATCATGTCAAACCGTGCAAATTCTACTTTTTTTCCTCAAGTTGTTTAACATCAGCATTGCGTGACTACATTTAATGGCCTTTCAAATAATCCTTGTTTTCGCATGGGCCCGTCTGCATTTTTTTTTTTCTGTATCTCCGAAGTCTTTTGCATTTTACAACAGGTAAATCTCCAGTTGTCACTGGTGATTGTCGTTTGAACCTTTCTGGATCCGCCATCAATTTAATAAGTTTAATTATATCAAGAGCAGTGAGAAAAGGCTGCTCTTGATATAAATTTATAAATTTTAAAAAAATTATAAAATATAAATTTATAAATTTCCACCTCCCGTAATGACGCAAAGACATGTTCGAATCTCCCGCCGAAATCCACCAGTACCACTGGAATTAAAAACTTTATTACAAGCTTACCGCTTTGTATCGAGCTAAGGCAAGCAGAGAGTTTGAACTCTGACTGGTTATACTTGCTCAAATTTATTTTGGATATTTTTTTTAACCCAAAAAGTTATGGATTGTAGCTTTAAAAAACCCAAGTAAACTTCACAAGTTTATAGAAGTGGCTGTTTATTATAAACCCATATAAGTGAGGAGCTAAATCTAGACGATTATCTTTAACTTACTCTTATCTGACACTGATATTATAACGGGCAGTCTTTGCAGTTTCTGTGATTGGGCTTCATTTATTAATTTAATTATTTCGTCGGAAACAAGCCTTGCTAATGTCAGACCCAAATCTGAGACTTTTTTCTCGCATTTGAGGCGTGGTTTACGAATGCCCAGAGACCTTTTTATTGGGTGCTAAGAATGTCTATCAAATCACCTGTACGTAGCTCAATCACTTCAGTTATACCAAATGACGTATGTAGAATGAAAGAAAAGAAAACAAGAATTTCTCTAACGTCCCCCTGAATACTAGTCCCTCCCGGATAGGACTTTCTTTTTTGTTTTTATGTACCGGTAATTGACTTTTTAAATATGAATGGGGGACGGCTACTCAAAGCAGTTTATGCAACTATTCTCAGAATACTTGAAATATATTATTTTATTAGGCAGTGATGGAGTGTCATCAGGTATGGAATGACTGCGTGGTTCGGCAATCTCTCCACACAGTCCAAATTAAAGTTGCAGTGCCTGTTACTACAGACTGCCATGAAGGTGACGGGGAGGACTGAAAGGCTATGAGCAGTGTGTACTCAAGCAGGCATGGAGAGTACTTTTGGACCCGTCCTACATCCTCCAAACAGAATATGAGCTCTTGCCTTCTGGTAGAAGGTATAGAATCCCAAAAACTAAATTGAACCGTTTTAGATACTCTTTCGTACGCACCTCTATCAAAATTTGAAATACTTTTATGCTGAGGCCTGGGAAGTGTGCAATAGCTTGGTGTTCTGTTTGTTGTAATTTGTTTTAATTATTTTTTTTTGGTTTAATCTTTTATTGGATGTGTCATGAGTGTCTATGCAGTCTAGAGTATGTGTACGTCTTTAGCTATTATTTGTATTTATTGTGTTTAAGGGCAGCTACTAATGCACTACACACTCTTGAGTCCATGACAAATTTTCCCTAGGGGAAAATATTCTATTCTATTCTATTCTATTCTATTCTATTCTATTCTATTCTATTCTATTCTATTCTATTCTATTCTCGAATTGTCAGTTTTTGCCTCCACTAATCCTATAGCCCCCTATACATTGGTCAACTACAATGGACTCTGGACATATAAAGAATAAAGCCACCAAAATGCTATTTTGTTCCATTTCGTATAGCCCTCTCGAACATCTGTTGTCTTTTTCTGCTGTTGCCATGTTGTAACCCTCTATTAGCTCTATCACCAACTGTTCTGTGGCAAGGCAGCCAGGGCTGAAGAACTCGATTGTGAGCTGGTGTCAGATAAATCTTTTTGAGCTGTGGTGTGTGTGAAAATCCACTAGCATTTGCTGAGGGAGACAATACATCATGGATGTAATTAAATTCACTGTTTATTATTAGTATATGATTAACACCACTAATTGCATATGAGTCCCTTGTGTAGTAACTGCTGAGGTGAATCCGTCAAATTGAGTTTTGATAAATGTAGGCTACATTCAGACATGTGTTCCTAAAGTTTACAACTGAGACACGCTCTAGACAAACTCTGCTTCTCCAGTTGATCAGATCGACAGGACCGCTGCTATTGAAAGGCTTGAGCGATCAATATCACATAATAGTTGCTGTCTGTCAGTGTAATAGGTTGGTTCGACAGTTATATGCAACCATTTACGAGGCTATAAAAACGTTGCCACAAAGATGCACATGGTTTTGCTCCGTGCATGAAGACCATTAAATGATTCTTAGCCGTGGAGATGCGGTCAGTAATGGAAAAAACATTCTTTGAACATGTTATGCAGTCTGTGCCGTTTCCAGCTTTGTACCTATAACAATGAAAGTTTCATGAGCTTTTTTAAAACCGTGCTAAAATAAGAAAAAAAAAAAAAAATCAAATGCATTCCTTTTTCATGCACCATCGATTATTCATTTGTTTATGCAGCAGCATGGATGTCAAACATCACACCCATCACCAGGAGCTTGACCTAGCTTTCTGTCCACTCTCTAAGGGTTCTATATATGTAGCATAGGGTTCTTTACTCAACTCCAAAGGATATTTAATGCTAAAAAAGGTTCTATAATGAGAAGAAAGAACCCCTTATTTTCATATATTACTTTATTCTGCAACATTTTGTAGTATGTAATTAAATGATTGTTTATTAAACTGTTGTGGTAACTTAATATCACATTTTTAATCATGCTGATTTTGGAGGATAAAAACTGAAATGGCACTCTTCGTCTGATATTGATTAATTACATTTTTTAACCCACATATCTTGAATTTTGTGATCATTCACATGCATTTTATTTCAGGGGTTCCAAATACGTAGCGCTTTAGAACCTTTTAAGGTTCTATATACACTCTTAGAAGAAAAGGTTCTATATAGAACCTTAAAAGGTTCTAAAGCGCTACGTATATGGAACCCCTAAAATTTTCGATATCAATATTCAAGATATGGGGGTTAGAAAATGTATATGAAGAGTTCAGATGCAAAAGCCTCCAAAATATTTCAAGCCTCCAAGAAATTTTCTTCTAAAATGACCATTTTTATCAAGCTTGTATATTTAAGTTCAGTAATTTCACATAAATGACAATTAATAGGTAATCTTCATTGCCATTTAAGTGAAATTACTGAACTTAAATATACAAGTAAAATATAAAAATGATCAAATATAAAATTAAATATAAAAATGATCATTTTAGAAGAAAATTTCAAATGGCACTTAGAGGCTTTTGCATCTGAACTCTTCATATATTTATATCATTTTATGTAGTTAATCAATATACCACGAAGAGAGCCATTTCAGATTTTCTCCTCCAAAAATAAGCATGATTAAAATGTGATATTAAGTTTAATAAACAATAATTTAATTACAACTATAAAATATTGCAGAATAATGTAATCTATGAATAAACAATAGCCTATAAAGAACCTTTGAGCCAAACGCGTTCTTTCTTGTCATTATAGAAGCTTTTTTAGCATAAAATGTCATTTGGAGTTGAGTAAAGAACCCTATGCTACATATTATATAGAACCCTTTTTTCTAAGAGTGTAGAACCTTCAGGTAGCAGTGGGGAAAAAGAAGGGGATTTTACCAAGGGGAATACCCACTGCCAGGCCTCACATCTGGGTTTTTGCATGGCTCATCGTATTCATCCATAGCTGGAACACTGTAGATGTCACCCCGTAACACTGATTCAAAATCAGTTTTGCAGTTGCCTTCATGGTTGCGGTTTGCAATTGGCCAGCCTAGGCCGGTCCCACTTCAGGAAAATGAGAGGAGAGCAGAAGGGGGGACTAGCATTATCAATAGCCTCCCATGAGTGTTAGGCCTGGAACTAAATCTCATCTCACCAGCTGATAAGGAGTATCGCTGGCCATCATTGGGCTCGGAGATGCTGAGAGAGGAGGGGGAGGAAGGAAAACCTGGTGGCTTTCCTGATGGACAGGTGGTCTTCCTTTTCTTTTTTTACCTCCCCTGTCTGTACACGAAGGTTGACTGGCTGCTTTGTGAGCCTGTTTTTTATCGTCCTTCTGTGCTGTCCTTTGGCATCTGAGTATGAAGAACCGTTTAGAAGAGAATGCCTCAGTAAGCCATGTTGGAGACTGTGTTCGGATTGAATTTTGTCTCGTGTAGCTCGCACAATGACCCAGTGTTGGTTAACTGACAAGTTGTCAGATTGTTTGTGCACCGCTTAATTAATTACTTTTTAAAGCATTTTGCAATTAGCATGATGATGGTTCATCATAACAGTGCCTCATGATGTCTTCCATTGTTATTCTCATGCTGGGTATGAATTAGGCTTACTAGCTGCTTGATGATCTATACTTTTGTTTTGTGCTCATCTCATATTAATACTTAAATAAAAGGAAAACTTGCAGTATGATGCATTAGGGCTGTGCAATTTTTAATTGAGATTACTATTATGTCAATTTTTAGTCTGGCAATCATTTTTATTTCTGAAATTTGGCATTGTAACAATCTCAAATTGTTATTGTTACTGATTTTCTTGATTTCATTCTGACTTTGATTCAATCAAATTCTACGTTGGATTATTGTATTCCCAAATGAGTCAATTGCTCTGTTAATGTTTTCTCTTTAAATGTCTAATAAATAAAAAATAATCACAATATCTTTGGGAGTAGGGATGCACGATATTTTAAACGATCAGGATTGGCTGTAGGGGCCTATATCAAATATAGTCTAATACTTTAAAAAAATAAATTAATATGGATACATTTCTTTGAACATTTCTACTGTCACGTGTTGTTCATTTAATCTCTTAGCGAAGGATTTTGAGAATTTTTTTTCGTACTGTATATAAAGCGCTGTTCCTCGATTAACTTTACATTTAAATTGATTGATTTAATTTTTTTTGTGATTTAATTTATCAAGACAGCATTGGGGTGTGCAATATTGACAAATTATATATCGATATTTTCTGTAACGATTATTAGTAGGGCTGTGCAAAAATTAATTGCAATTAATCGCATCCAAAATAAAGGTCTGTGTTTACATAATATATTTGTGTGTGCTGTGTATAATTATTTTGTATATATAAATACCTATGCATGCGTGTATATATTTAAGAATTATTTGCGCTTAAATTCTGTATATACATATAAATACATAATCTATATTATGTAAATATAAATATTTTATATATGAATAACACATTTTCTTAAATATATACATGCATGTGTGTGTATTTATATATACAAAATAATTATATACAGCACACACAAATATATTATGTAAACACAGACTTTTATTTTGGATGCGATTAATCACAATTAATTTTTGCACAGCCCTAATTATTAGGTTATTCATATATATATATATATATATATATATATATATATATATATATATATATATATATATATATATATATCGCACACCCCTAGACAGCATAAGTCATTTTAAAAAACAGCCATTTATTGCTTACCTCCCATAGCATGAAAATAATTATTGATCATAGTCAAGAATTTTAATATCTGTGTCTGTGTAACTCTAACCTTTGTTTTCATTTATTTTTTTTACCAAGGGTATGACAAATCTTTAGCATATTGGCTAAATTGACAGTCATTCCTTTAATCTTTATAAAGACGCTGCAGGCCGTTAACATGACACAGAACCATCCCATCGCATTCACAGGAACACATACTAAAAAGAGCTACGGAAAGAACCATGCTCTGTTTGCTCTCTGACTCACTCGCCAGACTCCTGCTATTTGGCTGTCTCGCTTTTCAGCACTTCTTGCATGGACAGATCCTTGATGTGCAATACATGTACAGTCTCCCTCTAAGTGCGGATGGCCGTCTATTGATGCTGTGGAGGGTGAAGGCATGATCCACCCTGAGGGAGGACCAGACATCCATAGCTTCAGAGCTTTTCACTGATGTCTGCCTTGTGCTCCACAGGAGCTGCTCCTCTGTCTGGTGTCTTACACATTTGTCCTGTGTACTATAGTATACACGAATGTGAGTCTGATACTGCTCCATTGAGCTAGGATTATGGGGCGTGTTTTAACCGAACCAGGAAAGAAAATGCCTCTGCACTCAATTGGATAGATCTGCAACTAATCAGAGCAAAGGAGTAAGTGATGTAAGTTGAATCTAGAGCCCGACCGATAAAGGATTTTGAAGGCCGATACCGATACAAATATTTTTGGGGTTTTAAAATCCGATATTCTGTTATATCGGCCGATATTTTTTGTTATTAAATATTGTTTGATTTCACACACGTGTAAAAGAAAAGCTAACTTTTCTGCACAAGATACGTTTGATACTTTTTCTCTATGTCTAAATGTTCACTCGTCGCAAGTATAACTTACGTTTTACAATGCAGGGACTGTAACTAGAGATATGATGGTTATAAATACAGTAATCATTACTTTATTTAGGCAGAAAAAGTTCATTGTGGTTTCCAAGCTCATTAATGTTAACGTTAGCGGTCTTCCACTGATGATGGCTAGCTTTGTGGTTAGCTAGTCTATGATGAGCCATAATTTAGCAATAGATAACGTCATACTGCAAATTGTAAAACATACATTTTCAATATAACAGGCCAAGGAGAGATTATTGAAGCGTGTTTCGTCCGTTTTTATTTTATTTTTTGAAATATTCATTTATCGGCCATTACAACTGCCAATGCCGATATTTTGGAAAATGCCTAATATCGGCCGATAATATCGGCCGGCCAATTTATCGGTCTGGCTCTAGTTGAATCCCGTCGGAAGGACGGCGAAACATCTTTCCGATCGACAAATGCTTTGATCGCGGTTCTCTGCTCTTCTTTTTAAATGAATGCGCTGTTGATATCTTTTTTAAAAGTGGAATCTACACATCTCAATTCTCCAGCGGCAGCCACCTTTCTTGTAAACTAATGGGCTCTATGCACGGCGGTAATTCCGGTGAAGATGTAAGGATGCTCGATAACTTCCGCCGATCGTAGAGTCCAATGCAATACCGAGAATTTATATGGAATTTTATACTCCATGGTTATACTAAAGAAACGTTAGTCACACAAACAGACAAAACAGACACCCCTCGCTGTGTTTATGCTTCTTTTTAAAATTAAAATTTTATATTAAATAAACATAACTATATATAGAATTGAATCTAAACGTATGAAAGTTTCGTTTCAAAGACGGGAGGACAGTAAATTTTGAAAACTCTGCCATAATCCCGTTTTCCTCGGTTTTCCACCGCTTTAGTCTCCCCAACCAGAAACTTACGAGCATCCCTGCGTCAAATGCGGAACTTATGCATGCATAGCCCATTCAACACCAGCGCTCTTTGGTGACTTTGATTACGTTACTGTTGATCATTTGTCCATCATTGTATAAAGCCCGGCCTGACAATTTGATTGGTCCGAACAGCTCTGGTTCGAGCATACTTGCTTCAAAACGGATCAAGTCCAGACCGAACTTCTCGACCTTAAATGCTGTAGGTGGGGCTAAGTTCGGCTGGCGTCCAGGCTAGTATACATGAAGAAATAGCAGCAAAGGAACTGCCCTGTGCCTTGTCATGTGACTTTCTATGCAAGCTCATAGCTAAATGGTTGTCTCTTAAGTCACTAGGGGGTCTATAAATCAGCCCAGACTTTCAGACACTGTACATGTAGTTTTTTTTGTTTGTTTTTTTACGCTGATGCACATTGGGAAACCAAGGAGACTGCAGAGAACGTAGGTGCCAGAATGGCATGACAGCTGTTAGATTCACACATATAAACTTAAGGCCATTCAACGTTCACGCGTCATGCCCGCTCTATCAAGGTCCAAGGTCATGCTTGTACAGTTCATCCAAACGCGCAAACACGCGGTCTCTTTTAAGGCAGCACATGGCCTGGAGTACTGGGCATCCTTTAATCAAGGCTGACGTGTGACTCAGTCCCCATGCCAGTGAAGCACAAGAAAAAAAAAAATACTAGGGATCACATCTCTGGATGATAAGTTGGGGAAAAAGGTCACCACAGAGATCTTTGTGTCTGTTTCCACCTCCAGGGAAGTAGTTTTTTTTTTTTTTAACCCTCCGTTCCATTTCGCTCATTGGCATTGGATGAACTTTACTTGCTAACCCAAATAAATTGTTAATGGACCTCAGGTCATTGAGAAGCATTCAGACCATGTTTGCAATGGTGTGAATCCAGTGATTAAGGCCGCATGGCCACTTTTCATTAGAAGAGGTCCAGGGTCAGACTCGCTTTTTTTCCCAGGTACCCTTTGAAGCTGTAGATTACATTGTCGCTTGAAGTACAGTACTCAAAATAAGCAGCACAGCTCACAACACCTACTGTGATGCTGTGCTATGGACTCAAACGTGGCTGTTTTTGGTATGAATCCCTGATTTATTTTGAGGCGATCCAGAGGGATTGACTTGGACGCCTTCCAGAGTGATGCAGAAAGTAGATAATTAAAGGAACCCACTGCTTTTCCTGAATGTTTTGAGAGTAGGTAGAATGGGTAAGCAGCAACAGATAGGGTGGGTAATTACCTGGCATTACAGAGTGGGAGAAGGTGCCAGATGCCAGAGCGAGTAGGAGGAGGGGTGGGCAGATGCGAGCAGAGTAAATGCTTCACTCTACGTGCGACCCAGCATTCCTGTTGTCTTATAAACGGAGCACAAGGTCATGTGACCTGCCCTGCAATTCATTTCCTCGCCCCAACCGTAGTTGTGCTCGGTTTACATTGCATTTGCATAGTTGCATAGCAGATGGCTTTAACCGGGTCAGGTTTCCATAGTTTTGCATATTCTGAGTATTTTTGATGTTAAGGCTTGGTTTGTGCCAGAGCCTCCTCCTTTGCTCCAAAGTCATTGCGCACACACACACACACTCAGTCAAAATGTCTGCTCTTTCTCTGGCATCATGCCATGGCGACTGTAGAAACATTTTGTTTTGAGACATATCCAGTCATCAATGCTCAAATAAAAAAAAGCTTATCCTACACACACACACACACACACACAGTCAAAACGTCTGCTCTCTTTGTGGCATCATGCCATCGCGACTGTAGAAACATCTTGTTTTAAAACAGCATTAGGCATTGTACATGGCTTTGAGGTATTTCCTGGGCTTTTTGGGTGTCTACAAACATTACAAGATGGGACAACACCCAAAGACGTCCATCTGCATTAGTATGTGTGGGTGTAGATGTCGATGTATATTGTGAATTTAATTTATCATGGATGTTGTATGATAATGAAACCACTATTTTTATATTCAATTCACATATGTATAGATCTTTTCACAATACATGTTTAAATGCAGCTTTAGAGAAAATGCTTGAGTTTACATTACAATTTAGAGTTAATAGTGATACTTCAGACGACAATTTTCCGTAGCTGAAATTTCAGTGCATCTAGTTTCGGGTCAATATGGTTTTGGAGAGGCAAAATCAGTGTCCGGAACACAACGTGGATGAGCTACAGCATGTCAACTGTATTGAACATATTAAATACTTTCTCGATTTTAATCTGTAATAAAATGGTTTCCTAATACTAAAATCTTTTAGTCTGTGCTGTTTTCTGTTGTGGGGCAGCATGAACAAAACTAAACATTTGTTGCGTGGCTGCCATCCAATAATCACAAAAGCTTGTTACTTTTAATATGAAGCGAAGTATTAACTTTAAAAATCTGTTGATTTTTATTTCGAAATGGTGATGGTTTTTAGTGCTCTTTGAATATATTGCTAAAAGTTTAAGTTTAACTAGTTAAAGCATGAAGTAAACATGGGTGAACACCAGGTGTATTTACAACTTGCCAAAATGAATCATGTTTCATGTAATCATTCAATCTGCGTTTTAACTAGGGAAAGGCATCAATAAAACAGCTTGTAGGCTATACAATCACTTAACGTTACATTTACCTCAAGTAAGATATTCAGTGTCCATTAATTCATTAGTTGACTAGAAAAAAATACTCCAGTCCAGAGAAAAGCATTTTGCTAAATATATGCACTATTATTATAGCGGCTTCACGATTTGATGTATCAATACTGAACTTAAAATACCACAAATGCATTGTATTGCAAGTCAAAATAAAGGAGTGTTTTTTTTATAAATTATTATTATTATCAGGATCCACAAATATTCTTCCATTTACATTATTAAGCATTTATATTCAACATAATGGAGTTTCAGTGACATTATTACATTAAACTACTAACTTATTTCCTCTCTCTGTACTCACGCTTTCAATGCAGACATTTGCACAGACTCTCCTGGTACTCACAATGTTCCGCATCTCGTGCTATTAATGTACTATACATATCAGAATAAGCTATCTAAAACACTTTGAATAATCATACTACTAAATGTAAATGTGATATGGTGATTTAAATTACGTTTGAGCTTTCCCTCAAATCAGAGGGATGTGGAAAATTACTATAAATGGAGAGACATAAATCTCTCAGGTTTCATTAATCTATCTTCATTTGTGTTTAGAAGTTGAATGAAAAATATTATAGATTTGAAACGACATAAGAGTGAGTACATGATGAGTGAATTTACATTTTTGGGTTAATTATACCTTATAAATACAGTAAGCTGAGTCTCGGATAAAACAAGCTCTAGCCTATAGTGTGAATCGCATTGTTTACATCAACAATACAGATCATCGCATTTTTGTAACCCGATGTCAACATAACAAAGCAATCTGTTTCACCTCATTACATATTCATTATATTTTTACCTGTTAGTGATGTCTTTTATTATTTAATGAATGTTTGAATAAATCTGTCACACTATTGTCGTTTAAATGTCTCTTTTACCAACAAACTGCAGTAGAAGCAATTGTTTTTAAAAAGTTTATTTAAACTGCCTTATGTGCAATTTAAATGCTTACTACTCAGATTTAGCGTTGATTATTAAATAAGTTTGATTTAATTGATTATTTCGGTTTGGTTTTATTGCCAAGTGCATCCTGAATTTCCGGCTGGTTTTGTGCCCAGAATTTTCATTTCAGTGCATCCCTACTTTTAAATGATCAAATATCGTTAAGGGATATAATTAGCATACTGTAATAATAATTACAGTATTAGGGGTGTAACGGTACATGTATTCGTATTGAACCGTTTCGGTTCGAGGCTTCCGGTTCCGGATGCTAACAAACCGAACGATTCCTTGGACCATTTTTCCTGCCGACAAAATTCACACTGGCGTGGACACCGCAACATCGAATGGCAAGCGTAATGAAAGTAGAACGCAACTGCGGTACTCATTATGTGCTTCACTGATCTTTTATCAGTTCAGACCAGCATCATCTGTGCATCGCGAGCCGATCTCGACACTGTGACACTGTTACTACACAGCGCTAAGATATCTAGTAAAGAAAACATTTGAATTCGCCACTGAAGTAATGTCACCACTGCGAGATCTAGTGAGAAGCATTCACATTTCTCTGTTATTAACCGTAGATCTCTATTAGATCAAACAGCACTGACGTGGAAACCAGGAGAAAGATTGTGCCGTAAATGAACTAGTAATACTTTACGTCCACAGACCAGCAACATTCACCATGGATTTAATAGTTTAACACTAACTGTAACCATTTGTGAAATGCTTTCAAGTACTTCACACATCTTTTTCCAGCAATTCAAATCTCAAATGTTATATAAATAAATATATATTTAAATGTTATTTTTAATGTGATGAGAAACATTATTTGTTCATCCTTCAAAGATGACTCCCATTTATAGACCATTTTGCTAGATGTCAACAACACTGGTCCAGAAACACTTCCTGTTTCAGTTTGTAACTGTTTTCTTTATTTCAAATGCAAAGAAAACATCTTAAAGATGTTTGTTTAACTTTTTGATTCAGATTTATATGTTCTGTTGGTTGTATTTTATCCCAGCTTTTATGTAGTGTTAAAAAACTGAAACAGGAAGTGCTTCTGGACCAGTGATGTTTACATCTTGCAAAATGGTCTATAAACCTGAATGTTTCAAGATGTAGGAAAAATCAAACTTATTTAATTTTTTTTCTAGAAAAAAAAATAGGAAAACGTAGCGAACTGTGACTTTAAAAACAAGGTACGTACCGAACCGTGATTTTTGTGTACCGTTACACCCCTAATAATTATAGAAGTCAGTGAAAATTACCCTCCATGATTGAAAAAACCCCAAAACATTTGCATGTTTAACCGCAATTCCATCAGGGCGGAAGTGTTATCCAGTGTGAGCTCATGCAAGTCTCCGGAGCGTGTAACTTTACACTGCGGCATTCGCAGCTACTGCTGATCCACCTCCTCATGCCCAGTGACCTCCCAGCAGGGCACAGGAGACATGGATTACAAAGCAGCAACGAGATAGAGGGGGAAAAAAAGAGATTGTAAAAGGAAAGAGAAGCAGGAGTAGGAATAGGGTCACTAGTTTACTCGGCAAACTAGTTCATCAAGACTTTTTTTGCTGCAGTATTTTGAAAGCGCATCTTTAAATCCTCCTCTTTTTTTAGAGCAACATACAGATCTTTGGTCTCTGGTCTTGCACAGTTTTTTTAAAGTTGTGATGAAACGGAAGTAGTGACAGATCATTTTATCTGTATTGTGATAAAAAGAGTACTCTCTCGCTCTCAAAAAAAAAGAGTTCCCATCCATGGTTCTATCCATCAGTTATTGACTGGATGGAGGCAGATCTAAATGCGTTTGAAGTGATTGAAAAATCTGGCGTACTTCACTAGGGACAAGTCTGTAGATTCACCAGGAGTTCAAGTTAAGTCGTTTTGATGAATAACAAGCTCAGAAAAATGTTAAAAATGAAACTCATGCTCAGATGAATCATTCACAATGATATCGATAACATGAATTTAGAAAGCATTTTAGGATGTATTCAATAAGAGTGTCTGGAGACTCTAGCGTGCTTGAACTCAAGGATGTGTCTTATGTTAATAAGAAATGTTAAACTTGTGGCTGGTGAATCTCAAAAACCCTAATTATACTGGGCTTCTTTAGCATTGATTAGTCAATTAGCCATTCAGGCAAGCCTCCAACAAATCGATTTTGAAAATATGTAGCTAGGCACATCCTTAGGCAGGAGAGGGTGGAGAAGGGCGGGGAGAGAAGAGAGTGAAAGTGAAAGAGCGATAGGGGTTGGCCTGGCCTCGGTTATGGCAGAACAATAGAGGTCAGGTGATTAACAGCCGATTGCTCGAGCCGCTCCTCGGTTCACACTCCTCTCTGAGAGGCAGGAGACAGGAGATTTACTTCAGGCTGATAGGTGTTGGACTGACGGCTGCTATGGGAGGCTGTAAATCTTGTGATGTTAAACAGCTGTCTGCCCGCCCATCCGTCATGGTGCAGAGGCGGAGAGGAGCAGCGGCCGCCACTGTGCCAGCGATGACTGGCCTGTCTCCAGGCCACACTTCGGCACGCCGTCACATGGCTCCCTCGTCCCCGTGCCATTTTGATGTCAACAGCACTGCGACACACTCATTTGTCCTCATTTCCATTGTGCTAGTGTGTCCAAGCCCTCGGGAGAGATCCGTACACATCCGGAGGTGGTTTTTGGTCGCTTTCTGCCTGGTGTAAGCTGCGCCGGGTGGCCTAATCAAAGTGCCATCACCTCCCCCACCCTTCCTACTCGTTTCTGATAATTTTCAGCACAATCCAATCACGTAGCGCTCTTCGTTGGATGTTCCGCACTTCGATAAATGCCATGCTGCCAGCGCCAGTCCTGCATCCATCTTTGTTGTTAAATCTGATGATACATGCAAAATGGCCTCCCTTTGTTATAGCGTGATTACCAGTGATTTGTCAGCGTGCTTGCTTCAAGTCCACGGCCATGTGACTTTCAGTGCTCCAATTAGCAAAAGCCCTGATCGTATTAGTTCTGTGTCCACTGCTGAAATGGCACGATTCATTCAGCCATATGACAAAAAGTGACCTAATTAAACTGAAGGAGACACTATGAGACACATGCTTTTTATTAGCAGCGTAGCGGGATGTTTTTAATTCTCCAGAGGAGTGTAAAAATGCATTCCCGATGCAGCAGAAGTTCCCCATTATTAATTAGTAACCTAAAGCATGCAAGTTGTGATTTAGCATTTTAGCTAAACAAATTAAAATCTCAGCAGGAGAGTCCAAAACACATTGGGCCTCAGGCTTAACTGCAGCTCACAGTGACTCAAACGAGGATAAATTTGTCATTTTCCAACGCTTTTGGCTCAACGACTTGCGGAGACCCGTGTCGCGTGAACGTGTGACGTAGCGGCCCCTTGGTAATCAGTCACGGATGCATGCTAGAGCTACTGCTTGACAGCTGTAGTGCTTCGCCGCAGGCTCGTTCTGCAACATGCACAGCTCACCACACACTGTGTGCCATCTCGCGCCTTTGTCCCTTACTGCTGCATAGAGGCAGCTGGTTGACATAACTAGCTAATGGCACTAACGAGTACCGTCTGCACTGTTGTTGGAAACTTCAGAGTGATTTTTGGAGGAATTGTTGGTTGTTTTGACGTAAATTTTGGGGGAGTGTCCCTGGGGGCTACTGGCGGCTGGCAGGACCCACTCATCTGAGTGATGACATTGTTCTCATAGATCCGATTAGCTTCACCTGAAAGCGCCCCAGCCGTCTCGAAATTCCCACTTCTCAGAAGAAAACTAAAGAGAAAGGCAGAGATTAAGAAGGGTCAAAGTGGTTTCGTGTTCTTGTAGGCAGTTCTGAACAGCAGCGGGCTCAGTAGTGTGCCCTGTGGCACCTCACTGTAATAGCTGCTCGCAAACTCCTTTTTTTCCTGCAGCGGCTGTTGATTTTAAAGCCGATGGAGTATGTGACGTCCCACTGAAGCTCAGAGACAGTCAGTCAAAGCCTACAAGGCCATTTATGCCACATTGGAAAAAAAAAATCTCTGCAGAGTGTTGCTGTTTCTGCTGGGGTTGGGCTTTTTTCTCATGGCACGATACACATTGCAGGCAGTTATGCAGTGAAGTTAGTTTTATCTTTATCAGGCAGGGCAGATTGACGGCATTTAACTTTTTCTAATGGAGACTGATGGATGAGGGCTGTTTTTTTTTTTAAATAAACCTTAAAAAGCGTTTTGTTGTTTCAAATATGTGAATTTGTGAATGCCTGTGACAAGATGATTCTGGGTCATCTTGGTCTACTCTAAATTGGCTATGATGGCTCTATTCTTTTGAAGGCAGGAAAAGATTTTTTTTTTCTAAATCGCCATATGCATTTATCCATTTCGTTTCACAATTTCTGCACTCAAACTGCCGCTCGTCTCACCACATACTCGTATGAATACATTCAAGAATCCTTCCATGAGTCACACTTGGTAACACGCATAGTTACACACTCTCGTGCATACAAAGTTTCAAGTTTTTTCTGAAATAACCACATTTGTAACCTACCCATACTCTGTCATTCGTTTTCTCTATCATTTCCACACCTCTCTCGCTTGCGTGTGTACACACACACACACACACACACACACGCACACAAAGCTGAAATGAACAGTTGAACTTGCAGAGGTAGAGCTTTTCTGGTGTATCTTTTGAACACATTCAAAGAAAATTCGCATATGTTATATATCATCTATGATAATATCGTAATTGTTTTTACAACATGCGATCTGACATATAGCCATATAGATAACATAGATCTGTTTTAGCCCTGGATCGCACTGGTCTGACAGTGGAAAAGTGGCTGATGATAGAAGATGAGAGAGAAGAACGAGTTTAGGAAAGGACCATGAGCTTGGACTGTAACTCAGGACGTTTGAGCAAAAGCAATGGGTCTGATTTTTAAAACATTTTTGTTCTCGTTGATATTTATATGATTTTTTAAAAATTTTTTTTTTACTTTTCTCTTCTTTCATGTGATGATAAAATCTGGGAAAATATCTGAAAATGAGAGAAAGAATGCATCTTTCCGTTCCTCATTTTAATCCTTTTAAGTGGTTCAATTGCAGATTGCTGTGATTAGCCATGAGAGAGCCAGTTGCACTGCTGTAATGGGACTGATTCCTTTTCCCCCCTGTAGATACAGGTAACATAAGCATTAAATGGTGGAATTGGTGAGCAAACACCCTCTGCGGACTAGGTGTTTACTGAAGGTCAGAATGCGAACACGGTTACATTTGTTGATAGACCTAATGGATGGTAGGTCATTTTCAGTCAACTGAAAGACAGATGTGTTGCTGTTGGTGATATGTGTGATATGTAGTTTTAAGGTGATTGTTGATGAGATTTTTTTTTATTTTTTAGTAGAGATGCACGATGATAACGGCCAATACCAATAGTTTGTTTTTTCTTATGGATTAAAAAATTGTTCCCAAATAATGCTGCAAACTATACAAGCCGTCATTTGGTACACTAGAGGTTAAAATTAACAGGAGTTTGGACACAACTCAGTTACACATATAAGGTAGACTTCATGGAAAATATATTTAAACATAGGCTACATATAATTACAATAAATAAGCTACTTTTTTTAAAGCTAAATAGCAAAGGATAACTTTCCTGAGGTAAATGCAACATAAAGTGGTGTAGTTCACAAACAGGTTTTGACACTATTTCCACGGTGAGTGATCACATGAGACAAGGTATGGATTTCAGTAAGTTGTACTGTAACTTTCAACGTACCTTCTGATATTCATGCATGTTTTCTAGATATAATTTGTATTAAAGTGGAAGACTAGTCTCTCGCTCCGCACTGCAGCTTAATCTGAGCCGCTTAAGCGAACTGTCAGAGCGTCAAAACGCCATTTTTTTGTTAGAATTTTGTGATAAAATGGACAGAATTTGAAAGTTGAGACTTTCCTTTCTTCTTAGAAGTAACAAAGCACAGAGCTATCTGCGATTATTGGGTGAGAGGCATGCTAATAAATGTTAAGTATAGGGATCAACTGCAGATCTGGCAACCCTTGCTTGAACTACGGGTGATTTCATAGGGTCAAATTGCATTGTCGCATTATGTTGCCTTACCTAACTGCACGAGAGATTTTCTTCACACACACTCGTCATGTTTTACCGTACCCTTTTGATTGACAGGATATAATCGGCACTGATCATCGTCTGCTTTTAAACAATCGGCCGATAGTGAAAATAATTGCTTTCATCGGCTGGTGCATCTCTACTGTTTAGCATCTCAGCTTCAGTTTCAGAGTCGACTACATATAAGTAAGCCATTGACAGTCTGTAGCTATTTTTGTGTGCGAAGCATGTTAAACCACAATCACTCTATCCAAGGAATGAACCTCATGATGATCTATTACACTTTACGGTTCACTGATTTAAGTTCACCGTCCAGCTGGCTATAAAATTGTTTAGTGCAGCTAACGAAAGCTAACGAACGATTGCACTGTCTTTAAATTGTATACCATCAAGCCACTCTGCCAGACATCGACGCAGCAAATTGATTGTTCTCCCTGACATATTTACTAGTTAACCAGCCGGATATAATCGAACACGTTCTGCGCTGTTTTCCCCCTACAATCCCCATTTGGCCTATGATGGAGCTGTTGTGAGAGGAATGGAGAGTGAAGAGGAATCCTGATTAGATTAGAGGAGGGAGGAGACGGCGAGGACGGCCCGGAGAGGGAGAAAAATTAGGGGATTGAAGGCGTGGAGTCTGTAGAGGGAATACGTGTGCAGCAGAGCTGAAAAAGGACAGCCAGGAGCACATACCTAATTAAACTAATTCAGCAGGCCTGGAGCTCTGCCGCCGGGCACCTGCACACACTTCTTTATCCCGTCTTTTCCCTATCGTTTGGTTTTCCTTTTATTCCACTGAGTGACAGGCTGATTTATGATTCCTGCTTTCCCTTGCAGTGAGCTCCAGCAGACACTTCAGCGGAGTTTGAGAATATCTTGGCTATGCTCAGGGAAAAAAAAAAAACAGCAGGGGAAACCTTCAGCTCACAGGGGTCTTGTGGCAAACTAACTCCTCATATCCTCCTCTTCCCTTCTCCTGTGTTTTTTTTGTCTTTTTCTTCCCTTTTTTTATTTCCCTCCTCTTCTCTTTTTCTTATCTTTGAACGAGACATTGAAGAGGTGACATCTTGTATGTCTCTAATGTGTTATTTTAGGATCAGTGAGATGCTATTTTAGTTTTTATCAATATATTGAATTAGTTTTCACTTGCAGAATGTGCCATTCTGTAAATTTGACACCATCGAATCATCAGGGAGCTTGTCTTCACTGGGGTATGGGCCTTTTGCGAAAAGAGCCCCAAATTCCTCTCAGGGTAGGTAGATGTGCAAGATTGAGCTCTCTGAGCGAGCCTTCGTCTGGAATGGCGCCTTGTGCATGAGTCACATCTGCTTCACCCTTTGTCATGAAAATGGGATTGTTTACCCGTCTCCCCCTTAAACGCTGGGTTTACTTTATTATTCCATGCTGTTGTCACCTCTCCAGCATTATATTTTTTTCTCTCGGCATGTGGATTTCTTCTGAGCTGAGCTGATGTGATGACAGATTTGTTGGTAATTGAGAGCTCTGATTAATCCACGGGGTTATGGGTTGTAAGCAAGGAGGATTAAAGGAATAGTTCACTCAGTCTCAAAACTTAGTCATTATTTGCTTGCCCTTTATTCTATTCAAAACTCGTATGCTCTGTTTTTTTTTTTCTCTTTTTTTTTCTGTGGAACATGGCAGAATTTAAATTATTGTAATGAAACTCTTTTACAATGACAGTTTATTGTGATTTTTCCATAAAATATAGTCCATATGAATTACTAATGACCTATTTGGTAAACTGATAATCTACTGCTATGGTTGCAAAAAAAGATTTAATGCTGCATAAAATCGGAAAGAACTAAAGAAAAAACTAAGATGAATTAAATTTTCCTTTTGACATGTACTGTAGAAACATCTATACAGTTTGAGTTAAAATAAATACGTGCTCTTAATACAAAAGGGACATCTGTGGGATGCCAGTTAGATAGTCTTTGAAAAACTGTGGTAGGAGCACAGACTCAGAGTTATAACATTTTTTTTCTCAACTTCTGCTGTTCAAGGGAAGTCGACATTTAAATAAAAATTCACCTTGTCTATTAAAAATTCACCTTGTCTGTTTTGTAAATGCATGTTAGATGTTATTGTGAATTATTCATCCCATCCATGTTTCATTAGTCCTTTTTTTTGACCTTGTAATTTAATCAATGTCACAACCTGATCTTCCAATGAAAGAACAGACTTCACTTTGTTGACGTGTGTCTTACTTCTCCAATCATTTAGCCTGCTTAAACTCACCCTTTTTTTAACACAATCGAGTCGACTGCAAGATCACGTTTAGGTATGCCTCCATCCAATCTACAACCAATGGACAAAACCAAGTCCCCATCCTACAACTTATTTTTTTTCCTGATTTGATTATCCGTTTTACTTTTAATGTAAATCAGAATATGGAAATGGTTTGTCGGATGTCCATTTCATCGAAACGTCTTATCTATGTCTTAAAGCATGCATGAAACAAGTTGAGATGTTTGTTTGTCTCAAGCCCCGTCGGCCGTCGGGCAGGTTTAGTGCGTCGGCTGACTAAGTTTCCTTGGTGTGTCCTTGCCGGCGGCTGAAATTGGTCCTCGTCGGCTTTGTTTCACCCGATTTGACATGTTGAATCGGCGTCGGGACGTCGGGGAAAGAGAGAACTCTGATTGGCTGTTCAGCTTGTTGAAAGAGAATAAGTAAAGAAGTCAAAGCGGTAAAGATAGAAGGCTGTTCTTATGTTGCGTCATCTTACCTGAGTGTTCCTTGGCGAATATTTCAATATTAACACGAGTGGAGTTGAGTTAAGAAAGTGTTTAGCAGGATTGATATTCAAAACAGTGTTTACGGTATGTGTATCTGCACCCGGCAGCGTCGGTTTTCCTTTTTGAATGACGAATGTAGACTAATATATCTGCAGAAATAGACAGTTGGCTCATTACACGCAGGTTCTGACAGGTTCTGAATGACACAAGAATGAGTAAATTTTTTTTTTGCCTGAAATTTTACGATTTTAAGATTTTAAAAAAGATTTCTGTTTAGGAAGCAATACACCCTTAGGCCGTGTGTCCACCAAAGCGTTTTTTTTTTTGCCAGCTGAAAACGCTAGAGGCTCTGCTGAAGACGCCGTGCTTTGGGCGCTTAAGAGCGTTTTTTCCGTTGAGACTTTTCGTTGCTATGATGCAGAATATCCGCAGCAGTTTTGAATGTGACAGTCGGTCGGTGTGGTATTAGTCCCGCCCCTCCTCCTGATCGGACGGCTGGGTAAAAAGTGACAGTGATGAGCGCTGCGTTTTATCCAAAGTTGAACATTTTTCAACTCCCAGCGACTAGTAAAAACGCTGGGCGCTCGGCGCTTCAGCGTGATAAAAACGCTCAGCGCCTCGGTACGCGCATGGCGTTTAAAAAACGCGGTGCTCCCATTGAAAACAATTGAAAACATACGCCAGGCGCGTGGAAAATACGCTTTGGTGGACAACACGGCCTTAAGTTGTTTGAAGCCTCTATGAGAACGGTTGAGCCGTTTTGAGCCGCTCTCATAGCAGAGAGCCGGAGCTCTCATGGTTCGTTCCTCCTGCTCTTTTCTCTTGGAATTATTTTTGTTGCTGTTGTGTCAGGTCAAGTTAACCAGCACTGATAATTGTGCCAAAGTTTCGCCCCAGTGTATTTTCACTGCGGATGACTGTCATTTGTTTTGTGCAAAGAGACTCCCTGGGCAATTCACAGCCCAAACCAATACTTGACATGTACAGAGCAGATGAAAGGAAGTCCCCTTTTCGTAATGCGCTCAGTCAGAATGTGATTGGTCTGTCTTGGCGGAGAAGTTCTCAAGGTTGAGTTTACAGAGCGCTAAGGAGAAAGAAGCTTCGTCTAGCACAACGCCCACACACATCTTTTCTTGTCTTTTTTTTCCCTTTTCCTGGACTGACATTTTCTCTCCGCCATTCCTTTATAACGTCTGAATTGAAATGTTTCTTTAAAAAGAAAAGTTTAACCGGTGCATGTTGACAGGCCTGTGTGTATGGGCGAGCATGCACAACACTTTGCATGTACACAGAGAGGTCCGTAGGGGAGTTGTATCCATGGTGACAGCTGGCCACACACTACTGCGTGGTTGCTGGACAAAGGCGAGGTGGCTCTATCACTTTAATACCCTGTCAAGCTGTCATGTTTTTCTTTGATATGCTTTAAGAGAAAAAGAAAGGGTTCCTACTTCCATTAATTCCTACATTAGCCTGCCTCCCGTTAAGCACCGTAAACGTGATCTGAGTGCAATATTTGCCCGTTTATTGGTGTGGTGTACCTTGAACGGAGTCGAGGGCGATTACAAATGACTCCGTCTGAGACAAAGCGCGGGTGGGGTGGATATTTAATGCCTCCGTGTGTATGATGGAGTATCTAGACTATGTTTTCGGCCACAGCGAAAGTGAACTGTGAGCGGATGATAAAGGAGGATGATGGTCAGAAACGAACCAAAGTCAAAGCTACGTGCAATCCTGCCCGTTTGTAAGCATCACAGAAAACACCAAGGTGTCCTCAGGATGTTGTCTTTGGATACTTGCTCTTTCCCTCCAGGTTTTTTCCGAGTTGAAGGGGGTCGTAAATTTCATCCCGTGTGCCGTGACGAGCCTGGGGACATGGTATATCCTAAGATAGAGATTTCTAACATAACCGCATTTATCACTCGACCGACTGATGTAGGCATCTGCCAACTTGCATGGACAATTTAGCAAATGCGCCCGGCTTATCTGAGAGCATGACACAATGGAGTGCGTTGTTTCCGTATCTGTGCATGACTTGAAGGAGTGGCGTCTCCCAGCGTGTCTTTGTTTTACTGTGATACTGGCTGACTTTGTTGTTATCTGTTATGTTGGCTTGCCTGTAGTCTCTCTCTTGAACATTTATATGCGTGTCCCAGACCATCTGAAGATATGCCAACACAAATGAAATTGACTGCTGCTCGTTCTGTTTTTGATGATGTGCAGCTGGCAAGGCATCCACACTAACATAGAACATAGATATTATGCTTTACAGAACATAATTTTACTATAACAATTTAAAATGTTCAAGATGTATTCAATTCTCTTTCTTTCTAACAGTGACATAAAGCCAAATGTACACTTCACTGAAGAAGAAATGGAAAGAGAGGTTGATTTGTAACGACTTATACCGATGCCTGAAAAAAGACCAATTACAATTCACTATGCAAATGTCACAAACAGTAATGATTTTTGTTTATAACTGTGCTATCCAACAATGTAAGTGAATAAATGGATGATTTTTCATACTTTTTTTTGTGTGCAAAAATTCAAAGGAGAGTTCAGGCTTAAATTATACTAAATAAATCCAGAATGATAAGCAGTTGGAGATGAAGTAATTGAAGGAGGTTCTGGACAAGATGGAATATTAGTGCTAGAAAGCCACTGATAAAGAATAGTGTTTAAGTTTATGCAAGTTTGGGTTTTAGCTGTGCATTAGGCCGTGTGTCCACCAAAGCGTTTTTCCACGCGCCTGGCGTATGTTTTCAATTGTTTCCAATGGGAACGCCGCGTTTTTTAAATGCCATGAGCGTGACGAGGCGCTGAGCGTTTTTTTCAAGCTGAAGCGCCGAGCGCCCAGCGTTTTTTACTGGTCGCCGAGAGTTGAAAAATGTTCAACTTTGGAAAAAACGCAGCGCTCATCACTGTCAGTTCTTGCCCAGCCGTCCAATCACAGTGGAGGAGGGGCGGGACTAAACCACACCGACCAACAGTCACAACGTTTAAACTGCTGCGGATATTCTGTATCATAGCAACGAAACGCCTCAACGGAAAAAACGCTGCGCTGCCAAAACGCTCTCAAGCGCCCAAAGCACGGCGTCTTCTGCAGAGCGTGTAGCGTTTTCAGCTGGCAAAAAACGCTTTGGTGGACACACGGCCTTAGAGCTGCTGTCAAGATACTCAGCGGTTGTTTTGATTTCAGATGGCTACGGTTTTCTGAATCCACACGGTGTGTTCCAAAACCTGCTGCCTTCTAATGCATGGCGTTGAGGGTCACCTTAAAGCTACTCGGAGATCTTGCTTTCTTTAATCCCTGACTTTCAATGGGCAGTATTAAAGGGATAGTTCACTTTGAAATTAATTTTTGATATGTTTTAGCTTACCTCAAGGGCATCCGAGATGTAGGTGTCTTTGTTTCTGCTGTATTTTCAATTTTGATATTTTTAGGTCAAACCGTTCTTGTCTGTCAGACATATAATGGATGTATATGGTCACCACCTCAAAGAGCATGCACAGAGAAGTCCAAATTAAACATGATTTAATGACTCGTAAATGTAGGTACACATTGATGGCCCAAGACACGAAACGAGCGGTTTGTGTGAGAAAACGAACAGTATTTATATCGTTTTTACCTCTTGTTACCAAATCCACGTCCATGATCTGAAGGCACAGACGCTTCGGTCTGCGCAAGCGCCAGAATCTCTTGCGCGGTTGCAAAAAAAAAAAAAAAATCAACTGTCTGTTGATATATCGACATCATCTTCCATTGAAATTTCCTGTATATCTAAATATGTTTAGATCTTCACAGTGAAGGGTAACACTTCTGAAATCTCTGTATAAACAATGAGTGACGTACATGCGCGAGAGAACACTTCCAGCGCTTGCGGAGACCAAAGCGCACTCGCCTTCAGAGTACTTGGACGTGGCTGTAATTACAAGAGGTAAAAATGATATAAATACTGTTCGTTTTCTCACACAAACCGCTTGTTTCGTGTCTTAAGCCATCAATATGTACTTACATTTACGAGTCATTAAATCATGTTTAATTTGGACTCTGTGCATGCTCTTTGAGGAGGACCCCCATACCTGCATTATATGACTGACAGACAAGAACGGTTTGACCTAAAAATATCAAAACTAAAAATACTGTGGAAACAAAGACACCTCTTGGATGCCCTTCAGGTAAGCTAAAACATATCAAAAATTAATTTCAAAGTGAACTATCCCTTTAATTAAAAAATTGTCATAAGCAAATTGTTGCCATAAAACCCTATTCATTTAGCTGTTTAATGAGGAGACAAACCTGTGCAACCAATCTACCTTTCCAATCATTCTCTGTGGCAGCACGAGAATGATAACATGCATAGATAAAGCATCAATTACTAACCTAATGCGCATCCTTTGCTCTTCATTATGTTGCATTACCACTAAAAAGCTTCAAGTCTGTGTTGGGAAGTTGAAAAAAAAAGATTTTTTATGAAAATTTCTAGCAAATCCATTTTATTGAGATCAAAAGCACTTGAATGCCCATCACCTCATAATTACAATTTTCAGGCTCATAAGTAGGAACTTCCCAGGAGGACTTGAACACATTTGGAATGCTGTTCATAGACACTGTGCAGCACACACACTCATTCCAGTAGAGTTTGATGTTAGCATGTTGCTATGCTAACAATTATAACAATTAACCTGTCAGACACAGTTAACACAGTGGGGTACCTGAAAGGTGTTCTTGGAGTCACTGTGCACTGGAAAGATGGTTATATATGGTTAAATCTACACAGGAAATGCAGATCATAATTCAGTATGAAAATAGATCCAAGAAAGAAAACCTATTCACGACGATCTGTATGCGAATGCTACAATCATGTCTTTATGGCAGGCTACATTTGAATGCTGCACATCCTATCATTTTAAGTCAGTGGGAGATTCAAAGTTTAAACTTTAGTATAACATTTACAGCATCCAAAAATGCACTATGGTTTCTGTAATTTGAACAGTATTTTACATTAAATTAATTGCAGTTTAAATGAATTGCAAATTCTTAAGATAAGGATTTTAAAACGAACATCTAACCACCATCATCAATACACTGCTGCTTTACAAGTGCCAGAAACTGTAATAAAGTGCCAGCAAGCACTGTAATTATTTTAGAAAGCATTTAGGTGTTGGCAGTCCACTATTTGATGTGCTAGCATGTTGTTTAAACTGGTGTTGTGCGGACTCATTGAACTGGGTCACCCTGAAGTCATTCTCCCCCAAAGTATGTCTCGGAGTCAAATACGGCTTCCATTAAAGCAATTCTTGTGCAGGCCGCTGAAGAATACTGCATGCCGTAGCTTGGCTTGTTTAGCAGTTGGTCATTTGCTGTGATGACATTTTGTGCCCCTCCACTGCAATTTGCCTTAGTGTGTTGTTCCTTGTGTTTCTAAGGATCAATATTTAGGTGAAACAATTGCTTGAGTTACTAGAGTCACTCAATTACAAAATAGTATTGATTTAACGCTTTCATCCTTGAATAGTTACATGGCACAAAAATATTTATTGAGTAAGGAGGGTCTCAAAGATAAATATCGTAAGTTTGGGAGCATTTTATATCAAAATGGACTGAACAGAGTGAGGTAGCATAACACGAGAGAAGCTAATGCTGCTATTAGCTAAGTGATACTGTACAGTGCAGATTCATGTTTGCCAGATGTAATCACCTGAATTCCTGTTATGTAATTTTATGGAGCGGCTGACATTGTCTAGTCGTTCAGACCCAGAAAACCTTTTACAAGCACATTTTAAGAAACTTATGTTATACGTTTTTAATTGCATTGTCTGAGTGTATACATCATAATAACAACTCTCAAGTAAGCTTAAAAGGGATAGTGACCCAGAGAAACTTTTACAAGCACATTTAAATGAACTTATGTTATTAGTTTCTTTAAGTTTATTAGAGTTTTTAAAAGGTTTGTATGTCTGTAATAGCCTGTAAAGCTGAAATGGCCATACACTTAAATAAAATCAACACAACTTAAAGGGATAGTCCACCCACAAATTATTAATCTCACAAATTTAATATCACCAAAAGGAATCTTGTTCTCATAAACTGTTTTCTGAGTCCCTAAAATATCAAGCTCTGCATTAACAAGTCAAAAGATTTTTTAGTTCTCTACACACATATTTAATGGTAATTCTGTTACTGAACTGAAGTTGTCACTTGCAAATAACCAAACTGTTTTAAAGGGATAATTCACCCCAAAACTGCTCTGCCTGATGTCGTTCCAAAACTGTATGACTTTTTCTTCAACAGAACACAAAATATGTTTAAAGAATGGTAGTTGACAAACCATTTTGCTGGCCATTACCTTCCTTTAAAGGTTTTTTAACATTAATTTGAGTTCCCTAATAATCTAAATCAAAAATTTCTCACAATTTGGTAATCTCGATAGCTGTAATAGTAAAAACGTATAATAGCTGTAGTAAAAGTATTCGAGAGAGTTTCACATGTAATATGTAGCTATTTCATATGCAAGCATGTCAGCCAATCACAGCAGTGGGCGGTTACACTGAATCCCACAGCAGACACGCCCCTTCAAACAGAGCGTTCAAAGCAGAGGCTAAAATCAGGCTAGGAAAAATGCCTTTATTTCTAAATTATGACTATTTTTTGATAGGAAACAACCCAGGAAACATTAAAACAACCCCATGTCAGGGGACCTTTAAATGAAAAAAAGAGACATTTCTCAAAATATCTTCGAAACTGATTTAGACAGTTTTGAACTACATGAGGGTGACTAAATGATGAAAGAATTTTCATTTGTTGGTGAGCTAATATCATTTGGGAAAGCATCAGGAATAGGATAAGGTCCTATCTAGTTTGATTTTTAAAGAAACGCTTTGATGTTTTTTTTTTCAAGTAGATTGCTTCAGCAATGGTTATCTGTAAAGATCAATGGAGATTATAGGAAATATGGATTTAAATAATGCTTCGTCGAAAAGTTTCAAGCTCAGCAGTTTGGATGCTGATTTGTTTCTATCTTTGTGGTTTCTTCTAACCCCGCTATGATTTGTATTTTTTTTTTTTATCTAGGGTTTAATATTTCCCCTTGACCGAGAGTAATGTGCAGGGCTAATTTTTGTTGTTAAAAGAGACCTTTTTACACACATCGGTGTAATTTAGTTTGTCTCTCAAGGACAATCAATATAGGAAGCCGACTGATAAAGCTCGCTTAAGCTCTCGCTGTCATTTGACCCTTGAGCTGTGCTCACATAATATAGCTAATACACAGAGGATCGATTGAAAAAGGCGAATTAGGCATGACCCAGCCTGAGTAACACAGTCATTTGATCCTTTCAATTAGTTCTCTCCGACTGACCCCCATGCACCGAAATCAGATGCTCCTCTTTTAACTAACGTAATTCAACCCACAGTTAAATGTGAGAGGGACTATTTGTAGCGTTTGTGGAAACAGAGCTGTTATCCACTAGAGACCTCTGATGTGTGGCTGGTATTAACATGCTGTTTGTGTGTAGAAGTGTGTTTACATGTAGCTGAACCCCATATGATGCAACACATGGAGTGTGTGAAAGTGTGTAGCGTGCTGTGCCACCCTCAGCAGGTGGCTCATATCTCTGTGGGGGGGTGGAAGGGCCGATCATATCCTTCACGGATGCCTGTAGTCCCTGACACAATATGGCCGCCAAGACGCCAACGTGGCTCTGCAGGCCAACACCCACCTCCCGCAGCACTGTTGATTACTCCTCACCTCCCTGTCAACCGCTCGCCAGTCATAAAGCAATGGCAGGGTGTGGGCGGTTTAGGGCGCCAATATGAATGCCAATCGTGTTTAAGAAGTAATGCTGGCGCTTTTTCGGTAGAAATGTCTTTTTAGAGGCACTTGGACACTTCAGACGAAGCAGATAAGCTCCTTGCTTCCCCATTTTTTTTTCTTGTTTTCATTAGTCTTCACAATATTCTGCAGCTTTGGCGAGTATGAAAGCTCAACCTCCACGAGGGAACGGGGATTTGCGAGCAGTCCCTGGAGCTTCCTGCAGCCTGTGATGTCACGTAGTGAAGGAGGTGAGAAGGGCAAGAGAGATGAGAGACGGGAGGAGCTGGATTAACCTCTGAATGGAGGGATTGGGGTCTCAGAGTTGGGGGGTTCATGACCCATGTTTGCATCGTCTAAACTCGCTTAGAAATGCAGTTCCACGTATTCTGACGTGATGTTGCATGCCAGTTGGTTTTAATGGGAATGCTTTGGTTCGTGCTTCTATGGGTTTTTTTTTCTGACACATTGTACCGTTATCAGAAGACCAATGGCAAACATTAGTATGTTTCCAATAGGGATACACAGTAAATTTGTATAAGACACATGCCTTTGGTGTGAGAGACCCGGGTTCGAATCCATTGTGAGACACCATGTGTCCCTGAGCAAGACACTTAAACCCTAGTTGCTCCAGAGGCGTGCGACCTCTGACATATATAGCCATTACACTGTAAACCCTAACGGTCAAAATAATTAATTGGTTTGAGTAGGACAAACTTAAATTCAACGTATTAGTTCAGTCAAATTAATTTTTATGAGTATTTAGCACTTTCTTTTTCTTTCAAGTTCACAGAACTGATATATTTTAAGTAAACTGAACTGTTTCATTGTTTTGAGTTTTATGAAATTATTTGTTTTAATTTAGACGAACTTAAGTTTAACTGAAACGGCTGGGATATCTATTTCCCAGCATGCTTTGCCGATGGCACTCGAAAGAGAGTGTAAATGCTAAAATTAAGTGCAATATAATGTTTTTTTTGTGTAAGATTAATGTTAAGTGTGAGATTTAATGTTTTGTTATGTTAATTTAGAAGAATTTCTGTTAATGTTGGCTTTAAGATAGTTACCATCATGGTGACAAGTGGTGCATTTAGCTTGATTGAGAGCAAATTGTCCATTTATATTATTGCGCTCATACAGCAAGTGCTTCTGTGCTTGTAAGTGCTTATAACATACTGTTTCTAATATGATAGCATTTACTATGCCAGCAGATTAGCTTTTAAAGCTAACTAAATTTATATAATTAAAAATAATTTGAGTTCTGCCAACTTATTCAGATTTACAGTGTACTTCATAGATTTAAGTTATAGAAACTAATTAGTACTATTAACTTTATTTACCCAAGTTATCTTAACAAAAAGTTATTGAGTTCCTTGGAAACAAATCAAATATTTTTTTATGCTTAAATTGTTTGAGTTAATAAACTTAAATGATTTAAGGCAATCGGTTTCCTCAAACGGTTTGAGTTGAACTAACTCATCAGGTTTTACAGTGTATAAGTCGCTTTGGATAAAAGCGTCAGCTAAATGAATAAATGTAAATGTGTGATCTCTCGCTTTAAAAACTTTTTAACTCGATATTTTAGTGACTCGGAGCACAGTTTGTGAGATTAAGATCTCTTCTGAAAATGAACCTAATTGGATATTCAAAAGATCTTATTTGAGATGTTTCATTCCTGTGGGCTTTTCCGTGTAACATGCCCAGGCTTGGCCATCGCCATGTGTCAATGCAAAATGCCAGGATGCGGTCTCTATGCGAGTAATTAAGCGCACTAATAGGCAAGACTCTTCTGATGAGTAGGTGCTGCTCGACACTCCCCGAGGACATTCACACACACCTCGATCCAGGGTGATTAGACCGTAAGAGCCTTCCTTTCTCTCCACAGTCCACTCCTGCCTTATCTAAAGGGCTAGCGCTCACCGCAGACGCACTCTTCTCTTGTTGAACTATTTACTCATCTTCGGGGAAACCCGGCCTCAAAGCCCTGAATAATTCATGTTGTGTTCTACATTACTTGGCTCTTTTCTTCAATACCTTACTTTATCTCTTCTGGGACACGCCCAGTGAAACGGAGCTCTTTACTAATTAAACGCTCGACTTGACTGATCATCAGCGTACTGATTGCAGCTGGATGGATGCATGGATTGATGGATGGATTGATTACCACGTAGGTGGATCACTTCTTGCTGTCGGAAGCCCGTCTCCCCTCCTTCCTTTGTTCTTAATTGTCTGTACATCTCTGTTTCTCTTCTTTTGGTTTAATGAGGGCTGCGTGATTGCTGATGGTGAAAAACTGTAATGGAGGTTCTCCGCAGTGTCGAAGAACCGTCTGTTCCCTAATCTACATCAGGCTCCTACAGAGGAGCAGCAGGAGATAAAACACTTTGTGTGCTGCTTGGTTTCAGCTGGGGCAGCAACACATGCTGGAGGCAAAAAGCGAAGAAAAACATTGCTGCAAAATGTAATCTACCCTCTCCTAGTAGTTCTGAGAGTTAATATTTTGTTGACTTTGGTCAATCGTTTACCTAGGAGCTGTTGGGTGGGTGTTAGGGCAGAAAGGCTTCGCTTTTCATCCTTGCATCATTTTGTACTGATTAGCTATTTCATTGGTGTTATTTATTCCAGCAGATCTGATGGGGATGGTGTAATTTGCCAAATACCTTATTGTGGTTGGAAAACATCATAATGGAATGTGGAAATGCTGCTAAAAAACAGTTTAAAATAAAAACAGACATTTTGTCCTTTTCAATACCATTATAAGAAACCTGCCTGCGATTCTTTGTTCAGTCTGGGGTTGAAAGCATCCTCATAAATTTAGATTGAAGACACCATTCATAGAATATTCCAGCAATGTTGCGTATTCTAAGCAGGATTCCAAACAAACAAACAAAAAAATAGATGAGGGAGCTATTGGCTCTAAAAGTGAAGCATTTAGGAGACAAATGGCTGAATGGCTTGATTTTAAAATGGTTGTTCAAAATCAGTTTAGGAGGAATGCTGGGGTAAAACCCCTACTCTTTTTCAAATGACCTTGGTTTAACGTCTCACACTCTTAGAAGAAAAGGTTCTTTATAGAACCTTAAAAGGTTCTATCAGCGCTATGTATTTGGAACCCCTAAAAGGTTCTATACACTCTTAAAAAAAGTGTTCATCTGGGTTCTATATAGAACCCTGGGGTTCCGTACTTGGCCAATAGAACCTTTTACCAAAAACCATTTTGGAGTTCCATATATGAAGCAGGGGATGGAACCATTTCTGGTTCTAAATAGAACCATTTCTTCTAAGAGTGAAAAGACCGTGCTTTTTTTGACAGTATAATGTCCTTATCGCTATTCTTGGGCTGTTAGGACTCACTTAGACCACAGGTTGAGCACCCCTGTTGGCCTCACTTACACTTCTTGCAGCAGCCTAGTTTTTTCCAGGAGGTCTCCCATCCAGGAACTGACCAGGCTCAACTCTGCTTTTCCTCAGGGGGTAACCAGCCTTGGGCTACAGGGTGATATGGCAAAAATAATCTGTTTATAATAGGGAATTGTTCACACATTCGTTTTATGCTGGAAACACTGGCTTGTGATATCCAGTGCAATATCTGATGGAACCTCATATAAACAAAAGCTTTCCCGACTGTTGCAAATAGCGTCTAGATCTGTATTCTGGAGCCCTGCTGAGGTTGTATGTGGGAGTCCAACTGACATCAAAGGCATCTTGAAATGACACTCTAACAAGGCACAATAGCAGAACTGTTTGGATGTTCAAGCACATTGTCAATACTTATTGAGGGTTTTTGTAGCATACATTAACAGATACGGATCTGCAATGCAATCACAGATAGCCGTAATGTAATCTGCTGTTTAGTGTGGCCGGCGCGCCACTCCTGTCACACGGCCAGCCCTTCCCTCGGAGATGCCAGCGGGGATGACTGGAGCCATTCTGCTCTTTTAATTTAGAAAGTCATGCCTGATGCCACTGTCGTCCCTTGTCCCTCCCAAGGTCGTTGTATGTGGGGACTTGGGGGTTTAGAAGGGGGCAGGCTGCTTCTTGTATTGCTGGAGTCGCCGTGCGCCACATCGTGAGGTCATTTCGGAGACCAGTGCTGTGTCCTCCCTCTACCCTGCGCAGGTGGCCACGGCCAGGATCAGAATAATTTATGAGCGCTGGGTCGGTCTCCTCTCCACCAGCCTGGGTTTTCTGGCTCTCAGCCACACAGTGATTTCATCCTGGCCTGGGAGCACAAAATAGACGTGGCAGTTTGTTTCTCTGGCCGCCCCTCCTTCCCTGCTCACCTAGTCCCCAGTGGAGGTCGTTTGTGCAGTTTGTCGACGTTGACCGAACATTTTCGAGTGCCCTTGGAGTGACCCCTGAATGAATGCATCAGCGATTTCGTAATGTGAAGTGCGCAGGCATCGTCACACCAATTATCCCAGATAAACAAACGGCCCAACAATAGCTATGTTTCCATCCACATGTTTTTATCCAAATGAAGTGATGTCGAATGAAAAATGCCTTATGGAAATGGTAAAATTCGAATGAATATCGACTCAAATGAAATGCGTTCAGTCTCTTCGGATTTCATCTTGATCGATAGGCTAATGCGATAGATGCTGATGAAAACGTTATTTGGCGAATAAATAATGAATTGCGATTAAGTTTTAGGTCATTTTATGGTTGGAACACGCCACAAAACATGGAAGTTTTAGTTCATTTAAGCCCAGTATTTCCGCTCTCTTTGCACACACATGGTGGGTGTCAACAAAGACAGATGTAAGTGGAGAAAGCAACAAAAATGCTTCAACCAAAGGGTTTCCGTGAAGTGTCTCGTTCCCACGCAACAGGCCACCTCCTTTGTCGTTGGGCAATAACATGCATCTGCATCATCATATCAATGTGGTGATAACAAGCTATAATAAGAAAACGACGCTATTACATGGCTTAGTTGATTTCTAGTTGATAGATTTTGTATTTTCATTTGATAGATTTTGTATTTTCATATGTAATCCACTCTGACTGTGTCAAAGGCGTGTTCCAAATGGCTCATATAGATGAATGGCCCATTCAGATGTATGGCCCATAGAAACTGATGGAGTTAATGACAAAGAATCAGCATTGCTCAGAGTTGATTAGCAAATTAGATCAATCTCCTGTGGGAGGTCCTAACTTTTCTATTGTTTGTAGCCCATAGTCTTCATGTATAAATTTCTGTCTCACAGATTGTTGAAAGGTGACATAACATCACTGCTTCAAGCAAAGTTCTCAATGCTTCATTTTGCATGTATGGACCCCCATTATTTTACTGTGTGAGTGTGGGGCTATTTTGAGCCTTGTTAGCGGTATAAACTAGCGATTTCTTTTTACTTAGGAAATACCCCCAGTACTAGCATTATACGCTAAACAGTTTTTAGAGATAAAACTCTTTACATTCGATTATCATGAAAACCAATCTCAGAGAACGATTGACTAGGTACCGATGTTTTATTAGACCAAAGGTTCATTTTGCGGCGGAGTTCTCCTTTAATGTGTCAAATCAATTCGATATACCAATTTGACTGCAAAACAGCATGTGACGTCATTACGTACAGATTTTTATTCGCTTTAAAGCCGTTGGATGGAAACACGCTTTCACCTAACCCTAGCTTTTTTTTTTTTTTTACCAAACTTCAGAATTCGATTGACAAGTGGATGGAAACTTGGCTAATGAGAAACCACTGACCAGAGATTGGTAAAGTGGTCCACCTTGAAGGGAAGGCTCTCATAAAGACACTCATCCAAAGTGACAGGCAATTCACTTAAAATATGTCACGTAGTTCCCCTAATGCACTTCCCCAGAAGTTATGACGTCATGTGTATTTGACACTATATTAAGTAGAAAGTCATGTAGGACCTTTGAATCATTGAAAGAAACACAAAATAATAACCCCACCTTGACAGATGGTGGTGAATTGGTGCTGTAACAGTGGATTTATGTCTAGAACAAGAACTAGGAACATATCACGAAAGGTTGATTTTAGTTATCTGAGAACTGACTTTTGAAACTGAGATTTAAAAAAAAATATATTATTATTATTTGGAAACTTTATACATCATTCGCAACTACTTTTATTTGTGTTAACTCACAAACAAGGAAATATTGTGCTTTAGTAAAATAAAATAAAACAGATCTCTGGAGCGCTTCTCATAAATGAACTGAAACAAAAGCCTAAATATAAAGCATAATTTCCACTTTTAAATGAACAAATTCGAATCGAAAGCAAATACCGTTAGATTATATAATCCGACAGGTGCATTTCTCTCTAAAGGTGTATCCGCTTTACAGCGGAGATGGAGATATGTTTAGAGATATGTTCCGACACTAATTTAGAAAACAGTTTATTAATAAACAAAAATCCCTCATTATTTTTCAGACACACTTATTATGATTAGCCTATAAATCACCTATAAATGATCTCTCTGTATAGTTCCAGAGACATGGCTCTTCTCATTTAGCACTGTGGGAAGATTATAATTTCCAGGTTCTAATTTGATTTTAGAAAGTAAAATCATTTTTTTTCCCATATTTGCAAATATTTTAAATGTTTAATAAAGGGGCAAAAACTCATAAACAAAAATCCGAAAATACGTCAATGTTATTTATTTTTTAAATCTTGTTTATTTGTTAATAATCTTGTTTGTTTGTTGATAATCTTAACCCTGTATTATTATTGTCTAACCTGTATTATGACTGACATTTGACAAATTGCTTTGATCCTTTTTTGGATGAAAGTGTTTTATGTTTCTATATCTAAATATGTAGCCTAATGTAATAATAATGCTGCATTATTATTTGCATTTATAACTATAAATGAGTTCACTTAAGACAGTTATATGTTAATCGTAACATTTATGAATGTTTTATTTTTATAGGCCTATAACCTAATCTTGTCTTTGCATTATTTCTTTTTTTTATGTCTTTTAAGTCTTTTTTTTTTTTGCTTATTCTATTGTACTTAGCTTTTTCCTCCCAAAAATTGACATTAAAGATACAAGTAGTCTAAATGTATTTTTTTTTGAAAATCCAAGAAATTATCCATTTAAAAAAAAATGAGCTTTAAACACAATGCAATGCATCCCCTAAACAGGAGGCCTGGTTGAATGAGGAAGGGGCCACAAACCCGTGAGTACGGATTGCGAAAGCGTAGGCACGGTTTATGAATTTGTGGGTAAATATGTGGTTTCTAGATCCATAACCACAACCTACCTTGAGTTTTGTATTTTTACCCCATCTTCCTGTGCAATTTGAATCCACTATGCAACGCTAACGGCAACAAACCACTTAGGGGAATGGCGCAGGCAGCCGCCAGCCTTTAAAGCCCACTCCAGTAATGGTTCTCTTTCTCCACAAGTAGCTCTGAGATGCTAGCTGACTTTGATAAACTGAATTATCCTAGAGTGTCTGTCCTATTCACACTGGGTGGTTGTGATGTACCATATTGCTCGGCTGAATAAATTAAAGCTTCAGCTGATGTCTGTCCTCACCTGTCCCCCTCCCTCTGACGCTCTTCATTGTTTTCTACATCAAGCCTGTTCTTTTGTTGCTCCTGCAGTGGAGCTGGTTTATGAAAGTTAGTTTTTATTCAGGCTAATGTCCTATTAATTTCATGCTCCTGCACTCTCTGAATAGACCACCTTCCTGCATGTTTTTTTCTTCTTCTCTTTTTCATTCATCGACGTGCTTCTAAAGTTGCTTATTAGTGAGATTAGGTTTCCATCCATGCTTGCTAGTACTCTCTCTTTTTCTATTAGTGGAACAATTGGATACTGGATAGAGGTTGTGCTATTATTTGGGACTGGGACACGCCATAATCCTCAATGGTGGCTCATGCTATATTGAAACGCTTATTTAAATGCGAGTTCTGATAGACTCACCACTGCCACTACATGTCTGATCAGCTGCATTTCATTGGTGATTTGTCTCTGACTCATCAGATGGTTTTGTCGTCCTGATAGAGTTTTCCATGTCGGAATATGCCAGTTGTTTTTTGGCATTAACCATACACTCTGAACTCGGGGGGCATTGTATAAATCTCTATAGCTTGTCATGTGCGCTTGGCTGTGAACATTTCCTTACATATGCAGTGTTTTGATTAATCACTCATGGCATTGCTCCCGAAAGCTCTGGCCCATCCCCATCTATGGCCATTAGTCATTGTCACCGACTCTGACTTTATGCACTGAATGCTTGTGCTATCTATTCACGGCGCTGCTGTGTTGGTGAGCTTGTTCTATATTCTAGCCTGTTTGCACACAATGCCTGTGCTCTTACTCCACTATACACTATATTTATGTGTTTTCATCCAGTTTATTTTAGCTGTTTTGTTGTGGGGAATATGAAGCATTTTAATGGTTGTTTGTATATATATATTTTTTTCATGAAGCACCCCGTTCACTAAATAATATAAATAAATGAATACAGTATTGCTAGGTTACTTATTAAATACATTTATTTTTGAGGTGGAATTGTCTTCCCGTTCAACATGACATCATGACTTTTGCGTAAACATACACGCCACTTTCGAGTCAAGTGGCGTATTATTTCTACGCATTTTGAGCTATTCGCGTGTATCCGCGTGTATGCGTGTATGTCTACGCCATTAACGTCCGCGTCATCCCGCGTGTCAGAACACGCGCGTCAAATGTCCAGTCATAAATGCCATTAACCCCAGTGACGGTTAAGTTTAGGGATAGGGTTGAGGTAAGTCATATCTTTTTTTTCCCTAGGATGGTAAGGGAACAGTCATAAATGCCATTAACCCCAGTGACGGTTAAGTTTAGGGATAGGGTTGAGGTAAGTCATATCTTTTTTTTCCCTAGGATGGTAAGGGAACAGTCATAAATGCCATTAACCCCAGTGACGGTTAGGTTTAGGGACGGGGTTGAGGTAAGTCCTATATTTATATAACGTTAAGTCAACGGCGTTCATAAACACGCTGAAAAGCGATTATGCGTCTTCATAACACGCCAAAAATGCAAATACGAATTGGCGTGTCATACACACGCTACTTCATGAGATCAGCCTGTCCCGTTGGAATGACATTCTCAAGAAGTAATTCAGAGTATTGGGAACATAAATAGTATTTTGACTGCACAGGGTGGTAAAAGTGAAAAAAACAAAATAAATTAAAAAGTCCTCCATGCTCTGCTTTAAAGGGATACTCCACTTTTTTTTTTTTGGAAATAGGCTCATTTTACCACTCCCCCAGAGTTAAACAGTTGAGTTTCACCATTTTCAAATCCATTCAGCCGATTTTTTGATATTTAGAAGAATATCAGTAACCAGACAGTTTCTGGTCTCATTGACTTCCATATTAGGAAAAAAATATACTATGGAAGTCAATGAGACCAGAAACTGTCTGGTTACTGATATTCTTCTAAATATCAGAAAATCAGCTGAATACATTCAAAAACGGTAAAACTCAACTGTTTAACTCTGGGGGAGTGGTAAAATGAGCCTATTTCCAAAAAAAGTGGAGTATCCCTTTAAAATGTCATTAATATAAACTCAACAAAAAACGTCCTCTGACTTTCTGGCAACTGTTTTTACTTTCAGTAAACCTAATGTGTGTAAATATTTGTATGAACACCAAAAGAGTCAACACCATGAGACATAAACTAAAAATGTTTCACAGACATGTGACTAACCGAAATAGAATAATGTGTCCCTGAATGAAGTGAGGATCAAAATCAATAGTACCAGTCTGTATCTGGTGTGGCCACCAGCTGCTTGAAGCACTGCAGTGCATCTCCTCCTCATGGACTGGATCAGATTTGTCAGGTCTTGCTGTTAGATGTTACCCCACTCTTCCACCAAGGCACTTCCAAGTTCCTGGACATTTCTGGGGCGAATAGCCCTAGCCCTCACCCTGTGATCCAACAGGTCCCAGATGTGCTCAATGGGATTGAGACGGCCATGGCAGAACACTGACGTTGCTGTCATGCAGAAACTCACTAACCTGACTCCGCCAGATGGATTTGCTCCACATATCCATCTGGAAATCTTCCGTTGAAGTAGTTTTGGTAAGGGGCGAAAATACTGGTTAGCTGATTGGCCTACGTTGGTGATAGACGGGCCAAATCAACCAATCAGATCAACGAAGCATATGACGTACCGTAACTCTTGCCGAAACCAGACGGGAGAAGAGCAAAAACATCTTTTCCTCTGAGAAAAGCCTCCAGAGCAGTGTTTTGCTCTTCTTTCAGTGAAGAAATACTCTGTAATGCTAGTTTCATCCGCTGACTGAACTGTCGCGCTTCTTGTTGCGTCACGCCTCAACCCGCCTCAAAGCCAACGCTGATTGGACGTTCGTTTGGTGAACTGCTCCCAAATTTTCTTTAACGGAAAGTATCCGGACTGATCTGCGAGTGAAACCTTGAAAGCTCGCGAGATCAGGATGGTCTCACGAGGCTAGAAGCTCACGCAGAGAACGAGCAATATGGCTGGTGGCATTGTCCTGCTGGAGATGCATGTCCGCATGAGCATGCATAAAGAGTACCACATGAGGGAGGAGGATGCATTGAGATTGCCTGCAATGAAAACAAGCTCAGTCCGATGGTGATGTGATACCGCCCCAGACCATGACGGACCCCCCACCTCCAAATCGATCGCTCTCCAGGGTACAGGCCTCGGTGTAATGCTCATTCTTTCGATAAACACAAATCTGTCCATCACCCCTGGTGAGACAAAACCGTGACTCATCCAGTGAAGAGCACTTTTTGCCACTCCTGTCTGGTCCAGCGAAAGTGCGTTTGTGCCCATAGGTGGCGTTGTTGTTGGTGATGTCTGGCCTCAGTCCAGCCTCTTTCAGCCTATTGCGGACAGTCTGAGCACTGATGGAGGGATTGTGTGTTCCTGGTGTGACTCGGGCAGTTGTTGTGGATTCGGATGTACCGATCCTGTGCAGATGTTGTTAGTTACACGTGGTCTTCCACTGGGAGGGTGATCAGCTGTCCTTTCTGTGTTCCTGTAGCGCTGTCTTAGGCGTCTCACGGTGCAGACATGGCCACATCAGCAGTGCTCATGCCTCCCTGCAGCATGCCTAATGCACGTTCACGCAGATGAGCAGGGACCCTGGGCATCCTTCTTTGGGTGTTTTTCACAGTCAGTAAACAAGTCTCTTTAGTGTCCTGTGTTTTTAGAACTGACCTTAAATGCCTACTCCCTGTAAGCTGTTAAATGTCTTAATGACCATTCCACAAGTGCATGTTAATTAATTGGTTGTGGTTAATTGAACATGCATGGGAAAACATTGAAGATCCGTAAAGTTATTTTGGATTTTTACAACGTTATTGTTGAAACACATAGTCCTGAAAAAGGGACGTTTCTTTTTAAAAAAACACAAACAAAAAAAACAAGTTTAGCTCTTGTGTAGAGTAAAAAGAAATGTTTGATTGGTGAACCAATTGTTTTTTGCCAGTTCTTTTCAATGAATTGGTCAAACCGGATCTCAAATTGATTCATTACTGAATAACCCTTTTCAATTTGAATCGTGTGTGTGTAAAAAAAGAAAAAAAATGTTATCCCAACTGCACATGATGGGAAAGGTCAGGGAAATGAATCTATTACAATTGTGAATCTGTTCATACTGATAAGGTTATTAAAAAGACCATATTTCGATTTAGCCCCCAACCTCGTGACTTTTCTCGCTAAAACATAAAAGTCATTTCGAGTGCCACTACAGGTGCAGCACCTTGGCTGGATATTTTGTGAAGACTAATGCAGTTGGTCAAGAACAGTTAAAGTGTTAACCCCCTGCAGCCGTATGGATTTCTTTTATGACTGGTGGATGCACTCTTTTTGGTCTTTAAAAAAAAAGGCACCCATCACTTAAAATGCTTGGAAGAGCCAGGATATATGAAGAGTTCAGATGCAAAAGCCTCTAAATGCCATTTGAAATTTTCTTCTAAAATGACCATTTTTATCAAGCTCGTATATTTAAGTTCAGTAATTTCACTTAAATGACAATTAATAGGTAATCTTCATTGCCATTTAAGTGAAATTACTGAACTTAAATATACAAGCTTGATAAAAATGATCATTTTAGAAGAAAATTTCAAATAGCACTTAGAGGCTTTTGCATCTGAACTCTTCATATATATTTTTTATAACTCTGTTTGGCTGAAAGACATTTTGAGGGCATTTTTGGGTTAACTAACCCATTGTAACTGAACTAACAATGCAATCAACTTTAATAAATAATTCTATATAAGAATTGGTTCTTTTAGCTCTTTTTAATTTTTTTTTTTAAATTTGTGTTCTGATTTTCCAGTCCTACATGGCATGTCCCAGTACATTTCCCCCTTATCACTGCTCCATGCTCATTTCTGTATGCATGTCAGCATCTGTCTGACTGTTGGATGGCCTGGATCAGCACATTTGTGTCTAGAGAGCGTTGTACAATTGCTCTCGTGGGCTCAATCCAACCCTGCGTGACTGTTTCATCCACCATTGCTCCAGGGCTTATCCAACTCAGCACAGCCCACTGAGTGTGATGGGGTACGACCCGAAGCCTGCTGTCTGAGCCAGAAAAGATCTGTAGGACTCCTAGTGACTTGTGGGTAGGGGATAAGCTATTAACTATGTCTTAAGGTCTAAAACTAAACGTTCATAATGCACATAATAATATTATGCACATTTGAATTTGTTTTTTTTTTTTTGAAATTGTATAATGTTTTTCATGAATTTGTGCGCTCGTGATTTTTCTATTCAGACACTTGTCGGATAGATAATATCAGTTGCGGTTAACAGCAGCGGTTTGGGTCCATGCTGTGTGTGTGTACATTTCTGCTCACTGAATACACACATGGCTTTGTATGTAGGGGAGTAAGTAATGCCACTGTCACTTTATCCACTAAAGAAGGTAAATTGCACAGGATACAAACTGAAGTGTTACGCTAATGTGACTGCTTGTGTCATAGTTGTCACAGCCTGTTAGTATAAAAATCTGGGGACAGGATGAGAAAGTTAGGCAACAACTTTGTCGTAGAATCGCGTGGGCCGAGTCAGAAGCATCAGCAAACTAAAGACCGCCACCCCCTATTCCCTGTTGTTGATTCTCACTGTATTGATTTTCTTTACATATGATTCCATTGGAGAGTTGCCGAGGTCACACCTGCCATCCATCGTGAGGTGTTGTGGATATATATTGATTGGATTAGAAACAGAGAGGTTCATCCTTGTCCGTTTAATGATAGACAAGATTCACTGGAGAATGTGTCGGAATGACAGATACACTGGAATGGACACCGTTCCCTGGCCAACTTTTGTTATGAAAGGATTTTTCCTGTTCATTTTCTCAATGGGGATTTTAGAACATTGATTCATATTTTAGAACTCTTTATTGCTAGCTCTTAGATTAATTAAGACAAACTTGTATTTGAAGCTATACAAGCTATATATAGACAAGGGCATTTTGATTTCAATGACATTAATGAAGATGAGACAAAAAAGCCAATGGCTAATTAAATTATTTTTATTGAAACACATTGATTTTTCTTTTAAGCATGTGTCACCTATGGTGGGTGTATAGAACGCCTTATTTGTATTATCTTACTGTACATTTGTGGACATTCTGGGGAAGAAGGGACCTGTATGTGCAACTTTGGACAACTATTTTAAATATTACAGTGAATGTTGTAAAATACATGTCCCGTCATTTTCCCCCAGGATCTACTACCACTAGGGGTGTAAATTGGACATTTTATATACGATACAATACGATATCAATTCTCTCAGCCAGCGATACAATATTTGCCGATACCTCAAATTCTACAATTCGATTACGATTGGATTCAGGGCTATATCGATCGATTAAGCGATATTTAGATATCATGTGCTAAGTTTACACAACCAGTTGTGTTTTTTTTTAAATTCATTTATTAAGTTTTCTGTAACTCTATAGAGGGTGTTACAACAGAATGAAACAAGGTGTCTGAGAGAGAAATAAAAATAAATCAACAGAACAGTTCAGAACTTCAGTATCAATATAAACCCTCACCAATCACCCCCGCCCTTAAGGCCACTCATAGCTCTCAGTCAGATAAAAATAAAAGAATAATACTAATACTAATAATAATAGAAAAAAAAAATAAAAATGTAATAAAATACGCATATAAAAGTTGTTATTATTAAACAGTAAACAAAAGAAGAAAAGTCTCCCCCCCTCCACAGAAGTCTAAACAAAACAAAAAAAACATGATAAGAAAATGAACAACGGAGTAATCTGTTTTTGCAAATGAACTCTTCTGTTATATTAAAGTTCATTGAAAGGATATATATATATATATATATATATATAAAACAGACTGAACCTTAGCATTGTGTGTCATATCACCCTCAAGGTGTGACACGAGCATAGCTTTATTTATGTCCTCCCCTGGTTCCTGCTTGCTCAGGCTTCCCTTTGGACTGTGGTAGTGATAGGAAACAAATGAGACGGTCATGTAGAACTGCAGGCACACATTCTCTATCTGCTGTGCCCTGACCCCATCGCTCGCACCACGCTCCGCACGGCACTATATCACACCAGGGTCTCCAGGGCTTCTCCATCCACTCAGCCAAGACAGAGTCCTTCCTTCCCCTCGCCTCCATTCACATCCCTGCCGTCAAGTGTCGTACCCTCCCGACAACTGCCACACAATGTCTTGACCACGCTTCCACCCCTGTCAACTGCAGCTTTGCACTCCCTGCGGTCAGCTGACCCCCTTCCTACAGCTGTGGAGCCCCCCAAATCGAGGAAGCGTGCTAGAAAAACAGACAGAATGGCAAATCAGATAATGCAATGACACAGCAGATATTCCAAAGGGCCTTTTTTTTTTTTTTTTTGCATACTCTGCAATATGTCACGAAAAACACAACGCATGCATACTTGCAGTATCCACCTCACAGCTCAGTGGTTTCTCACCGGAGGGGTTTTTAAAACAACAGTCGCCTCGGCCCATAATCCATTAGCCGCAGTTCTTTCGATTTGCCTTTGCCTACTCTTTGGTTTTCAGACATGGCAATTATTTCTGGCACCTGCAAGATCGAATGAAGGGGAAACTCAGACAATGTGTGGTAATTAGATCTTGTGTGTTTTACCCTGTGATTATGTGCTTGACAATTTGTCATTGAGTGGACTCCGCAGCTGTCGCTGGAGTCGAGGCATGCGTCAATCACAATAGCTCCACCTCCCGGCGTTCCCTCCGCCTCCTCCACAATTCCCCCCCCAGGCCGTCACGGATGTTCTCGGCGGTTTCCGAGTCGGTCGTGTTGAATTCGTGTGGACAGTACAATCGTTTTGGGCACCTGCACAATTAAAGTTGTCTTTGGATCGCATGTTAGATGCTTTAATAATGGAATTGTGTGTCTGTGCATTTAATTGGAAGTGTTATTTCTCCCTCCAGCGACTTTGCGTGTCGTCATCCACCCCCTCTTTTCACCCCCTCCTATCTCTTTTCTCCTCTTCTTTCCATCTCACATTCACACGTACACACGTTTTTAATGGAGCATCACAACTCCTGCTGCACTCGATGGATGGTGTTCACAGAGAGCCTCTCTCATCCGGCAGCATTTGGCTGAGCTTCGATAGGAATGCTTATGAAGATCATATTCCTCTATAATTGTCCCTCGCCAATCCTCGAGTCCCTGCTCGCATTCACATTGTGCTGTCAAGAGCATCCTAAGAGTGTAAATGTAAATCTGTATACAATGAAGTATATCTTTTTGGATGCTCCTGTTTAGCCTTTTTAGGTACAATTACTAATGGTAAACACTTGTTCCCTACTTAGCAAGTTGATGATAACTCCTGATGATTAGATTGAGATTAGGGTTTCACCTAATCACCTCCCCACAGCACTGGCAAGCATTTGAGTTTTAATAAGACCTGAATTCTCTGCATAATTAGCAGGACGACTCGTGGTTAAAAGCTTTGAAAATAATGAACCAGCCATGGCCCATGTCTGAAGACTCCAATGCTATATAATATTCAATTATATCATATAAAATCCTTTATTGGAATATATGGGAACACTTTACGTGAAGGGTTGTTCATAAGACCGACATGACGTTATGACACCTTGACATAAACCAATACATAATAACCTGTCTTTGTCATGACAACTTGACATTACTAAGACAACACAACCTGTCATATACATGACATGATCAAACTTAATAAACCACCTAGCTTTATTGGTTAACATTACATTAAACTGTCAGGTGGTTGGTTTTGACATTGGCTGTCATGAAGCCATTATAACTTTTTAATGACACATTTAATTTGTACCACTGTATTTGAGGTCACACGACACTTACAATGGCCTCATGACAGCCAATGTCAAAGCCAACCATATGACAGTTTACCTTAATTTTATGTCAAGTTGTTATGACAAAGACACTGACAGGTTATTATGTATTGGTTTCGGTCAAGGTGTCATAACAAAGACATCTCAATGTCATATTTGCATTCAAAATGTCTTTATTGAGCGAAAGACACTTAATGACAGTTGTCATAAACATGCATAAACCTAACTTCATATTCAAGACATATGTCATGTCATGATTATGAAGGTGTCATGTCAGTCTTATGCATTGCACACCCCACAAGTAAAGTGTTACTGAATATATTAAACTATATAATATTATTAGGACAATGTATTATATTATACTATAATATTGTGTATATTGTACCATAATATGGTGTACTAAAAAATATTATGGTAACACTTTACAATAAGGTTCATTAGTTACTACATTAGTTAACATTAACAAAGAATGAACAATACTTCTTCAGCATTTGTTAATCTTTGATAATGTTAATTTCACCCTTTACTAATACTTTATTAAAATATTGTTAACATTAGTTAATGCACTGTGAACTAACATGAACAAACAATGAATAGCTAGATTTGTATTAACTAACGTTAACAAAGAATAACAAATGCAGTAACAAATGGTTAGTTAATGCATGAACTAATGTTTAATAAATTAACCTTATTGTAAATTGTTACCAATATTATAATATATTTGCACTATAATATAATATAGCAACAATTATATTATAGTAAATAGTTTTTTTTCTTTCACTTTCTGTATTACTTCTAGCATGTTTATTATTATAATTAATTTTTCTTGTCTCCTCCACACTTTGAAAAATTATTTTTGAAAATGTCAAATTATATATTCTATGTGGAATTGGGCATTTAAACACTTTCAGAATAAAATGACCATGACTACTTTAATAGAGAAACTTGTAATTTGAAATTTTTGGTCTTTTTTTTTTGTTTTTTTACCAAAAAAAAACAAAACAAAACATGTAATAAAAAAAACAATGCAGTTAATGGGACCTTTTAGATCCCATATTTATTAAATATCCTTCCCCATGGCCTATATGCTTGAAGTTGAGGAAACGTAGATCATGAAAAAGTTAGAAATTAGCTAACAATGTCAAGAGAAGTTTTACGTAGCCTTATTTGGTTTAATAGACCTCTGGTTGGCAACCCTGGGACGAATGCATTCCCACCTCCAGTGTGACTTCACGGTAAAAAGGGCAGGTTTTCCACAAATATGGGTTGAAGCAATGGTCCAGTGGGTGTTAGATTACAGAAAGCATGTCAGAGAGTTTGCTAGCCTCTGCCTGCTCTTGCTTTGAACCCTTCGTCCATCACAGACAGGTGGAGTTAGCCCAATCATCTGGGACTTTAAGCTTATAGCTCTCTCCCTCTGAGCATCACACAGTTCTGCCTAAATGGGATTTCAGCTGCATCCTATGCCGCTCTACTGATCTCGCATCCAAGCCTGGAGCTCTCACTGATGGTGGGTCAACGCGCTGTTCGCGGTGCTGATATTTGCTGGCTTCTGTCCGTGGTGCTGAAAGGACACAGCCGTGGGCTGCCGTCTCCCTCGCGGCCAGTCGCGTACCTCATCTCAATTATCTCCTCGTATGGACCGAGCGCTCGGAAGTCGAAAGCGCGCAATCTGAACCATCCGTTTGCTAGCCATCTGTGCAGCGCAGCCCCGGATGCTGTTCCGCAGCCACGAAAGGGGGCAGATTTTTCCCGGAACTGCCACTTCGTGTGGGTTGGTGGCGGAGGAGGACTCTGTTTTTAATCATGTCGATTTGATTTGGCTAATTAAAAGAAACATCAAGAGGAAGTAATGCGAGGCAGAACTGAGACGCTTAATTGAATATGAATGTGCTAATTCAAGTGCGATCTTTAAATATAAGCTTGACAAAAGATGCTCATGTATTCAGGGGGCGTTTTGTTGCGTATGTGCTAATTGTACATTCACGCCGCGGACTCACTCCCTAAAGTGCCCTCAGTGCATCCTTATGCTGTCCATTACTCTCCAATGTAAGAGCAGAAAGCATGGCTAATTCTATTTGCTGCTAGCTCGGATAGCACACTGACCTGGGAACTGGGCTTTGATCAGCAAGCGTTGAGTGCTTAAATCTGCCCTAATACATGGTTAAGAGAGTAGATCACTGTTCAGAGTGGGCTTTCTCAGTGTCACGAGTGAACAGGAACATGCCAAACGCTTTGTCAGGGCCGCTTCTCCTGCTCTCTTCATTGTTATGCATTGTGCTGTAGTCATGCATCACGCTCAAGGGCAGATTATGACCTTAATGACAATGACTGTACCGAGAGAAAAGAGGAGAGCTTTCTATTTGGATTTCCAACCGGTTTTCCAACCTGCATATGTTTAGTGAGACACTTTCAGTTACAAATGAGAATGCGGCGCACCCGAAGCATGTTGGCGCGTGCTGATATATGTGAGATGAAGCAATTTGAAGAGAGACTACATTCATGTCATTTTTTGTTTCTCGTAGACAAAGTCACTGTCACTTCCAGAGCCATGCATGCAGAAGCGGTGCAAAATAATCTTTCTGCAGGGAGAACAGTCTGTCTGCCACGTTAAAGCGGAATTACATGGCCGATATATTTAGAATGGCTAAGTATTGAGTGTTACAGGAGCCAATTTGATCTAAATTGGACTACTTTTCATTCCAATTATGCTTCATATGTGTGCATTGCACGTTGCACGGTGCCGCGTGTTGTATTGAAAAGCCATTAAGACATTTAGTCACTAATCCTTTTGACAAACATAAGAGAACATAATCTTTCACAAGACCTTTTTGAAGATTTTCCACACATTCCATCCCGTTGTTAGCCTTTCAAAACAGGCCTTTTAATTTATCTCCAACACTTCATCGTTTTTTTTTTCACATTTGCTATTTGCTCGGAACGACCCAATAGACCCCTTTATTTTTCTAATGCTCTTTCACCAACGAACAGAGCGTTCTTTAAGGCCAGGTTTCAAAAGGCAGAAAGGCTGTTATCACCTTCAAGGTCTTTTGAGAAGTCCTCTTGTGCACGATCACAGTAATTAATTAGAAGCAAATGAGAAATTAAGCTCGCATTTTGTGTGATCAAATTAATTTTTCTCTGCTTGCGGAGTGCATATTGCTTCAATATCTTCTCTTCCGCCTTGCAAGCACCTTTATTTATGGATGCTGATGAGGCCAGAGGAACAGAAATGACCCCAGAGTTCTGCACGGCACCTTGCTGCACGGTGATCTGTTTTCCACGGCCAAAATTACTGAACAGTTGCGCCGCGTTTGTGCAGGTTAATTCATTTTAAAAACCTTTGTCTTATTCGCTTCACTTTCAACTGGGTACAGGATTTACTGAAATAGTGCTGCGGCTTGAGTATTTGAATAAAGTAATTGTCATTTTATATATTTATATAAATAAATATTATTATATAAATAAAGGTTAATCTGTCAAACGATTAATCGCGTCCAAAATAAAAGTTTGTGTTTACATAATATATGTAGGTGCACTGTGCATAATTATTTTATATATATAAATATACACACATACTTGTATATATTTGAGAAATATTTTCATCTATATACTGTATATAGATATTTATATATAATTTATATTAAATATAAATATTTTATATATAAATATTTTTTTCTTAAATGTACATGCATGTGTGTGTATTTTTTTATATATATATATATATATATATATATATATATATATATATACACACACACACACACACACACAAAATAATTATACACAATGCACCCACATATATTATGTAAACACAATCTTGTATAAATGTACATGCATGTGTGTGTGTGTGTATATATATATTGTAACGGTGGCAACCTTATTTATTGGAAATAAATTCCTTAAATACTCTTAAAGAAATTCGGGCGCCAGGCAGAATTAAATCCACCAAAATCATTTAATGTAGGCTAATAAATTAACCCAAATCTAACCACCAATTACACAACAATGAAATTTGTTCACAAAAAAAATAAATATTTTTTTAATATATATACATTATACACACACAATAATTATACACAGTGCACCCACATATTGTTATGAATTTATGTGTATATATATATATATATATATAGCATGAATTTTTTTAATATAAGTTATTATAATCATTGTATGGTTCAATTTGAATGTTTTCCATTATACTATATTCACAAGCAAAATAACATCAAACTACTCCATGGAATTATTACGTACAAAATTATTAAGAGGATCGGTTTGTTTTATTTTGACCATGGCAGCAATAATTCATTCACAGAAATAGTGCTGCGCACTGGGTATTTTAATTAAGTCGTTCGTCATCCTATATAAATTAGACATAAGGATGGTGATGTTTGTTTATAATAATAATAACATTTTTCAAATGTATACTATATTCACAAAACTTGAAACATGCCTCAATTTACATGTGTCTATTCCGCAGAAAGCAACCATTAAACAAAACTATTAAACAGATCTGTTTGTGTTTTCTGTTGACCATGACAGTAATAATTTATCAAATGATGATTACATGATGGAGATGAGCATTATCGTTAGAGACTCTGGATATATTATACTGTATGCGGTGGAATTCTTAATATGTGCCGTATATTGAAGCTGTCTACTGCATCCTCCATTGCCTAACACTCAAAACTAATCCGCAAGTGCAGACGTTAATGTTGATTTGCTGTGACCATTGAGCAGTTATCACTGTTTTGCATATTCACTTTAATGAATTCTGCACGCATACAGTGCGCACAAATTATAAAAGGAGAATGGTGTGATCATGCTGGTGCATACTCCTCATTAATAAACATACATTTACACTCCTCACCTGATGCCCATAGTACGCTCACATTCTGTCTTATCTGTCATCCTCTCCGTTTCAGGCTCTGTTGTCAGACGCCGTCAGTACTATGCTCTGCCACTATTATGGGTGAAAGAGAGAGGTGTTGATTGACTGAGAGGGCTTTGGGGGTCTCAGAGCTGTTTAAAACACTAGCTGTGAGCTGGTTTGTGAATATTCATCTGTGAACCGATCAGCAAATTTGCAAAGCGAATGAGGAGATCCGTCAACTAGCCCAGTGTTACACTGCAAAGTGCATTAAAGATTGATTTTCATTTATGCTCAAAGATTCGCAGCTGAGGGAATAGCACTGCCAGGTCTTGGTTTTGGGATCAAACTGGCTTCCTAATGGAAATTTACAATATAAAGCCAGAGATTATTGTAATTTGATGCGACTCAGACAAAAATTAGGAATTAGGGGGTGCATGTGAGTTTGTAATCAGTGGTCAGTGTTCATGTTTTGAACACAAATTAACATGTCTGTTTTTATTTTTTTTTTACTTTTAGAGACCTGGTCAAGGAAGACTTCTGATGGGGACATCTTGCCGGTGGAATGCAGACGCACATTTCTAAAAGGAGCTGAGGTTTTCTGGGGAAAAGAAATCATGCATTTGACCTACTGCCCACAAAACGGAAAATACAACCTCAGCAGTAATCCTACTTCCACCAGGGGGTGAGATACAAAAATCTGCCTTTTAACATGTTGAGTCAACTAGATTTTTAGGGCAGTTTTAGATTTCAAAGCACTAAGTACCGTGTGAGGTTTTTTCTTTTTTTTTTCCATGGGCTTTCAGAAGTGTTCCTCAATGGAGTTGCTCATTGGAGAATCAAGATGGAGAATCCAGTGAAAAGAAACCCTTAAATACTAGTCTTTTTTTTTTTTTTGGAAATCTGGGACCTTACTATAGTATTTATGCAGTGCTATTTCGGAGAAGGCCAGATAAATTAATACGCTAGACTGGGAATAAATCTCTCCTCTGCAGTGGATTAAGAGAAACAGAACATTAGGAAAAAGGGGATTAGGAGCACGCTTGGAAGATGATGACGTGGAGGTGCGGCGCGAAGTTATCGCGGGCATCCGTTTGGCTGGGACTCGTGGTGGCCGTTGCGGTCACCACGGCGCTGGAGTTTGACGGCCTGCCGGGCCAGTGGGTTCGCTATGGACCCTGGGAGGCGAGAGCCACTGGAGAGCTGAGCTTCACCGTGAAGACAAACATCAGCAAAGCTATAGTGCTATACCTGGACGATGGCGGTAACTGTGACTTCCTGGAGCTCCTCATCAACGACGGCCGCCTGCAGTTGCGCTTCGCCATCCACTGCGGCGAGCCGGCCTCGTTGCACATGGAGACGCACGTCAATGACGAGCGCTGGCACCGTGTGCTTCTAACAAGGAATTACCGTGAGACCATGCTGGTGATGGATGGGGAGAGCAAAGTGGCCGAGGTGAAGTCAAAACGAAAGGAGATGATGGTGGCCAGCGACTTGTACGTGGGCGGGATCCCACCGGATGTGCGTCTCTCGGCCCTGACGTCCAGCACGGTCAAATATGAACCGCCTTTCCGAGGCCTGATCGCCAACCTGAAGTTAGGCGAGACACCTCCTGCCCTTCTGGACAGTCAGGGGGTGAAGAACGATCTGGAATACCTGTGTACGAAACAAAACCCGTGCAGCAACGGGGGACGCTGCTCCATTCACGACAGCGAGGTGCTGTGCGATTGCTCCAATACCGGCTACAAAGGGAAATACTGCACTGAAGGTAAGCAAGTTGATGTGCTTAAAGGGATACTCCACTTTTTTTGGAAATAGGCTCATTTTACCACTCCCCCAGAGTTAAACAGTTGGGTTTTACCGTTTTTTTAATGTATTCAGCTGATTTTTTTTTTTTTTTATATTTAGAAGAATATTGGTAACCAGACAGTTTCTGGTCTCATTGACTTCCATAGTATTTTTTTCCTACTATGGAAGTCAATGAGACCAGAAACTGTCTGTTTACTGATATTCTTCTAAATATCAGAAAATCGCCTGAATGGATTTGAAAACGGTAAAACCCATCTGTTTAACTCTGGGGGAGGGGTAAAATGAGCCTATTTCCAAAAAAAGTGGAGTATCCCTTTAAGGCCTTTGGCAAAGTAAAATGTTTGCTTTTAAGGAACTCAAGGGCTCAAGTGTTGGAAATGAACCATTATCTGATCCGGCCTGCCTGTTTTTTCCTAATCGTTTGGTTGTGTTTGTCTTATCGTCGTTCTCTGCACTTAAAGGGTTAGTTCACCCAAAAATGAAAGTCATTAATTAATTGACAGCCCAGAAAGTCATTGAAGACAATGTTTAAATATTCCATGTGACCACAGTGGCTCAACTATAAGTTTATCAAGCGACGAGAATAGTTTTTGTGCGAAAAAACAAACAAACAAACCAAAATAACGACTTTATTCGACTATTCCTTTTCTTCCTTGTAGGCCTGAGACGAGAGTTCAAGAGATTTCCACGACTCATGCGCGAGAACTGAACAAGGAGTAGAGTTAGATCGCAGTTCTCACGCATGCGTCGTGGAAATCTCTTGAGAGAATGTATCTTACATACTTCACCTTTAAGCAGACTAAATGATTTAAGCCCAGTATGCATTATGACATTTTGATTTGACAATTACTTGGTAAAAAAAAAGAAAAAGAGAAAGAAATAATATTTATAACATGCGTTTAGAAAATAGATTTGAGTTGGGTGCGTTTTCATTTCATGCTGACTTGAACCACTCAGATGGTCTGGTATTACAGCACATTAGCCTTTTAAAGTGCTTTGAGAATTTGTATCTAATGAGATATCCCTGGATGTAGATCATTAGATCAGGTTCAGAGGAATAACATGTTTACAGCTGTTTAGAGATGCGGTTTATTTTAACAGTAAGTGATATGCTAAAAAAAGTGACAAAGATAAAGGCCGCACATTATTTGTACCCTGAATTCGGCTTCATTATTCAAATTAAAAGTTTCTTTTAGACTTTGTATTGCTGTAAATGTAGCTAAACAAAATGGGGGGAACTAGTTATAATACATGGATACCGAGAATTCAGAAGTATAAAGGAAAATCGGTTACCTGCCAAAGTAATAATCCACAAAATCATGTCTGCATTATCACCATGAGACATCTTTAATTTCACATCAGTATTATTATGCGATACCCAATAAAAGGAGGCTTTCGGTTTGATATATTTCGCTACAAAATGTTCGTGCCTATCTCCATAGCCCTGTAGCTGAAGACAATATGTTTGAAGTTGTAATTCCAGCAGTGTACGATCTGTATACATATGTAACATTATTCCTGTACTAATTTGATGAAAACATGGACATGTGTTGGAGCATGGGAGAGCAATTTGCCATAGAAACTGTTCTAGGTGACATATGTGGACTAATTAGGGCCGCTCAGCAATGTCTCAGCCCTTTGGAGGAGCCACAGTCTGTCATATGGTGGTACGGCGTTAAACCTGAGGCCAAATCTGCTTGACTTCATACAGAAATATATTTGGCCCGTTCCTCCTTCTAATTGAACAGGCAGCGAGGACAGAGACGGTGGCAGCTCATGCTTGGCTTTTCATTTAATGCAGTCTCAGGTTACCCACTGTGGAGTCGGCAGGGAGCGGCGCTTTGCTCTGTACCGAGAGAAGCAAGTCCAGCAAGTGCGCTTCAAATTAACGCTTCAAAAGGAGAGAGATATGTAGGACGGAGAGACGTTAACCACAGAAAAATAAATCATTTCTCAAAGTTGATAGAGCAAATTGGATTTGACACTGGTAAAGGACAATATTAAAGGGAACAATTGGTTTTCATACGCCTTAAATCCTTGCTTTTACTCCAGGGATTATTCATCGGAAGACGCAGAGGGGTATTTGAATATTTAAAGAAATGCATAGATAATCAAGAGTCGCAGTGTAATTATTATTTCGAGTTAAGTATTGATATAACAAATCCTCTGAAGAATTAGCAGAGACTCATCAAACGGTGGCGGTTAATTACACGCATGTCTTTTCATATTTAACAATATTCCCAGACTGTGAGTGGGAAGTGGTCTCCATCGCCATGCCCTTGTCAAACCTCCCAGGTGAAATATTGCAGGCTTTCACCCTCAAAGCTAAGAGGGCTGTCAGTATCAATTAAGGCTGCCCTCGCCACAATGCAAATCTAGGCCAAAGCAATATATCAGCAGTGTGTGCATCTTTTTTTTTCTTGCATCTGCATCAGGCATGCTAATAAGGTCCAATGTATGAGCAGTGCATAAACTGCAGTGTTGGGTCTGACGCTGTGCTATACCCTCCTTTTCTGTGCCATATGCACAGCATAAACAAAGCCCTGCTGAGAGCTCTTAAAATCAATACTGTTACCATTTTAAAAGGCACATAAGCAGAATTGCACACAAGCATAAGTGATCCTCATTAAAGGGATGCTTTCATATGCCTGCAGATGACAAAAACAGGCTTTTACTTTTGTTTATACATTTTCTTAGGGCTGTAAGAGATTCTGCTGTATCGTTTATACTGTGGTGTATCCTCACTGTGGTTTGAAGAATTTGACACCAAGCATAGCAAGCAAAATTATATATTCGGCAAACTGGCGCAGATGGGTGCTTCCAGTGTATTCAGTTTCTTGCTTGCTTACTGTCAGTGTATCAAGGTAGAATTATTGTTTTTTTGTAAAAAATCACCACCCATTTAAGACATTTTTAATGGTGAATATGACTGGAAAAGTCACAGAAAGTCACAATGCAAAACAATGTGGTAATAAAAATAGACCTAAGTGAACAGATAGCCTTTAAAATAGTACAGCCGATTAGTAAAAAAAAAAAAAAAAGATCAACTTTGGTATAGAAGCTTGAAATTTGGTACAGATACTCTCTAAGGGCCACTGTTTTGGAAAAAAGGTATTGGCCACTCAAAAATTCAATATGGTGGCCGATTTTCAAGATGGCCGCCATTAAATGCTTATTATATCAATTATTCAAACAGTGATCCAAGCATAATATTTGATACAAAAACTCTCTAAAGAACATGTTATTGGAAAAAAGATGCTTGTCCCTCAAAAATTCAAGATGGTCTTCATTTTTAAAGATGGCCACCGTTCCTGTTGAATATGAATTATTTCAATTGTTCAAATAGTGATGCAAGTATAAAATTAGCCAGACAGACTCTTCAAAGAACACTCTTTTGGAAAAAGGTTTGTGGCACTCAAAAATCAAAACGGTGACCATCTTGAAATTTTGAGTGGCACACACCTTTTTCCATGATAATGTTCATTGAAGAGTTTTTGTACCATATTTCATGATGGCATCACCATTTGGAAAAAAAAAATGGCGGCCATCTTGAAATAAATGGTTACCATGTTAAACTTTTTAAGGTGGACAAGCACCGTTTAAAAAAAAAAAAGGTTTTTTTTTGTTTTTTTTTTTTGAGAGAAGAGAGTATTTTCACAGTAGTTTGAACGGTTGACATAATCAGCATTTGACAGAAATAGCGGCCTTCTTGAAAAAATGGCCACCATGTTGAATTTTTGGGTGGCCAACGCCTTTTTCACAAAAAGTTACCCTTAGAGAGTATCTATGCCAAATTTTATGCTTCTAAACCAATTTGAACAATACTCTTGAAATATGCCATTAATCTGCTGCACTATAATACACATATAACAATGAGGCAATAATCAATTCAAATAAAGTATCAAAAGCAAGTAAATATTTGGCTTTACCGAACAGCACTGTTAAAATACATATGTAATATACTATTAGCAATAATGAATACATCATGTATTATAACAAAAGCATACAGAGGGCGCCAATGGCTTGAGATTGTTACACTTTAGAGTATGATAAAAACCTTGTTTAATATTGGCCAAACATTTAATTCAAAATTCCGCTTAATCTTTCATATTTAGCCACTTCTTTATGACAGAAACAGCACTTTCATTATTAGAACAAGAACTTGGAAAACAAAACATGTAAACTCAGGGTGAGGATTTAAACTTTTATTAATATGTTTTTTGAAACATATTGATGTATTCTGCTGTGTTGACGTATATTTATAAATGATGATTACGCTACAAATCTGGTGAACGTTATATGCAACCCAAACTCTCAGCACATGCAGGGATGCAGTGTATTAACCAAGCTGCTGAAATGCGTATATAACCATGCCATAGATGTCTTTAAATGACAATTGTGCAGCAGCACATATATTTATTAAATTGAAATGCAGTGTTTGTCATTTCACAATCGTACTATGCTTTATTGTGATTTTTATTTTTATTGTCTTAATGTTTTGTACAGCCTTAGAAAATGGTCTAAAAATGTGTTTCCATTTTCGAAACGCATAAAAGAGACAAGTAAAAGGACAAACTCATCTCTGACATCTTGAGACAGCTTTTTAATATACAGTATGTTATCATGATATAAAATTAATCATATGATGATCATAATATACAGTGATCATACCAACCACCCATGAAGTCCAAAGATTTTTATTGCTATAAAAGCAAGAGCCAAGTGCTGAATAGGTCTAGTTTGCATCAGACTAAAACATTTTCATGTTTTGGACTCCATCCTTTCTGCGGTCTTTTTTGACTCTGTGAGAGACTCAATTCGCAGAGGCTTTCCTTTAAGTGTACAGGGAGCTAGCTTTCACTGTGAAAACAAGGCCATCCGCTCCCCGGGATTAAATAATGTAGACTGAGAGTCTGTCTTATTTATCAACACAAATTAGTCTGGGTTGCCCTCAACGTCGGGCTTTTTGTGCCAAGGATGCAAGCATGTCTGCATTTCCCTTTCAGACAGGCATCTGCTGCCATTGTGCAGTTTTGTGTTTCTTTTGTGGCCAAAACGCAAGTGAGGTTAGCTACATTTCATCCGGCTTGGGGCTTGTGTGTTTTTGCCAGTAGCTGCTTGTGCAGTAATCAGCACCATAGGTTACTGTGCTTGGCAGAGGGCACAAGGAGCCAAATAATGGTTTACACACTAAGGCAACAATTCAGCAAGTAATTAGAACAGGATATGGAGTCTTTTCAGCTGCCTTGTTAATTTTGCTTGATGGCCATTTGCAATGCAACTCAGTCCCGGTCTTTTGAATCCTCATAATAACTTCCTGTGCAGGAAAAGGCTGACACTTGATGTTTTTATTTATAATCTTCCCAGTCTGTGAGTAGTTTTTTATTACTAATCGATTAACTATGGCCAGTAGAAGGAATGACTTTTACAGTGTTAGTGTCGGATGCATTAGAATACAGGAAGTTCAAATATCAGTTCTATACAGTATATAGAAATCTATCTATGTATACACACATCTGTCTTTTGTGTCAAGCGAATCAATCTGTGCTGGAGGATGAGAACTCATATATAAACTCAATTTTCCAACTCGGTGTCCCTCACGATTCACCCGCTTATTTTCTTTCATGCATTGAACACTCAGTGATCAGAAGGTCCATATGATCTGTCAACACACCTCCTGATTTTTGCGGCAAGGTCAAAATGAATGCTAGCTCTCTCTTCTCTGAGGGGATAGGATCTGTGTGTTAGATATTGCTTGCACTTGCTTTCCTTGTTTAATAAAAGGAGCTTGTTGGAGCTTGTCAGATTTGCTTTTAGACCCAGGAAAGACACCCCAAATCAGATCCCTGTCCACTCAAGTGCATTTGCTGGTGTGCCTGTGTGGCTTTGCATGTTCAAAATCCTTATAGTGGAAAATAAAACCAGACTGCACTGCAGAGACAAGATGTATTTCTGGAATGCAGGGTTTTTTATGGTTTTCATCCACAAAATGTTAGTACAGGTTTATTTAATTCCCTTACTACTTAAAATTCTAAAGGCAATTCTCATAAAATACTTCATATTTTGTATTAATTGAGAAAAAAAAAATATTAGTACTTATCTAAAACAAGTATATGATTTCTGTCTTATAGATCATATGGTGTAAAAAATCAAAAATATTGTCCGACCCCTGTGTGTGTGAGTGTGTATGTTTACAGATATCACTTTATTTTTTACTTTTGTTTGTAATTGTTTTACATTATTCTCACCTTGCCTTCATATTTTAGGGGTTATGCTACATTTAAAGAATGCCCTAAATCTATAAATTTTCTTGTAGATTTGTCCCAGACTTTCATTCTTAAAATTCGTTAAAAAGTTAGTTTATTTGTTTACGAAGTATACTGACAAAATTCCTCCTAAATTCCAAATAAAAATTGTCATATGGAGCATTTATTTGCAGAAAACGACAACTGATCAAAATAACAAAAATGATGCTGTGTTTTCAGACCTTCAATAATGGGGAAAAAAATAAGTTCACATTAAATTTTAAACAAGACAATACAAATGTTTTAACTTGGGAAGAGTTGTGACCATCCATCTTCCTCTTGATCACATTTCACGTGTGATCACATTGATCACGTCTGGAAGTTGGGCTGGCTATGTGGCATGTACAATTGTTTTGCTGGGAGAACCAATCCTCAGAGGTGGGGAACATTGAGCAGGAGGAAGCAAGTGTTCTTCCAGGACAATCTTGTACGTGGCTTGAGTCATGAGTCCTTCGCAAAGACAAAAAGCCTGATTCTAGGCTTGCTGAAGCACCCCCAGATCATCACGATCCTCCACCAAATTTCACAGTGGGTGCGAGACACAGTGGCTTGTAGGCCTCTACTGGTCTCAGGTGTTGGACAAAACTTAAAATTTGTCTCATCAAAGATGACCTTACTCCAGTCCTTTACAGTCCAATCCTTATGGTCTTTTGCAAACCTCAGCCTGGCTCTTCTTTGCCTCTCAATGATGAAGGGCTTTTTTCTAGCTTTGCACGACTTCAGCCCTGCCCCAGGAGCCTGTTCTAACCATCCTCGCCACGCACTTCACCCCAGCTGCCGTTTGCTACTCTTTTTGTAGGTCACTTGATGTCATCCTACGGTTGTTGAGTGGCATTCGAATGAGTTGGCGGTCATCCCGGTCAGTGGAGAAGTCGTTTTCACCCTCTGCCGGTCTGTAGCTTTGTTGTCCCCAATGTCTGCTGCTTGACCTTGTTCTAATGAATCGCCGTCTTTGAAATTAAGGATGGAAGCAACCCGACGCTCACTGGATCCCTCTGCCAGTAAAGCCAGAATTGAACCCTTCTTTTCATCATTCAAAACTTCCTTTTCATCTCTTTTGGTATGGTCAATAGTTATTTTTTTATTCCAATTACTTTTGATGTACTGCTAGCTAGGGGTGGGGGAAAAATTGATTCTTAGAGGCATCGTGATGCAGACGTGGACGATTATGAATCGATTCACAAATGTCATATCGATTTTTGATTTTCAAATGGAAGATCAATGTATATTTATTTCTTTATATACATTTATAATAACTTAATATTGACTGAATGAAAAAGAAGTAACTCTGAAGTGTGGAAGTGTGGTGTCTGTGGCATGCACACAACAGAGACGCGATGGCTGAGCTTGAAATCCAAACACCCTCCTCGTTAAAAGATGTCTGGAAATATATTTTTGCTTCTACGAAGTTGTAGGGGGAAAGGAGCTGGACAAGAGGCATACTAGAGCCCGACCGATAAAGGATTTTGAAGGCCGATAACCATAAAAAATATGGTTGGTTTTAAAATCCGATATTCCGATATATCAGCCGATATTTTTATTTTATTTTTTCCAGAAACGCGCAACAAAACAAACAGATTTCCCTAACATTAGTTATTTGTAGTTATTTATGAGTTTTAACTAAAATATGATAATGCATTTTAAAAAGAAACGTCTTTCTTTTACTGTCACAACAGGACAGAGGAACATCAAAATATATTAAAGTTCTGATAAATAAAATAATAATAAGTCCCTACATTGCCTTATAAGCTAACTGCAACCTACAGTGTTGCCTACAGGGACAGAGTGTTGCCTACAGGGACAATGTAGAGTGTCCTCTGGTGGACAAACTATACAACTCCAACACTCGTGACATGGTTGAAGCGTGTTTCGTCCGTTTTTATTTTATTTTATTTTTGAAATATTCGTTTATCGGCCATTATAACTGCCGATACCGATAGTTTGGAAAATGCCTAATATCGGCCGCTAATATCGGCCTGCCGATAAATCGGTCTGGCTTTAAGGTATACTATTTGTAAGCTTTGTAGAATAAAACTAAAATATTTTGAAAACATGAAACCATTTGACACGAATCGTGAGGTGCCTTGAGATTCCCATCCCTACTCCTAGCACTGTTTTTGACATCTAGCTGGTCCTATTGCAAGATGAAAGTGATGACCACAGCAGTGTTTTTTATACTTTTCCTCATAAATAAGATTTGGCTCAGGTGATCAGCACCTTATTCAGTAGAATGAGTTGTGCCTGTGTTTGAATTCAACAGACACTGAAATAGAATGGCTGCCATACATGTAGAGATGCTGATTTAAGAAAAAATTGCAGTGGTCTCTTATTTTTTTTTCCAGAGCTGTATATTATTGATTTACTGCAATACCAATCAAGAAGACTGTTAATTTACTATTTTAGCTGCTGTGAACACTTTCAGTAGTTGTGGTAGATGGAGATGCCTCATCATATTTGATAATAGAGTTCACACTGGAGGACCTGATTCAGATCAAGAAGAGGGATTAGCATCACTTCACTAAATAGAGACAGATTACATGCCACTCTGGCTTTTTCAATCCGACAGGCTGAGATCATGCTAATAACCCACATGGCACTAGCCTAGGACACTCATTCTGAGAAGCTCCAGACGCTGTCACCATGTCAGCTCTCACGGCCATGCTCGATTCATTACAATTCTCCGGGACTTTGTTGCCGTGACCAATTTGAGGGAGCCGAGGAGAGCACTTGTAAAGGTTAAAGCGGCCCTCATGATTTATGGGCGGCTGACAGTTTTGCATGGCCTAATATCCAGAGCCAAGCAAGCAGCTCCCACAAACACAGTGTGATTAAGAGATTTACTGTCTCGCTCCAGGCAATCGAGCAGCATTTGCGCTGAGGGTTTTGTGTCGTCTTTTGTCCCGGCTTCAGTTGTGCTTTCAGTTTCCGTTTGCGAATGTTGTCAGCGTGTGCTAATGTTCCCCTCGCATGTAACACACCTGAGGTAACCGACAGACATAGGCTACATCCAAAAACTTAAAGGGATACTCCACCGTTTTTTCATATTAAACTATGTTATTCCCTTAACTAAGACGAGTTGATCCATACCTCTGTTGCGTGAGACACTTTGATCGCACTTAACTAGCCCAGATTCAATAGAGAAGCGACCAAACACCTCCACGTTTTCCCTATTTAAATACAGTTACACGAGCAGTGTAACTCGACCTAGGACGGTGACACAAAATAAAACGCTTTTCTAAGCGTTTAAAATGGATAACTATATTGTATGGCGGAATACCACAGCAAGTGCTTGGGAGCACGACTCGGCGAAGTAATATCACTCGTGAAAAGTCCTCTCCGGAGTGATGATATTACTGGGCCGAGTCCATAGATACTGTAAATATGCGCCGAGTCGAAGTGCTCCCAAGCACTTGCTGTGGTATTCTGCCGTACAATACAGTTATCCATTTTACACGCTTAGAAAAGCGTAACGTTTTATTTTGTGTCACCATCCTAGGTCAAATTACAATACTCGTGTTACTTTATTTAAATAGGGAAACGTGGAGGTGTTTGGTCGCTTCTTTGCTTGGCCCATATTGGATGAACTGGGCTAGTTAAGTGCGATCAATGTGTCTCACGCGCCCGAGCGATTGAGTGCAGCGGTATGTATCAACTCGTCTTAGATAAGGGAATAACATAGTCTAATATGAAAAAATGATGGAGTATCCCTTTAAAAATGCTACCTTCGAGGATTCATTTCAAGGTAGGAAGGCTTCAAGGCATGTCCGAATCTAATGTTGGTTTGCCTCGTGTCCATGAGATCCCTTCATCTGATCTATTATTATTAATATTTTTTTCACCATAGATGTATTCTTCACTACCTTTGATATTCCACAATCCTGTGCTTTCCATTCTCTGACATTTAAGCAAACAATCAAAGATTGCATCTAAAAGTTGCGGTTGGTTGTCAGTTTTTGTAAATGTAAATTTGTGACCAACTCCTAATGCCATTTCTAGTGAGAAATTACTATTGTAGTAATATTCACATGGTCACCAGCAAAGCTCTATTTCGCTGTAGATCATTACACCCTTGGCTCAGAAGTCTGTTTGAAAAGCGTTTTGTGAGGCGCCGAGGTGAGGTGTGAAAATTCTGCCTGAAAAGTCATTGCCTGATAGCGTAGTAAGGCAACAAGTCAGCTGCCTTGGTTTCGCATGTAGCCATATATATTACTACTTAATTGATAAAGCAGTCCATTAACATTTGCTTGGAAACCTTGGATTTAATTTGTAGTCGTTGAGCAACCGAGATTAGGAAAATGGAAAATAAATCAGCGCTCTCTCTCTCCCTGGTGCTCGTTTACATGCCAACGTCTCCATGGCCACATAATGATGATCGCAAAATAACATTCAAAAAGATTCCCCTTTATTTGGCCATAGGGTTAGGTCTCAGTTTTCAATGGCCACGTGGAAGCCACCATGTGTTCTCATTAGTGTTTTAGTGAATATTGTTGCCCTCCACCTTTTAAGAGCTGCAAACACCTCTTCTCAGTTCTCACAGCTACTTTTCCTCATTATCAGTAGCAAGCGTGATCTGACTCACCCTTCGTGACCAGACCATCCAGCTCCACACAAGCCCCACCTTGCAAGCTTTTGACGTCCTCCCTTGACTCCTATTATTTCACAGTAAAGGCTTTTCCGTGCCTTGATTTGCCCTGCGCTTGTCCTAGTCTGTCCAGTGGTCTCAAGTATGCCATTAAGGTAGCACCTGACCTTTTGGCCTTTTGGAGAACTTGCTGTGGAAGCATGATCAGCATCATATTCAAATTATGGTCTTAATGAGTCCCAAATTACTTTTTGTCTGTACCCAGATTCATTTATAGGAATAATTGTTAGATTTATTCAATGAACAAGTATTGGTATTTTACATATTATGTAAGTAGATAATATTTGGCTTTGTGTACTTTTATTAAAATGTGTGCCTTGGAGAGGAGAAGCTTGGATAAGTTTTCTCCTCCGTTGAACATCTTTCAGGTTTTTTTTTCTCGCCATGAACTGTCACTAATCTAAACGAAAAGGCTTTTGGTCGGAAGAAGAAAATGTTGGGCGGAACTTGATTTCATCTTCAGGAATTGATTGAATCTTACAAATTTGGGAATTGATAACTAGATGGAGGCAGATCTGAATGCCAGTTTGCAATCAGTTTTGTAGGATAACACAGAACGTAACGTTCCCGAATGGCTCCATGAGGGTATTTTTTTGGGAACCAAACAAGAACGTTATTAGAACGTTCCATGTGGGTTATTTTTAGGTTCCATTTTTATAACGTAAGGAGACTGTTCTGGGAATGTTCCTTTAACCTTAAGGGAAAGGTCTAGAAACGTTCTGGGAATCAAAAGCTAACATTCCCAGAACCTAAATTTGTTTGCTGGGATATAGCCCCGCCCTCTGGCAAGACATTTTGCGGGGTAGGGGAGGTGCACTTGAATCATTTATACTAAACTTTAACATTCTGTAAAAAACAAGAATTGTGACTTCAAGCTATGTGTTTTTGAAAAACTGCTTTGATGTATATTGTGAAAAGTGCTGTAAAAGTAAGTCACTTAATATAATGTTAACTTCAGTCATGCAGACTTCTAGAAGAAGAAAAAAAAGGTCCAAGAGTCGTAATATGACCTTCATATAAGAGAAAATCTGTTAGTTTTAATAAAAGTTCCTGAAGTCGAAGAAACTCCCATTTATAGATTTAATCATTGCATCTCAGAAAACAACACAAGCAACATGCATCCCAGAAGCTCCCATGAGTCTAATCATCTAGACATCTATAAACAGTCATCTGCAGTAATGACAATAACATTTGAGTGTATGACTTGATTTATGACTCAAACAAGTGATGCATGAATTTTTATCATGTGTTAGTCAGACTGAAATCTACAGTAGACTCCCAAGGATGCAATTTATGAGGTTTTTGCCAACAACATTTGCAAGTACTGGTGGTATTTTACTTCATATGCCCTCAAATATATCATACACTTTTGAGTAATACTCTTTAACCACTTTAAAATGCCTTTCACCCTCTGAGTTCCTTGTTTTACTTTATGAATGCTTTTCTTACTGATGCATATCATTTTTTCTTTGCTCCTACACCTAAATATTCACGAAGTGTAGGATTACTAGTAGGCCTATACCATACTTTTAATGATTTAAAGGGATACTCCACTTTTTTTTTTTTTTTTTTGGAAATAGGCTTATTTTACAACTCCCCCAGAGTTAAACAGTTGAGTTTTACCATTTTCAAATCCATTCAGGCGATTTTCTGATATTTAGAAGAATTTCAGTGACCAGACAGTTTCTGGTCTCATTGACTACCATAGTATATATATTTTTTTCCTACTATGGAAGTCAATGAGACCAGAAACTGTCTGTTTACTGATATTCTTCTAAATATCAGAAAATCGCCTGAATGGATTTGAAAACGGTAAAAGTCAACCGTTTAACTCTGGGGGAGTGGTAAAATGAGCCTATTTCCAAAAAAAGCGGAGCATCCCTTTAAGTATATTGACAGTTATATGCATATAGCATGTTTCGTTTAATTGATCCATGCTTAAATATGAGCCATAACCTAAAACCTCATCTAACTTAATATTTTGATAGTCTTCTCTAGCAATTGCACCTATACTATCTTCAGCAATTACATTTATTATGCTCATTACAGTTTGCAACAGCCGGAATTATAAATGCTGTATTCTGTGTTGTTGATTTTACTCTCTTTTTTCTCTCTCTCTCTTTCCCATCATTCCTGCTGCAGCTCTCCAGCAAGTTTTGGGAGGTAAGACCAATGTTTCGTCTTTTCGTATCTGATTTGCTAGAGCTGATAGTGATGGGGGTGTCATCCTTCCTAGCATTGTCAGTTTGTACTGCAGTTCTGCTGACCGACACGAGTGGGCTAAAATCACTCTCCTGCACCAGGCAAAGGCCAGATTGGAGATGTAATTGAGGGGCACCACCGGCTATAGGCGAGGAAACGCTAGACGGTAGAGTGTTTACGTCGTGGACGATTTTATAATGATCGGTCTCCCGATTTGCAGGGCCAGAGGCTCGGGGGGTCCAGCCCCGCAGCCTTTATATGATCTCTGAATTAGATCTGCTGAATTAGACCAAGAAAGTGCAACCCAGGCTAGGATTAAGGCAGCTGGCAGTGGTCATGCAAAAGCGCTTTGCCATATACAGCTCATGGGGAAGATAAATTGAACCGCAGTGTAGGAGATGAATCCTGCAAGGCTTGACACTTCACAAGTTTGAATGCTGGAGAAGATCCCAAGTACATATTATTTTTCCAATGATAAAACTTAAACGCTACGGCTTGCGACGTCCGTTCTTTTGTTTTAGCTCCAAGGACCTCTATATTTTATATGGATGGATGGGTTACGTCTGAGGCCTGCAGAAATCCATCAACTCGATCTTGATTTTCAAAAGCTAGTGATGATAAATGTCTCTGATCGAAGAGATCCATGATGCCGTGGTTATTTAAAATGTATTATATTGTGCCTCGGAGCTGATGTGATGTCTGGACCTGACAATGATGATGTGCTGCATTATTCACCAGATGTTAAAACACTGTTAACAGATAAACAGAAAAAAAAATTGGCAAGAAGGAAATGGCAGCCTATGTAATAGCAGCGCAAGTCTGAGGTCTTGCAAATACGTACAGTCTATTGAAGGACTGTGATCATTGCCAGTGTCTGTATTGTATTCATTCTCAACAGAAGAAGGTTATCTTAAAGGCCACACTGACACTAGTGGATGACAGGGCTTTCTTTTACAACATGTGCTTTTAGCCTACACTTTTAATCATCCTCCGTTTCCCTTGTGAAGAGCTCAAGTGCTAGGACTATGCAAACATCAAATGGGGTGAGGGTGTGCCATATAAAGCAAGTGCTTGTGTCTTTATTGGATTAAAGCTTTCACACAGTGTCAGCACTTTGTTTCCAGTGCAGAATGCATGAAAACAAAAATGACACTCATTCAAGCCAACTCGCAACCATGGCTTTTTCATCTCCTCCTCTGGAATGTAGTGTGACATCTAAACAGCTCGATTTAGGTGTCCCATCAGTTTGTGTATGTACAGCGTTAAAATTCTGTCACATGGAGATTCGGTGACTGTTTGTGGATGGGCATGTTTGTGTCTGGGTGGTTACAGGAAGATGGAAGTGTGGTAGCTAAAAGCAGGCATAAGAAAATAGATGTTTGTGTTAGGTCAGATACCTCAGCCATGTATTGAAAATACCAGACCTGTAGAGATGTGTTAGTGAGTTAGGTCAGTGTTAGTTCATATGTAACACTTAAAACATTTCAGCATGGATTTCTGTTCGAATTCTGAAATTTTCCACATTCATGTGTATTTACAATGTAAACTCAAATTCATAGATTTAAAGGTTATAGTTCACACAAAAATGGTCCCATTATTGACTTTCCCTCAAGGCATCCTGGTTTTATATGAGTTTCTACTTTCAGCCAAACACAGTCAGATTTATATTACAAAATTGTCCTGGCTCTTCCGAGCTTTATAATGGAACTGAATAGTAACTGAGATTTTGAAGCCCAAAAAAAAGCACATCCACCATAAAATGAAACCATACGACTCCACTGGGTTAATAAATGCCTTCTGAAGCAATGTTTTTGTAAAACAAATATATCCATGTTTATAAATTTATAAATTAGAATCACATGCCTCCGATAACAGTCGAAGAGTGACCTCTGACCCGACGCATTGATGAACACAGAAGAGCACACTAAAACAATATTGTTGGTTTAACTTAAAGTAAGGTACCTGGTTGTCTTAATATTGAGTTCATTTAAATAAAAAAAAAAAATAGGTAATACAATGGAGATTGGTTAATAAACAGAAATCCAAATATTATGTGAATATTATCTGAATCAAATCCAAGTTGATTTGACAAAAAAAGAAATAAAAAATATTGTGATTTTTGCACTGCAGAGGATAGAGCAAAACAAAGGTCATGGGTTCGATTCCAAGGGAAAGCAAAAACTGAAAAATGATAAGAATGTAAAATGTGTTTAATAAAAGCATCTGGCAAATGTGAAAATGTAAATAATGGAATCATTTTTTAGTTTTATTTAATTAACCCTTTAATGCTCTTTAGGTTGCACTTGTGTCCATGTTGCAGCGTAATTATACATTTAAGTACTTGGTAATAATTAACTACATGCACTTACTATATAGTGGAAATGGGGGGTGGTTTAGGGTTAGTTGCATGTAATTATGCATGTTTTATAGTTATTACTACAATAACTGCATGTGACGTGTTACTTTTTTAACGAATCAAGGATGCATTAAATAGCTCAAGTGACGTTAAATGTATTCATAATGTTACAAACAATTTCTATTTAAAAAAATCAGTATTGTAAACGTTCTATTTTTCGAAGATTCTTAATCTGTTTACTCAAAAATATTAAGCAGCACAACTGTTTTTAACATTGATAATAATAATAAATGTTTCTTGAGCACCAAATCAGCATATTCATTGAATATACAGTATTAAGAGAAACAAATTTAATTGTAATAGTTGGCAATATTGCAATATTTGTAAAAATGAATTGCCGTCTCCACTTTTAATGGCAGTGTAGTATATTTATTGTTCATTGTTAAAATGGTTAAATATATTCTTTTCAAGTATAAATTAACGTATTGTGAATCAGTGTGAACAATAGCACTTATAATTATAAATCAACCTCAACCTAGATTAGTAAATGCTGTGAAAAGGAAACTGTTAGTTCATGATACCGAATGCATTAACTTGTTAATGAATTGATCCTTCTTGTAAAGTGTTACCAACGAAGTATCTCATTAAACATCAGTGCGCTTTGTACATAAACAAGACTTAAAGCCATCAAACTGGATGGCAACCGTTTCAGCTCACAAGCGGTTTTCAGTCAATGTTATTGACCTTGTAAATATGCAACATGCAAATAAGACTGTTAATATACAAATAACAATGTTTAAAAATGTACCGTGTGAAACGTTTAAACATGACTACCCTGGATTAATTACTAGCCTAGAGTTAAGTACGAGCAGTGAGAAGCAGATAGATAACCCAGAATTATGTTTAGCCAGGGTTTAAAAGAAATCTCTAAATCCCTGCAGGAAACCGTGTTTAACTCGCATTTACACTTGTTACTTTGTGTTGAGGTCATATGATTTGACGGCGTGTGTGTGTAGACAGCATGTTTTGGGATATTGAGATGCCTCAGTTAGCCGTCTGTGCTCTCATGCATACCGTGATCTTCAGGATGTTTACAGCCTTATCATACCTCTGCTTCCATCCTTGGAGGAAAGGCTCTTATGTCACTGCTGCTCACTTAGGCATCAGTGCCAGTCATGAGTAATCCAAAGCTAGGCTCTTCACCATCCAACTTTTGCTCCAGTTTGGCAACATGACCGCAGTGACCATGACCGCTAGTGCCCCGTGAGAAGCATACATGGGGACGTCAGAAGAGGGAGTACAGCTGGCTCTCCCATGCCCAATCCTCCCAGTGCCTCAGTGACCTTGGCATAATCCTCCAACTGAAGGAAAACCTCTAGGAGTTTCAGACTAATCCCCTCGCAGCATATTCAGGAGTTTTTTTTTTTATTCAGTGCCGTGCAGGAGCTAATCAGAGATCATGTTTTGATATGCAGTAGATAGAGAATCCGTTATGGCTCAGAGTTTTATGTGCTGAGCATTTGTAAAGCATCTTGCGACCGCTAATGGAGTCAGCAATGTGACTTTTCTCTTTTTATAATGTTTATGATCTTGTGACGGAAGATAATGCTCTGCTCTACTAGGGGTGTAACGGATCGTATTTAATTCGTGATCCGTGCCGATCGTGTCCCACGGTTCGGCACACGTGTTAAGTTGCTAAGTTTAAAGTCGGCATGAAATGGAAGTTGCAATAGTCTCTTTTCTTTCCCTATTCTGACTTATAACCGAGTGAAACTGCTTTACAAACAAGAAAAAATGATGAGCAGGACTTTTGTTGGTCTGGATTTGATTGGCTCGTTGTCTTTTGCTGCAGTCAGTTATGTCTTAATGTAAACAGTTTAGAAAGAAAACCCATGTGTATCTGTATACTGGATCTGTGCATTCAGTCTTAAAGTGACAGCAGCCTAATGTACCTGCTGTCGTCTGCCATTTAATGTTAATTAACCTCTTAACCGTCACCTCCCTTTTTAATATACATGAAAATGCAAATTTCGAACTTAAATGGTTGTAATTCATATATGCTTTGGAATATGGACGTAAGATTGGTCTCGTTTTAAAGAAGACATTTAGTAGATTTTTGTAGAAGTGAAATCAATTAAGAATGTGAAACAGAAAAAAAGTTATTGAAGTTTGAGTTGAACTGAACTGAACGAACCGTGAGTTTTGCGATCCGTTGCACCCCTGTGCTCCACTGCATGGCAAGCTATTCTTTTTTGGTACATAAAATAAAAAAATACAGCACACAAGCTCTTAAAACTAAAGTTTTTTTTAATTATTATTGGTTCAATGATTAACTTCCATAGAAACGTTCCATTGCACAAAAGGTTCTTTATGGTGAAAAGGGTTTTTTAGATTGATTTAAATGTTCTTAACACTAAATGTAATATAATGGTGATATATCTCTTATCTTGAAATAATAATAATAATATTGTCCTGAAAATCTCAAGTAATGATGTTGTCTTAAATCTAATGATCTTGTAAAGGGGATGAGATTTCAGTGAGATATTTCAAAATGAGATTTTATTGATTTAAATTAGTATATCATTAGTTTGAAATCTCATCGTTTCAAAAAAAAAAATAATAATAATAAATAAAAAATTGTTATTGATCTCGTTTTGAAATATATTGAGATGATTTAGAAGATATTACATTTAAGATATAACACCTAAATACCAACTCAAAAATATTTAGATTTTTAAATGTCAAATTGAGTTTGTAACATTTATCTTGACACTATCTTGAAATAATGAGACCTCTTAAAATGAGATGCCAGCTAATTTTCAGTTATGCATCTTTCCCCTCTAACTTGTGCTGATTTTTGTGGTTTTTTTTTTTTGGTTTTTTTTTTGACATGGCAGAAATGGACTTCCATAGAATTCAGTAAGCTAGCAAGCATCATATTGCCTTGTTTCCACAGCAACGTAGGGATAGACCAAAATGTTATGATGGAATTATGTGGAGTAAATCCCATAATTACTTTTTCTGTTTGGATGAATGTTATGAAACCGCAAAGGCAGTGTTCTAAATTTCTAGTTGAGTGTCTGTTGAATTTGACTGTATTCACCAAAGATATGCATATTAAATCACCCCATACATTTTGCAATGTGCATTTTATGGGCCGAAACATTCCTTGCAATGGAAACACGTTAACCTAAACAAGCTTTTTTTAATGGCCTGGCATGGATTATTTTATTTATTTTATTTTATTTGCTCACTTTTTATTATTCCTGCATGCAAATTGATACTCTCTTGCCATTTTAAAAAAAAATATCTCCCCTCTTCCAGAAAACCATTTTCGAGGTAAACATTTTTATGGCTATGTTATTGACCCTTTTAAACAAACTGAACTCTTGAAAACCCCTTTCATCCACATTTAGCCAGACAGGTGGAGGTGAACGGCCATGATAACAGAGCAGGACAAGAGCAGAAGTATGAGAGTGAGGCAGGCAGACACAAAGAAACGGAAGGGAGTGGGTTAGATTCGCCTGCAACGTCATACTCAGGGAGACACTGGAGCCTGTTGCTATGCCAACGCAGATGGGCCACCGCATTTCAATGCAGACGTCCGCAGCAGGCCTCTCCGCGTCAGGCGGCACTGTGCAGGCAATGACGCCTTGCATTTGCATTCTCAGAAAATAAATGTTTACATGAAGCATACGCTCCTTTTTAAAATACCAACACCTCAAGGCTAGCGCTGCTCTGTCCGCTGTTCTGCTCAGTGGGTACGCAGCCGCTCTACCTGTTTCATATTGAAATGTGCATCGCTGGGAGGGAAGTGAGACATCTCCATGAGCCATTACTGTCCGTCTTTGTATCTCTTGGTTAAATTAGCTGAATAAATTGTTCTCTCTCACCAATTCGAGAGAGAGAGTGTAAAATTTACATTTGTGGGAGACTGACTGCTCGTTGGTCTGTAGTGGAAAGTCCTTAATGTAACACAGCATTGAAGTGTGAGACCCAAATCAATTAATATTTAATAATGATTTCTGACTGTGTGCTTGTTCCTTTTAGTTAAGGCTGTCGAGCAAGAAATCTGAATGTAAACATAGCATAAATGCCTCCATTTCACAGTAGAGCGGCTCCGTAAGCTTTTTTTCGCTGTGCCGACCGTTGTTTAAATACTTGTTAACAAGGTGTGTGTTGATGCTTTTTAATTCCCGGGTGGTTGTGTGCTGCCTTCCTATCTGTTGATGCAGTTGGCTTTTTCGCTGTTCCAAATTACGTCCCAGTTTGTAGGTAATTTCATCTTCATTTTTCAAATTTGAGAAGTCACTGTGGCATAAACTGTTATACGAAACATGTGGCAGATGAGATGTGACTAGAGACTGATGGCACTTTTATAGGCTTTTGTGACTGAAATTAGAATGAATGAGGCAAAAGAACACCATTTCAAGTGGGAGGGAAAAAAAACCCTTCTAAAACATGCAGATGCCTGGATATGGGGTCATTTATAAATAAAATAAGTTGTCTAAAAGTGTGAGAGGCGCATAAATGATGTATCATCATCCTGCTTCTCATGTGACACCTCTTAGTCTATGGGCATCATAAATTAAGGTGTCACCTCACATGACTAGATTTTCAGATTTTAAACTATTTATTTATTTTTTATTTTTTAAAAGGGACCATGCATATTTTAACTGCTGGTCACCATTTCAATTTCACAGATTTCACTGTTTATCACTCTTTTGCCTTCACTGGCATTTCAATAAAAAAAAAAAAAAAAAATTGAATGCCTCTGCAGTGTGAAAAATTACTTTTTAAATGTACAAATAGTCCATGCGCCCTCTCCATTAATATAAAGTCGTAAAAGCTGCTTGAATAACAATTGCAATTATAAAGTGATTAGTGAAATGCTGTTTAAAATGGTTTTAGATGGAGTACATGTCACACCGCAGGACATATCAACAAAAAAAGATTTTCATGCCAGCTAACCCTGTTTTGAAATTCTTCTCGAACTTAGCCATTATAACAAAACATATTTCTTGAGGAGCTATAGCATGCAGTATTGCATACTGTGTGTACTAAAATATCATTTGCTATGCAATATTCTAATACTCAATATGCTTGGAATAGTCATATTATATAAATGAGCAAAGGAAATATCCCACAGCTGTTATTTGTTCTAAAACGCTTGTAATGCATGGATACTAATAATATGCTAAAATGATGTTATGCTATACTATAATATGCTAGAATAAAATTTGTCTTTAAATGCCTTTGAATTGCAATATCCCGATAAACGGCATCTAGACGTACGGACAATCTTAAGACGCAATATGCGTCATTTCCGATGTTTCTTCCTGTATCCAAAGACAACACCAGCAACATGCAGATAATGAATAGTTCGGTGCAGATAGCGATCGCCTTTGTTTGCGCTTTGATGCTGGTAACGTTACTGAGCTCGCTCCAAAAGTTTGCTGTGCTGTGTCTCGCCATGTTACAAAAATGCAGATTTTTGTATGCGCGAGAAGTTTCTCTACTCAAAAAAAAACAAGATTCCTTGCGAATGGTACATGCGCAGGACACAAATCACTATGGGGATATGCCATTACGCGTTTACATGACCAAAAATTCGGGTTAGAAAAGGGGTACCCCAAGTATAATATCCTGGGTTTTAAAATCCGGGATATGAGCATATTCGGGTTTTTGCCGGTGTGGCCGTTCGCGATCGGCTTATTGCTAATATCCCGGTTTTTTAGCATGTAAACGTAGTCAGTGTAAACTTCTGAGAAATGGTTCCGTGAGTATTAAACTAAGTTCTCTTTCACGTCTTATTGCGCTTAAACTATCAAATACACTGAAGGTTATGTCAAAAACACACAAAGTTTACATAAAAAGTCAGTTATGTCTGTGAACGTAAACGGCAGGGAAATAAATCGCATGTATATTAGATCTGAATTAAAGTGAAAACAGCATAATATGCAATATCTACTACTTTAATATAAATCAAACAACAAAAGAAACCAGAAAATCACTCACTGTTCTTGACTGAGTAACTTTAGAAAATTGAATAAGAATGCATTTGGAATTAAAGTGGATGGATTTTTTTTTTTTTTTTTTTTTTTTACCACAATTGGGTGGTTGAGTACACAAACTGCTAATGTTCACAAACAATATATTTTTTTTGCCAAATTGGTCCCCTTTAATATTCAAATATACGTTAGGATTATTTCTTATTTTATATTTAAATGATCAAAGGCAATATCAAATATAATATGTAAGGAATATTCTTTCAACCATAAGCAAAGACAATAACCCTTACTTCTTCTATTAGTTGGACAGTGTTCAGATACCGCCATTGTGCTTTCCTTAGATATTGTCTGTGTATTATTGCTTACCGTATCCCTTGCGATTTCACACATTGTAATTCTCCGAGTTGCAGCTCTTGCCCTGTTCTCAAAAACCAAACCATTTTTTATCATCTCGCTCCCTTCATTTGTGATGTTTTTCTTTAATGGAATCGGCTGCACAATGACTAGTAACTCCCAGGTACAATGATCTATTCTACAGCCGTGTTATCTCCCTAATAGAGTGCAGCATAGAAGTAGCAGGGCAAGCGACGGTACCGCGCTAATTGTCAAGGAATCACACAGGAACATCAGATAGAACAATGGCGCTCTAACTCCGCTTTCTATAACGACAATAATATTCCTTTGTTTCTCGGAAATGAAACTCATAGGCAGCGAGAGCTCCAAGCAGGCCCAGCCTCTTTAAATCTGGGATTATTTTTGCCACGTGGTTCCTTGGAGGTGCATCGGAAAATACGAAGCAAACACTCTCCCTTTTCAATTAAATATCGCCTTGAATGCGATTCAGCTCACCAGAGAGCGTTGGTAATGTGTGGCATTCCTGACGGTAATCATATTCCACACAAAACGGCATAAGCGTGGAAAGGCGTAAATGGAGTTAATGTGGGTTTTCGCGAAGCTCCCAGCTGATGCATTATTTTTCTGATCTTGTTGCTGTGCTTTTTGCTTTCCAGTTTGTTTACTGCACTGATATGAAATGCAACCTGATCGACATCTCCCCAGTTTCCCGTGCCTGACCCCACCGATTTTGGTTGGCTCGTCTCATCTGGATTTGCATAGCAATTCCTCCTGATTGTCTTCTGCATTTCCCTACGACTCGCCGTCACATTAGTCGGGAGTAAACAGCAACTACCGCACCGTGATTACAGAACTCAAACTGCCGGATAATGGCTCCCGCATCGGTGTGTGTAATTGATTGGTATTGAGCTGTCAAGCCGCATACGTTATTACAGCACTGAAATCAACTCGCTGGCTTTTGTCTGTTAGTAAGACGATAGAGTGTCTTGGACGGGTTGCCTCTGTGCTCTTGGGAGAATTTATCTTGGTCCCTGCTGCTTTTTACGAGACATTTCCCCACTGCTTTCTGATCTCTTTTTGCTGTTTTATGAGGCTGGCTTTCGAATGCAACTTTTATGGGTGTAACTGCTATAGCATAGAAGCATATGATCTAAGGAATGCTATCTGCCAAACACTAAATCTGTGCTCCATTAGGAGAAAAAGCATTTTTTTTGCGAGCAAGTGCCTTTTTTGGCACTTGTGCCAATTGAAATGCTTTTTTCCTTACCCTTTCCCCTCCCTCCCTTTCCTTTTTCCTCTTCAACACCTCTTATTGCCCCCCCCCCCCTCTTCCCTTGAAGAACTGTGTGTGTTTATTTTACCTTCCTCCTTTTTTTCCCCCCTCCCCTTTGGTTTCCTTCAAATTCGGCATCCGTGTTTGCCTCAGGATGTCTGTCACAAACTGCAGTCAAACGTTGTGACAATGCTTTTCGTTTCCGCCCGTGCCTTTTTTATGACCCTCTTATTTCTTTTTTCCTTTTTCCTGTTTTTTCCTTCAAGGTCTGGCGCACCTGAAGTTAAAGAGCCAAGGTATGGGGCCTCTCCCATTTCTTTTTTTTTTTTTTTTCTTCTTTTTCCCCAATTCCCCCCTTTTTTTGTACCTAACCCTTGCTTCCACAACTCATTTAATCTGCCCTTTTTTCCTTCCATTTCTTTGTCCCGTTGGTTTCTGCGCCCTTTCATTCTCTGCTATCTGTGTGTTCTCCATGTGCGTCTCCTCACCCCTGTCCTGTCCACTGGCCCAGCCCCAGGAGCAGCTCCTCTGATGGCCACTCCTGCAGCAGGTAACGCTCTTACGCTCTCTCCCTCACATGTTTGTTTTGGTCCTGGTGTTGTGCGGTCACAAACCGTACCCAGAATGCACAGAGCCAGAGCTCTGCTGTCATTCTAGCTGTTTGGCTCTATTAAAAAAAAGATAGTTTTGATTGAAAGCTGATGATTGAATGCGTTTTTATTTAATATGTCCTAATTGTTCTTGCTCAATTATGGGTGTGTGTTTGAAATGCAAATAATGTACCCATTTGAAATGTTTCTTGCCTCTTCTTTCAGCTGAAGTGACTCATTGTGGCGGCTGATAACTGTCATTATCTATTATACACTCCACAGTCTTTTATCTGCATGTTCGCGGAATTGCAGTGTAGTCAGACTAAGCTTTAAAGCAATTATTTTTTTATAAGAGTAGTCTACTGTGCTGCCACTTGAAATGCAAAAAAAAAAAAAAACTTCAGTCAAACATATTTATCTAACAAATTTCGACAGAGCTCACTCCCTGTCTGGAGCAATAACTGAAGGCAGCTTGATTCCTTGATTCCCTTACTGACCTGTCAATCTTAATTACTTCAAGTGATTACAGGCCTACGTGAGATAAGCATGGTTTGCTAATTGCGGGATTTGCTAATGATTGGTTCACGAAGCTCATATGAGGATGTGTCTCTATCAAAATGTGATGTGATTTACTCCACACACACACACACACACACAAATCTGTATTATATTTGAATTAATAGTGGGTTTTTAATTCATGTTTTTAAATAGCTTACAGTAGCTATACGAAAATATAATTCCTCCAATGTTTTGGGGTTAAGATTTTTTTTTCAAATCAATTCTGTTCTTAACTTTCTGTTCATCACAGAGTCCTGAACAAAACAACAATCGATCTCTATTTGTTCATGTTAATTAATGCATTAACAAATGAGACTTTGTAAAGTGTTAGTAAACAATCCACTCCCTTAAAATGTAATAAAATAATGCAAACGAGTCATTGGACAACATTACTTGGCTACATTATAAAAAATGCGTGCGCCTTGGATAAATAAATATGGAATAGCCTCTGCACAGACAAAATGGAACTGATTTTAATCGAACATAATGTTGCTGAAAATAATATGAGAACAATAAAAGTATTATTGTTATTAATAACTATTATTGTTATTAATAACAATGTTTTAGAAAAAATATAAAACGTCTTTAACAGTACGATTTCAAATAACGTCACTGCGTTTTGAGCTGCGTACGCCGAAGCTGCAGAGCTGAATGGACACATGTAAACTGAAACTCTTGTTAGGAACTCAATGGAACCTTAATATTACGACTGACATCTGCACAAAGTTACCCGAATGTGAAAGTGAACGTGTCTGTGCTGCTCTGAAGGTGTAACTCCTGTTGTGGACGTGTTCTTAATGCAACAATGTGCAGAAACACGGCAAATATACTCTAAATATTCACAGAGTTCTCATTATAATGTTATGTATATGACAGACACTATATGCCAAGAGTATCCTGGTACGGATGTATCACAGTTTTTCGGTTCGGTTTGCATATCGTTACTCCCCTAGGATTTGCAAAATATTTTTATTTAATTTTGTTCAAATAAATGCAGCCTTAGTGAGCATTAAAAGTCTTCATTGAAAAACAAACTATATATATATATATATAAACATTTTATACGTAAGAACATTTCCATGCTGTTTGGTATAGCTTTTTTCCCTCTCTATAGCTTTCCAGTCAAATCAGTTTAGATTATTTTCAGTACTTGAGTTTGTAATATGGCAACTACAAACTACTAACATGCTGTAATTCATCGTGTTTGTTTCTTCTCATGATTTTTAAGAATTAAATTGGCTCTATTCCAAGACTTAGTGAGCTGCCTTGATGCCTAATGCCTACATAAACAGCTGCCTTCCAAGACAGCATCCTAACCATAATGGATCTTCATAAGTGACTGATTCAGAACTTTCTGCTCAGGCAGCAACTCAGCACGCCACATAAATGGCACTCTGGAGACAAGAATCTCAGTTAATTCCAATAGTTTAGTTATAGCTTGTTGCTAAGCTACTGGTAAGGAGTTCTAATAAGCCTTCTAATAAGCCTAGCTTTCTTTATTAATGATAATACTGAATTAATTACAAGTATATCTTAATCAACATTTCTTTAGCCCTGTTCGCCATCATTGATTTGTCTTCACAATGCAGGCTGGGTTTTCTTTCTTTCCGAAGGATTCATGCTGTGCTGCCTTAGTATTTGACAAAGTAAACAGTCAGAATCATTATGTTGTCTACCTTTTGGAACACTGCCAATGATGATGCCTTAATGGTTCCTACATATGCATACTCAAAAAAAAAGGTGCTAAATAACACTAAAAGTGGTTCATTGGCTTGTAACCATAGGGGAACCACTTTAAGTGCAATATAGCATTTATCTTTGTCATTTGGTGCTATGTAGAACCATAAGAGGTGCTATAGAGCACATTAACCACCACAGAGAACCACTGAAGAACCAAACTGGGCTTAACAGGTTCTTTAAATGGTAGTGGTGCTATACACTCTTAGAAGAAAATGTTCTATATAGAAGCTTAAAAGGTTCTAAAGCACTATGTATTTGGAACCCCTAAAATGCAATGCATGTGAATGATCACAAAATGCAAGATATGGGGGTTAAAATATGTAATTTTTATCACTATCAGACGAAGAGTGCCATTTCAGTTTTTATCCTCCAAAAATCTGCATGATTAAAATGTGATATTCAGTTACTACAACAGTTTAATGAACAATAAGTTAATTACAACTACAAAAATGTTGCAGAATAATGTAATATACAAATAAATAATAGCCTTTAAAGAACCTTTGTGCCAAAAGTGTTCTTTCTTGTCATTATTCAACCTTTTTTTGTATAAAATGTCATTTGGAGTTGAATAAAGAACCCTATAGGGCATTTCCGGGTGGCAGAACGCGAGCGGCTTCTATTGACTAACCTAAGAGATCCAGCCGGCAACTGAACATTTACACAATTAAAATAATTTTTGTTGATCAAAGTTGAAATGATGGTGAAAATATGTTGTGTTTGGGGTTGCGCCACCAGATATACAGCAAAAGGTGTAGGTTTTTTATCGATTTCCTTCAGAAAAAAGTAAATCTATCCAGCGGAACCTGCGGGTGACGAGGTTAAAGCGAGTGGACGTCGTCAAAAGTGCATGTCGTCTTCTAATTATGAGCCTGAGCCCGATTTAAACCCAACCATTTTTAATACGTGGGTCGTTATATAACTGACGTTCTCAAATAACTTAGTTAATTTCTATTACTTTCTATGTTACTTTCTTTTGAGCGGTGAGTAAATGCTTCTTCATCGTAAATGCTTCTGATTGGCCATTGCGTTCATTAAATCAACACATAGGTCTGTGATTGGCTATCGCTCATCGCTGCAGTCATGCTATAAAAAGAAACTCTGCCATGTAAATCATTTCTATTTTGTTTGTTGTTCTTGTTGCTTTTCTGCAACAGATGAATACAAATGTATTAGTTTTTATTTGTTTTATTCATAGATATTTCTAGTTTGCGGGAGTCCTGCGAATCGTTTTATTCTCCCGCAATCCGCACACACAGAGTGAATGCATTACCGCTCGCACTCGGCCATCAGATCTCGCATTACCGCTCGCACACGCCGCGGTCTAGTGCGTTGAGAGTGCACGTCTCTAGATCAAAAAATCTAAGCTCTAATGATCATGTTAACTATGTCTGAATTTCCACCACGTCTGTTTTTGAATCAACTGTTGAAATGTAGATTAGGCTACTGCCGACAGTGTGTCTCCCTGCAAGCAATTTAATAGTGTAGCCATAGGGACGCTTCAGCTTTTGCCACCCGGAAGAACGTCTGCTATTGTTGTGACGTCGTGGTGAATTGTCGTATATAGAAACCTTTTTTCTAAGAGTGTAGAGCACCATGACCACCGCAAAGAACCCCTTAAGAACCTTTTTTTTAGAGTGCAGATTAATATGTTTCAAAATAAAAAGTTGGAATTTAGCGTCTCCAAATAATAAAAAAAAAAACACGCTGACTGCCCACCAGGAGTACTTTAACCTCAAGACAGTCTGGTCCTTTATATTATTCAGATGAGCTGAGCAGAGTTTAAAGAGTTGTTTAAGCTCCAGAGTCAGCTGAGGTCAAGACGAAAGACAGCAGAGAAAGAAGACTCTACCCCTGTGGGCTCTGAAGTGTAATAGAGACTCTTAATTAAAGTGTGGGTGGGGGGGGATTCGACCCAGCTGGTTAATTATTAGGTACTAATGAGTGACCTTAATTACTAGCAAGGATGCAGGACAGTAGACTTCAGTAGATTTTATTTACGTGACCCCTTTAACCATTTAATGCAAAGAAAAAAAACCCCAGAAGCCCATAAATCAGAAGAACGAGAGATGACCCAGCACGCCGTCTTTGCTTCCAGCCTTTGTCTTTTGAGCTGCAGCTCTACACAGAGAAACTAATGCTCATTTTTCTCAACTCGGCCTCTGGCTGTGCTCGCAGATCAAACGTTCCGAGATTGATCAGTTGGAGAAAAAAAAGGACTTTCTTTGTCAACTTTCCTTGGTCTCGTATTGACTGCAAAACTGGAGTTTAGATGCCAGCCCTGATATGTTCTGCTACCTCACAAAATATTTAGTACTGTAACTGTTGTCAACAAGAATCACAGCAAGAAAGCAGATTTTAGCATGGATGAATGGGACACCCCGCAGCCCTTGCTGCGCGTTGGGGGACTACATTGCAAGTTCACCTATTTACAAATTACATGTAGCATTTTATTTTATTTTTTTATTACTGAAGTAAAGATGAAATGAAAATATGAAGGGAAGCTCAAATCCTATCATATCAAATAGTTTTAAATTATAGAAAATATCATTAGCCCTGCATGCTTTGATCTGTTGATGCAGACAAATAATATGTCAAATAATTGTCGCAATTTTTGGTAACACTTTATTTTAAGGTGACATAAGTTACTATGTGTACTTACTATAGTAATAATATTAAATTATGCATAATTACTAATTTGCCCTTACCATAAATCTATAGTAAGTAATGTTGATGTGATTAATATTACTCAGCACTTATTACCCCAGTACTACTAGTAATCCGCTTCTGAACTCAAGTTCTTTATCAAAAGTGTTATTTCATGTACGTTTTTTACTATGCTGACACAAATTTTGCTAGACATTGTTACAGTGTAGTTGACTGACTGTCCTTTTAACTTTTGACAACGTGACTGAAGTATTTCTTTAATAGCGTGTGACCGTTATAGCAATGAGACTTATCTCTCCTTGGCCTGTTATATTGAAAATGTATGTTTTACACTTTGCAGTATGACGTTATCCATTGCTAAATTATGGCTCATCATAGATTAGCTAACCACAAAGCTAGCTAATGCCACCATCATCAGTCTGTTCTGTTGTGACAATAAAAGAAACAAGTTTCTTTTTAAAATGCATTATCACATTATTTTAGTTAAAACCCATAAATAACTACTAAAGTTAGGGAAATCTGTTAACGTTTTGTTGCGCGTTTCTGAAAAAAAAATATATATATATCGGCCGATATATCGGGATATCGGATTTTAAAACTAACAAATATTTGTATCAGTATCGGCCTTCAAAATCCTTTATCGGTCGGGCTCTAGCGCTAATTAATGGCCTTGCATCTTCTGCGCTGTTGTAGCAGATAAAATTATATAAAAATTGTACATTTGCATAGTGTTCATCTTAAAATGTTATGCATTTAGACCTATGCGATGTCTGTTTTTATATTTTTATATGTTCTATACACCCCCCATTTGTTTGCACACATGAAGTGGTCTATCAGTAACCTAAATTAACATTTTAATATTTAATATTTTGATAGTGTATGACAAGTTTTGGGAATAATTGCAGATCTGTGCATCTGCATCCACTAATCTTCCATGCTGGCTAGTGCTGGCTACTTGACAATTCGATATGTCGTCAGACCCAGCCAACCCCGTCACTAAGGTATTTTGAGCTGTAGGATTGTATAAAATATGTAATATAAAATTAATATACAACAAATATATAAAATAATAAAAAAACATTCATCTATCAGTACTTTTTACTTTTAATACTCTAGTAAAAGTACTAAAGTAATTGATTTTTAAATGTACACATTTGCGTATTTACTGGGAAAGTTACTGGCAATTTAATGGTAATTTCCCGGGTTTAATATGTGAAAGGGGCTATTATCAATGGTCATTATCCAAAAAATACTTTCTATACTGATTGTGTATTATCCATTACTTTCTTTTTAACATTATCAATTTGAGACAATATCAGACCGAGGGAACGAATGTTTCTTGTTATGTTCCTTACTAATGTGTGGAATTGGATTCATTATCACTCAACCTTATTTATCCAGGATTGAGTGATGTACTAATGTTTTGATGAATGAAAAGATTGTCCTCAAATAACAAATAGTTTGTCTTTGGGGTGTGTTGGTGTTGGATGGTAGGCTCTAGCACTATCAAAGGTCTGTACAACAGAAACATGAACAGATGGAAAGTTTTTTTTTCACAGCTTCTCTTTCATCACTCGCGAAACTTCCATACATGATACTGCCGTAACCTTATTCAATGTGTCTATTCATCCAAAACTAGAGTAATGAGCGCAAGCTGCTAATTGGAAAGAGAAAATGTTTTGGTAAACAGTAATGTGTCATGGTTGCAATGTGATGTTTACTTTTTCTGAATTCATTGCACTTATAGTGCCTTGATCTAACTCCAGACATTTTGTTGAGTCTCTTCAATCAAAACATTTCTAATTCAGCACAGCAAAATGTCACCTTCAGCAAGAGCCTTGCGCCCACCCTCATGACAGGCAGCAGTGTGGAGCGCTTTTATTTGAAAATAAACACATTTGTCAGCTAGTGTTTATGCTTTAGCTCTTCTTTAGCTTTTTTTTGCTAGCTTTCTGTTCCTGACATTGACAAAAATGTTAGAAATTTTCAGATGGCTTCCTTTCTTCTGAAAAGGGTTAGCTTCATTTCAGAAGAGATGTACTGTATACTGAACATTCAGGGACCAAAAGTCTAAGACCACTAGTGAAAATGGTTCTTTTTGTTTTATTCAACATTCAGTTTTGTATCATTACTAATTATTAGGGCTGTCAAAACGATTAATCGCGATTTATCGCATCCAAAATAAAAGTTTTTGTTTACATAATATTTGTGTGGCCACTGTGTATAATTATTTTGTATATATATATATATATATATATATATATATATATAGTGTATATATATATATATATATATATATATATAAACACACATGCATGTATATTAAAGAAAAAAATATTATTTATATATAAAACATTTGTATTTATATATAATATAATATAAATACAAATATTATAATTTATATATAATATAAATTATATATAAATCTATATACAGAATATACATGAAAATATTTCTTAAATATATACAAGCATGTGTGTGTATTTATATATCTAAAATAATTATACACAGTGCCCCCACATATATTATGTAAACACAAACTTTTATTTTGGATCCGATTAATCGCGATTAATCATTTTGACAGCCCTACTAATTATTAATATTTTTGTTTAGGTTTTCACTCTACTTTATGCTGATAATTTATGAATATTAACATTAATCTTCATGTATTTAGTATGCACCAGCAGAACCCAGTTTGCATGAACTCCAGACTTTTGAGAGGAACTTGTTTCAGTGGAAGCAAGAACAAAGCAATTTAATTATTTGTGAAGCAGCCTAGAAATTAGAGCTGGGTATTGACAGAGATGTTAATTCAAATCAATTTGAGTCAGATTTTTTGGGATATAAATCAGGTACAGTACAGGGCTTTTCACACTGCTCTTAATTATTGATATTACATATCGATATTACATGATATTACTTGATATTACAGTCGGCAATATATAATTAGAGGATAATACTAGAGCCTCTATGCTTAAATATGGTCACTCAAATGTTCTAACACTAATACAGTATTTATAAAGACATAGATATCCGACAAACCGTTTAATTTGATTAACGTGGCAAATGTACTTGTTTAACCAACAAGACTGCTCTCTTTACGATGTCTAGTCTTGGCAGCATTTTGCCTGTTGTTGCCAGCTGGACTTAAAATGAGTACATTCATCATTTCCCATGACACTCATATGGAGAAGGGTAAATGTGACATTTACTAAAAGCATGTTTGTAATTACATGCGTTAACAAACGCTCAAAGCCTTTACTGAGGCAGCTGTAACACATTACTTAAAGGCCATTTAATGTATATTTGCATTGATCTTGGCAAGCTGCACCCTTCATATACAGTATAATACTGACTCTAGCTGTGAGTACATTAGATGAACAGTCCTGGAGTGTCTTTTTTTAGGCCTTTAAGGGATAGTTCATCCTTTCTTCTGTTTAACACAGTAGAAGATATTTTGACGGTAGCCATTGACTTCTATACTCGGAAATAATAATAATATAAAAGTCAATGGCTACCTTCAACTGTCTGGTTACTGACATTCTTCAAAATATATACTTTTTTTATGAGACAAAAGTCATACAGGTTTGGAACAACTTGAGGGTGAGTAAATGAGTTTAGTTAATTTTTTTGGGTTTTCAAAGACAGTGGACCTCCCTTTGGACATAAAGTACATGATGGTGCTATAGGGTTTGCACAGACTAGTTGACTTTAGTGACTTTAGCGCTTACCATATAGCTTCTCTATTAGAGAAGAGTGCCAAGTAGAATTGATTCACATACAATTGCTCTCTCACCACTGCATTCATATAAATGTTATCTTTTCTACTTTATCTTTATCTGATTTTGAACGAGGAGAAATCTGTGAGAAACATAACGACCCAAAGACAAAAGAACTCCTAAAAATAAGCTGTTGCGTTGGAGCAATAGCCTTGTGGGCAACGCTGTGTCATATGTCATAGCTGTGCACAAGGCAACCCGCGTTTGAGTCTCATCTCGAGGTTCAGGCTTATTTGTTCATTAATGACATCATCAGCGACTAGTCGAGGTTGACTTAATCACCTAAATGTCGACTTAAAAAAAATCTTGATGCCCCCCGCCCCCACTCTACACACACATAAACTATTTCCACACCACAGCAAAACTAGCCTAATATACTGTATGTAAACAGTTCTTAAAGGGATACTCCACTTTTTTTGAAAATAGGCTCATTTTACAACTCCCCCGGAGTTAAACAGTTGAGTTTTATATTTAGAAGATATTTAGAAGAATATCAGCAACCAGACTATCAAACCAGAATATCAGTTTCTGGTCTCATTGACTTCCATAGTATTTTTTTCCTTCTATGGAAGTCAATGAGACCAGAAACTGTCTGGTTACTGATATTCTTCTAAATATCAGAAAATCGGCTGAATGGATTCAAAAACGGTAAAACCCAACTGTTTAACTCTGGGGGAGTTTTAAAATGAGCCTATTTCCAAAAAAAGTGGAGTGTCCCTTTAAGCAATTATTAAAGTAAACCAGTTAAGTATCAGTGATAAAATAACAAAGAAAATGACAAACAATATGACAAATAAACACAATAGAACAAATAAGACACCAGTTACATAGTGCTTTAGATTTTTCACGTGGATCTAGCCTAGCATTTAAGTAAAATAGGTTTATTAGGCTGCTGTCACTTCAAGACCTAAAGCACTAAAACAGCACTAAACACTTTGGTGGAGAGATTGCGTTCCCTTTTGAAAGTGAACTTGCGCTGCGTCCCATAGAGCGTGCTATGGGGAGTGCCTTAGGCGTGACAGATGTCTGAAGCACGAGTACAAACGACAATGAACTTGAAATTGGCAGCCTATGACGTAACCACTTGTGCAACTTTGAGTATACGTCATCTTCTTTCTTGTCTTCATGAGACCGTCTGTTTGAGCTTGTGTCTAAACTATGGCCATCACTAGCACTATGAATTTTAGGAAGTGTGTTCATCCGTGTCAGCGAAAAAAATAATTTTTAAAAATGTGGTCGAATCGATATCGATTCTCAAAAGCCACAAATAATTTTTTTCATATACATTCAATAATATCTGATTGACGTTAATCTTATGACTAGTTTTTCCCACTAGATGTCATCCTCTTATTTACCTTGCGTGACAGCAGGGGCCCTGTCATTCATTCAGTGCTTAACATGCTGGATGCGTGTGCTCCTTTCAGGATGATAGACGTTCTGGAGAGTTGAAGGAACTGTCACTGTTGCGATCAGGCCAGTGCTGCATGGTCACACAAGTTTATCATTTGCACGCATTTTCAAGCCTAGCCAATTTAAGCATTAAAGCGAAAGAGAATGCATGGGCTTGCGTACACACCTGAAGTGCACACAGCTGCGCATCCCAGACAGCATGCAAATAATACAATGAATTCTTTTTCACATCTCCCTGCCCCTAAATGGACAAATTCACACAGATTTATCTCAAAATGTTGGTCTTTGCGAATATCCACGTAAACAGTCAGTTATGGCTCAAGTAAAAAGTAGAAAGAATGCATCAATGCATCATCATGTTGGGTCCATGCATTAGTCTTAAAGTGACAGCAGAGTAATATTCTGTTTTAAAGGGATACTCCACTTTTTTTGGAATTATGCTCATTTTACAACTCCCTTAGAGTTAAACTGTTTTTTTTTTCTCCTTTTTTTCTGAGTTTTACCTTTTTTTGAATCCATTCAGCCGGTCTCCGGTTCTGGCGGTACCACTTTTAGCATATTTATTTATTTAAAACTTGAAAAAAAAAAAAAAAATTAAAACCTATTTAAAACTTGACTTCTCCTATAGTTACATCGTGCACTAAGACAGACAAAAAATGTAAAGTTGCGATTTTCTAGGCTGATATGACTAGGAACTATACTCTCATTCCTGCGTGATAATCAGGAAACTTCACTGTCGTACCATGAGTGCAACTAGCTTCTAACGTGACCGGGACTAAGTTTGTGTAGTCATCGCGCCTGTTGCACTCATGGTATGGCAGTAAAGTGTCTTGATTATTACGCAGGAATGAGAGTATAGTTCCCTGCGTATCAGCCTAGAAAATCGCAACTTTACATTTTTCCGTCTGTCTAAGTGCACGAATCTGTAACTATAGAAGAGTCAAGTTTTAAATAGGAAAAATATCAAAACACTTTGGTAATTTTTTTGAGAGAAATGCTACTGGTCTTGTGCACTTCAGTTATGTATGCTAAGCTATGCTGAAAGTGGTGCCGCCAGAACCGGAGATCGTCTGAATGGATTCAAAAATGGTAAAACTCAACAGTTTAACTCTGGGGGAGTTGTAAAATGAGCGCATTTCCAAAAAAAGTGGAGTATCCCTTTAATGTTACTCACACTACAAATTGAATAGATTTTTTGTAACTGCATATAATCTTCATAGTAAAAATTAAATAAAGGTTAATCCATATTAGTGTTATTTTACATTTAATTAGAGTTTCTGTACCTGTACCTGATTTCTAGAGTGCATCTTGAGACAAAGAAAAAAAAATTAAGCAGTGCAGTTAACTTTCAGTTAAGGCACATGCATTTTAGTCTGGGACTAAGCTTGAGCCTTGTCTGTAAAACCATTTAATAGGTTTTGACATTTTTTTTTTTAAAAAAAAGAAGCCATTGTGAAGGACAGAATAATTCATGTAACCATAATAGGAAAAAGTATTACACACCAATAAATAATTTGTATTGTAAAATTGTATTTGAGTGCGTAACGAAACATGAAACATGTGACAACGTAATAATGTTGAATTGATCATCCCTGACTTGACAGCGTTGTCCTCAGTTTAACTTTTCAATTGAAATCTACCACCGTCGACCCTTGTCTGAAATCTGAATGCATGTTAGTGTGGTTGTAATGTTCATTTGATATCCAAATAGCTTTTACAAAAATGATATTGAGATTTTAATTTGAATAGACTTTGAATATGACCTTGAATATTTGCTCATGTAGGCTAACGTTACTCGCAAATTAACGCGCTATGTGTTTTTGTTTTTGTCATTTGATATGTTTCCTTTTGGCTGAATTCTTTTGACGTTCTGGTTGATATCACAGTGTATTAAAGGAGACATTATTTTAGGCATACTTTTTCTCTGAATTTATAAAATACTAGTTATACACTTTTTTTTTTGACTCGGAGGTTTCTTGGAGACGCTTGCACCTAGCACAACTAACACTCAGAATTTAATTAATTTCCTCAGAATTAGAACTGCTTTGGCTGCCAGTGAAAATATAGTGCTTTTATATTCATAATTTGCAAACAGAGCAAAATTAATTCTTTCAATGTGAGTAATATGCTGTGCAAATATGAACTTGTACTGTAGGCTTTCTGTCACTGGGCAAAACTGTAATATACTGTAAATGAATATGTTTTTCTTCATTTTTGGCGTGATGAATAGGGCTTTTGATTTAATTTCCTTAATTTGAACTCAACCCATTTATATTCCTTTGTAATCTCCCCATAACAGTTTTCTCTCCTCATTTTAAGATGCCATTTTTCATGTTCTCGTGTAAATCAGTGTGCAAGCCAGTTCAAATAAGTCTCGATTGGATCCACTGCGTGTCTTGAGATATCAGCGATTTTACTTTCTGTAAGGACCAGGAATTGAACTAGATCAGAGATTGAGCTGAGCTTCTGTTTTCTGCATCTATAATATTTGAACCAAGTTCAGGAATGGTGCCTCTGACTTTGTACTTTTGACTTTTTTTCCACAGGTGATCTGGAATCAGGTAAGAATCCTTTTCTTCCTCTCAATTTTCATAATACACACTCATCCCTCATCCCTTGAGAGAGCACACGGCTGCTGAAAGTTTTTTGATATGCACATTCTCTCTTCATAGTCGCAGGGGCCTAGATGTGGTGTTCGGCATGTATCCGTTCAAGATACGAGCAAGTTTCACAAGCAGTTTTGATTTGAGGCAGTGGCCCAACATTAACATTTGGACCATCTTTTGCCTTTTCTTTTTAGCTGCGGCTGGTTTTTGTGGAAACGGGGACTGCTTGGTCGCTCACACGAATTGAATCGTAATGCCCTGAGTGCGGGTTGGCTTTATCTGTCTATTACATCAGAACAGACAGCTAGAGTGGCCAGGAAGCTTTGAAGTGCTGGGAAAGCTTTTATAAATTTCAACGCTCTTACACACGTTACCATTTAGACAAAAAAAAATGTATTTGAGGTGATTGACACACATGTCTGGTTTTCACATCTGTGCTTTTCCACGCTGAAATAACCACATTTACCATCCCAGGCAAATATTCCAGAGAAATTCGTCATGCTGTATTTCAGGAGCTTAGTCATATTCCTGCACACGACTCCCGTTTAATTAGAGAACTGTATCACACATCTGAACTCACCATATCCTCCCCGCCAGGTGACTCAAGATGAAAGACTAACCACTTTATAAAATAACATTTTCAGCGATTTGACAGAGGGATGCATTAGCCATTAGCCACAGCAGTTAAGCACACACATTCCACCGTCAGCGCAAGCTTTGTAATTGAACCCTGTTGTTTAGCACTCCAATCAGCTACATTTAAATTTGAGTCATTTAAATAAAAAAACTATAATAACAATAGTAATTTACACAGTTCAAAAGTTTGACATCAGATGAAAGAAAAAAATAATGCTTTTGTTCAGCAAGCATGCATCAAAAGTGACAGAAAAAACTTTTTTTGGTAGCAAATCTGAAGAATCATGTGACACTGAAGACTAGGGTTGGGTATCGAGAATCGAGTATCGATTGGAACCGGGACTAACTTTTTGTTTTTCCCGGAATCGTTCAAAAGTTAAAATTTCGATTCCTAGTTTCGATAGTCCGCCGACCAGAAGAAGAAACCACTGAACAACACCAATGAAGAAGCGTCTACCGGAAGTGTTGGCATAACCGCGCGAGTCGAACATAAGTAGCTTACATTGGCGGTCCAAAGTGTGGCTTCACTTTTCTAAAAATAACAAAACCTCAGCAAAATGCAAAAATTGTGACAAAAAAAGGAGTATTTCCCTTTAGAAAGGAGTATTTCCTCCAGAATGACCGTTGGTTAGCAAGGTTAGCTAAAATTTTTTGACCCTGCCTCTTAAAAGAATCGGAATCAAGAATCGTTGGGAACCGGAATCGAAACAAGGAATTGGAATCAGAATCGTTCAAATTCAAATGATGCACAACCCTACTGAAGACTGGAGTAATGATGCTGAAAATTCAGCTTTGTCATTACACTCAAGTAAATTACAGTCCGTCAAAATGTATTCAAATAGAAAAGTTATTTTAAATTGTAATTATATTTCACAATTCTATTGTATTTTGGTTCTCATTGGGAGCCGAAATCGAAGTTCATTTAATTGTCTGCCCCCCTCTGGGATACCCTTTGTTTAACAACTTTCAATCATTTTTTACCTGTCTGTCAGCACATTGTACTGAATATCACACTACTTAAACGTACAATCTGTAATTTTTTTTTGGCCACCAGGGGTCACTCATTTCACATAATAACAAAGACGTACTTTGATGACGTCAGGAAAGAGCGTGGGCTCACGGGAGTTGTTGTCGCTGTCAATGACAACCAGCTCAGCTCATGACATGACATGATCGTTTTTACAAAATATACGGATATACGGCATCTCTCTGTAGATTTAGCTTGTCAAGAAGCTTTAAATGCAACCCCAATGTTTACCTGTGTCATGCTTCTCCTGCGCGGCTCGCTAACAGCAACAGTTGGTTGATTTGAATGAGACGACCGGAACGGGCAGCGCTATATGCGCGAGCAGCACCGGGGGACAGTACATCTCGTCTGAGTGAGCGCTCGTGAGCGGGCACGTGATTTACACGCATAAAAATACGTCTTACTTTTTTTTCTTCGTCATTTTCTATGCTTTCTTGGCGGTAGTCCAGTGTTCCCCTTTGTGTTTGGTGGTTTCGCCGGGTTCCGCAAGGAAGTTAGAGAAAATAGTGGAGTCAAAGGTTATATGACGCCATAGACGGACGACGAAACGGAAATAAAGAAACGTCCCGTGTCTTCGAATTAAACTATAAATTTCTCCGTATTTGAAAGTTGGTGGAAACTGTCGGGATAATGTAAGTACACATCTAATAGAAATATATAACATAGATACAGTTATTTTTGCTATTTTTAAAGCCGAAAAAGTACAGATTGTGGCTTTAAAGTATATACTTATTTGATTTATAAAGCACTTTTACAACTGCACCTGCAGACCAAAGTGCTGTATAGTCAGCAGCACAAAAATAAACCACATATAAAAACAACATACAACTTACTAATACAGATACTAATGGTGCGTTCTATTATTCATCCGTCTCGGAGATCCGAACCGGACGACAGATGTTGCCTAGCAACACGCCCCCTTTCCTCGGATTTCTCCTCTCGGATGTCGGACAACCGTGAGGACACCGAGCAAGAATTCTGTTTCAGAATTCAAGATGGCTGCGCCCTGTGACTTGTAAGAATGAATTGTTTTCATTGCTTTTGAACCTTTTTGGTATTTTAAATGACGATTATAATCACTCGTATTACTGCGTCCCCTGTTGGTATGGGAATCGGTTGTTGTGAGTGCAATTAGTAACGTTGCTAGCATTGCTAACAGAAGATTAACATGAAAAATATTAAACAAAGTGAACATTTTCAAGTTCAAATGGCTGCATTTTGATAAGGTGTAGTCATAATATATATGTTTTTTAATGTTAGTGCCTGTTACTCGGCCAGTGCTACCATTATAACAGCTTTGCGGGTGGCGTCCATTTTTTTTCTCCGACTCGGACACGCAAAACATAATAGAACGCTTGAAGTGTGGACGTGACGTCAAATCCGAGGTCCGAGTCGGTTCGTTGGGTATAATAGAACGCACCATAAGCCCAACCTCTGAAAAGCTAAAGCCAAAAAAAAAAATACTTAAAGGGATACTCCACTTTTTTTGGAAATAGGCTCATTTTACAACTCCCCCAGAGTTAAACAGTTGGGTTTTACCGTTTTCGAATACATTCAGACGATTTTCTGATATTTAGAAGAACGTCCGTATCCAGACAGTTTCTGGTCTCATTGACTTCCATAGTTCGAAAAAATACATACTATGGTAGTCAATGAGACCAGAAACTCTCTGGTTACTGATATTCTTTTAAATATCAGAAAATCGGCTGAATGGATTCGAAAACGGTGAAACTCAACTGTTTAACTCTGAGGGAGTTGTATGATGAGCCTACTTCCGAAAAAAGTGGAGTATCCCTTTAACACAAGCTTTAAATACATATAAAGAAGTGATCTCTCTTCATTTAAAAGGCAGACTATACCAAAGCCTCAGAACCGCAACAGCAAAGGCCTGATCACCTTTTAACTTTAATTGAGACTGAGGGACAGAAAGCAATAACTTACTATTTGATCTTAAAGACCTAGGGACTTGATGAAGAGCAGTAAGCTCAGATACATAAGCAGGATCTATCACATGGTTTAAAAACATACAGCAGAGTTGATTTGATCCTGAAATCCACTGGTAGCCACCTGAGAGAAGCTAAAATAGGAGAAATGTGATGACTTTTCTTAGCACCCGATCAGCCGATCCACCACATTCTGAACTCATTGCAAGCGTGATATAGTGGTCTGACAGGACCCCACATACAAAACATTGCAATAGTCAAGGTGAGACAGATCAAAGGTATTAATGACCTTTTCTTAATCTGTGCTCAACAGAATAGGCTTTAAATATTCAATAGTCCTAATCTGGAAAAAGCTACTGTTAACCACGGCATTAATCTGCTTATCGAATTTCAGCTCAAGGGTCAATTTTTACGTTACATTTTTATTTTTTACTTGGTCATGGCAGTAGTCTGACCATGTGCCAAAATCTGGTGCAATATTGAAGCATCATCTGGCAGGTCCAAAAAGTAATCTCAGTTTTACTTTGCTTTAACTGAACCCAATTATGGGTCATGCAGCTCTTACACAATTTCCTGTCAAAACCATCCACCGTCTAAAATATAAACACTTTCAGCTTAAAATAGTGAATAAAGGTAAGATAAAAACATTTTTTGGAAAAACGATTGATGTATCGACTTGAATTGAGTATAAAAATTGACTGTACACGTAATTTCAAGTCTTTTTTCATATAAATCTTGTCTAGTTGAATCTTGTTTATTGATTATATGTTTTTACAGTGGTAGAGGAGGTATTTTTGTGTCCATCACCATCTTGTGTGTGGAATCGCTTGTTTACCTGTTTCCTCGCTGGCTGAAAGTGGCTTTATTATGTTTCTTCATCACTTGCAGTCTTTCAGTCTCTGTATAAGAGAGAGAGAGAGAGAGAGACAGGGGTTGGGGCCCCGGCAGTAACATGTAATGGGAGAAGGGGTCTTATCGTCTTTCAGTTGGAGTGGAATAATGAAAAGAGAACTTTGTTTTTAATTAAAGTGGGACCTTTGGGCATGATTAAGGGGCTAGTGATTAATCACCTCTCTGGTCCACTGAAGAGGCTGTGCAGGTCGGACCCAAAGCCTGTGAATGGGAATGATTTACCCATGAACCCCCCAGAGAGAGACCCGTGTTTAGATAGCGGCACAACGGGACACTTTGATGTCGCTTTACGTACGGATATGAACCTGTTTAATATTTTTGGAGTGGATTTCCACGATTGAAAGGTCAGCAGTGTAATGTGAGTGCGTGTCCAATGCAGTCCGATTCGGCACCGGTGGTGGGAATGGTAATATATATCATGTTGAGTTCAGTGGCAAAGCAGAACAGCTGAGTCCATTTTAACATCCATTTTTATGTTCAAGAGTAATATCTTTATTTGAAACTATAAGCCTTACCTGCCTATTGCAGGTTTTCAGTTATTTATCTTAGCAATATTTCAGGGAATATTATAGGTTTGGTAAAAGCTCAGTCGACAGCGTTTGTGGCGTAGTGTTGTTTTTCTTCCTAAATTTCCACTTTCCCAAATATCAAGGTTACATTGAGGCACTTAAAATGGAAGTGAATGGGGCCATGTATTAACGTGGTATATGTGTGAAAATATCATTTAAAGGGTTCACTCAGTTTCAGTCAATCTCATGTTACTCTTGAGTACCTATATTGCATCCATCATATCTCCAAAAAGTCTTTAGTTTTATTATATTTAAAAGAAAAATAGGCTGTACCGGGTCTTTCCGGAAAAAGCCGAGCGGGTGGAGGCGTGCCATGTGGGCGGAGCTAAATAATCACGAGCTCGCAAAGCTTTTACGTTGAGAGCGTCTGGAAGCTGTGACATCCTTTGAACTTGAGCGCTGTGTCATACGCGCCCATACTCGAAAACAACTTTCTGAAACTTGTGACAACCAGGAAGGAGTATTTTGAGAACAGAAATACTCAATCAAACATACAACTTACAACTAGGGTTGGGTATCGAGAATCGAGTATCGTTTGGAACCGGGACTAACTTTTCGTTTTTCCCGGAATCGTTCAAAAGCTAAAATTTCGATTCCTAGTTTCGATATTCACACTCCGCCGAGCAGAAGAAGAAACCGCTGAACAACACCAACGAAGAAGCATCTACCGGAAGTGTTGGCATAACCGCGCGAGTCGAACATGAGTAGCTTACGTCGGCGGTCCAAAGTGTGGCTTCACTTTTCTAATAATATCAAAATCTTGGCAAAATGCAGAGTATTTCCCTTTAGAAAGAGAAACATTTTCCAACATACCACATTTTGTGGTAATCAACATTATGCCATAAATGCTCTAGATTGAGTTTAACTTGTGTTGAACCCTGAATATTCATTTCAGGCCCACTAAAAAAAAAAAAAAACGTGTACACGCGCACACACGCTCACAAAAATAGGAGAAGGACATGAGAAAGAGAGAGAGACACACACACACACACTCAGAGAGAGAGAGAGAGAGAAAGAGGAAAGATTCACTATCTCACTAATGACCCAGGCCCCAAACTAAGCTAATTCGTAATCCTGAATGTATAATGGCTTCGCAATGAGCTTAAATGAGCATATCATGTCCTTGACGTGGCCTTGGCATTCAGCAGAACAGGAAAAAGAGGAATAGAAGGAATCATGATTTTCAGAAGCGCTTGTTTCGCAGGCAGCTGCATTTCTCTTTCATCTCGACTCATTTTGTCTTGCTTTCTCCCTCTCTCTCTTTCTCCTGTCCTAGTCCTATTTGTACATTTGTCAACAACCAGCTAGAAACAGCGGTGCAAATATCCACGCTTATTTACCATAATCTGATTGTTAAATGGCGGGTATTTGAAGTATGCAGCTGCCCTCCCCCCCACCCCCACCCCCCCGTCGGTAAGATCTTATCACAGTAAATATCACAAAGACACAATCCTTTTACCACTACACAATTATTCACCTGAGTCTGTAGGCTCCTTGATTGTAAAGTCATGTGCTGCATACTAAACACAAACTACCAAACGAACACGAGATCCCTCCGCCTTCACCACAGAGGTTTGGTACCCGCAGCTGTTGTGGCTGTGGCGAGTAAACGTCTGCATTTTTTTTAAGGTGAATTAATGCGAGTAAATCTCCGTGCCTCTTTCCTCCCTGAATCTCATCTGTGTAGAAATCCAAGCCAATGTTGCTGGCAAGGTCAGGGCTCAGAGCTAGTCCAAGACCTAATCTACAAAGCATACCCATTTCGGATGAGCCGCTCCGTTTCTCCATCCAAGGGATCCGAGAGGAAGAAAAAGATTTCTCTCTTTCACATGACCTTGGAGGACTGCTTTTTTTTGCCTCTATTGTTGTCATATTAACCATCTGATTGCTGATGAAGCTTTTTTTTATTCTCTAGAGCAGCAGATGGTGGTAGTGACAGTGTTATTGGTTGACATTGTTTAGGGTTCTCTGAGAGATCACCTCTTGAAGAGGACATTAATCAATGCAGCCGTAACCAAGCGCTCTGATCTTTGAAAAGGTCACCTGATTGGCTGCATGCATGGTGGCAATCAGAGTGTCAGATCGGCCAAGAGCGCATTTATTCACTGAGATAAGAGGGCCAATTGCACTGAAACTGTCAGGAAACATCCAGGCCGCATTTCACTCCAAAATCAACAAAACTATAAATTATATGTTGCATAGAGAAAAAGCAGCCTCTTTTTTTTTTTTTTTTGGAACAAGATTTTTCGTTTTTTGCATGTGACATTTCACGACATTTAAGCATGACATTTATTTAAATGTATTATTATTTTTTCAGTACATTTGCATTTATCTGTAGTTTTCAGGGTTTTGTTAACCATCTGGCTATTATATATATATATATATATATAATTTATTAAATAAATATTATTTTTTTATATATATATATATAATAAATGTTTGATTTGTTTAAAGAATTTTGATTGAGTATTGGATAGTTTCCCCACTATTTATCTACTGTGCAACCCTGTGTTTCAAGTCTCACTGGAAAGTTTTTAGTTTTTAACCATTTAGTTTAATTTAATTTATTTTTGTGTCATGCACAACAGCAATTTAACAAATCCAACAAACAAAAGTACATTCCATGACAAGAAGAACAGGAGTAGGATAAAGAAAAAAAATCTTATAAACGCCTAACCCATTCTTACAATTTAAAAAAAAAAAAAAAAAAAAAAATTAGATGGCCTCACCGACATAACAAAAAAATCACAAAATAGCCCAGACCAGATATAATCTACTTTCGATTATAACACTTTTTTCTCTTTTTTATTTTTCATTTTATTAAAAATAAAATAAAATAAAATAAAAGTTTTAATAAAAACTCATTTTTTTATTTTATTTATTATTATTCATATTTATTATTACTACTTCTGCTTACACAACACTAAACAAAAAACAACAACGGTGCAATAATGACGAATCTAACAACAAAAATAACGAGACCATCATTGTTATAATTTTATCAATTTTCATCTTCATCTTTATATAAATTAAGTATCTTCTGTTTATACTTATTTTTTAAATTGTAGAATGTTTGAACAACATTTTAGATCATTTTCTATAGAAAATTACATCTTTTCACACCAGAAACTGAAACACACATTTGTTTGAGGCTATTTAAAGCAAAAGGTTATTTAAAGTCATTATTTCTTCGGCTTTTCTCACTATTTAAAGTAAAAAGGGTTTGCAGTCCATGCGGTAACAGGCAGCGTTTAGCTTTATGAACAACTAACAAAGCTTGTAAAAAAAAAAAAAAAAAAAAAAAATCCTTTAATTTGAGTAGTCCTGACTCCAGAAACAGTTCTGTAGTGTGTTCTCTTGGAGCAACTCCATTAATCATTCTTATAGCCCTTTCTTGCAAAATAAATAAGGGCACTAAATTAGTGAGATAAGAATTCCCCCAAATCTTCAAACAATACATCAAATATGGCAAAATAAAGGAATAATATGATTCTCATTGCCCTATAATTTAACATAAACTTTACTTATAAAGGCAATGTTTTTATAAAATGTGTGTCTTACATAAGCTATGTGTGACTTCCATTTACATTTTTCATCAATGAGTACTCCTAAACACCTAAATTCACACACTCTCTGAATAGTTATTCCATTAAAAGTCAAATTAACATTTTCAGGACATTTTTGATTTGTAAACAACATAAATTTTGTTAACAACAACAGTTAACAAAAGTTTATTTTTATTATTTTAACCATTTCTGAAGTAGGACCAATTCTTGTTCAATAGTTTTTATTAATATTTTATAATGTTCTTCCCCGATACAGAAAAAAAATTGTCCGCAAAAAGAACAAAACTTCAAATCTTGATTCATCACATGATCATTAATAATATATAAAGATATAATTAAAAAAAATAAATAATTTAGGCCCCAGCACAGAGCTTTGAGGGCCTCCACACTGTATTATTTTCAACTTAGACTCGTGGACTATATACTCTACATATTGTCATCTACTAAATAACTAATAATCCAGTTTAATACTACACCTCCATATGTCTGAAATTTAGATATCAATATACCAATATAGCCATTGTATATATTATGTGTATGTTTGTTTTTAACATTTTTTTTTTTTACTCTCGGTGCATCACTTTTTGGTTCCTTTTTGATTTTATGTTGTGATAACCCATTGACATATAAAGAGGTTAATCTGTAATTTAGCATTTTATAATTGCCCATGGCTGTATAGACATTACATCACACTCTGAAATTGCTGCTAAAATCCGTGTGGACTCCACGCACCACCACATGGTTAAAATGATCACAGCATGAGGGGGAGGGAGGGAGGACTATGTTTTCATAATGTTGTGAAATTTGTTTCTTTATCCATTTAATGAATAAGTGGATGCCTATCTCGAGACTGCAGGGGAATCATGATTCACTTCAGACGGTTTCATTGTGTTCGTTATGTTGCCTATTGATTACTGTTAGTGTGGGCAGAGAGTACACTCAACACACCCACCTCAATCAGGAGCAATAGATAAATGCTTATTTCCTCTTTCATTTCTCATTACTGAAGGGTTTGTTTCTCGTTACTTTTTGCGAGGTTTGTGTTGTTTTTGGTGGCTATGAAATTTCAGCTTTCTAAATTTTTCAGCTGAAACAGATTTCAGGTTCGGCCGAAATCAGTGACTGAAACAAGTGTTTAATTAGCGCTTTTTCAATGGCATGGTTTGACTTTGCTCGGCGTGTATTTTGTGCACACAACGTGGATAAGCTTCAACAGTTAAACATGTCAGCTTTGTGGACACTAGCATTGACAATAGTAATTTCTCGATTTTAATCATTAATGATAAGGTTTCTTAAAACAAATCTTTTTAAAAAGCAGCCTATTTTTACAAATAATTTTGCATGTGACATTTGATGACATTTAAGCTTGACATTTTTATGTATTCTGAATTTATTAGTTTTAGTACAGTTACATTTTTATCTGTTGGTATCAGTTTTTGTTGATCGTCGGTCTTTTTTTTTTTTTTAATTGAATTCTTTAAAGGTTTGATTTGTTCAAATAAATTTAAGAGTATAGGATGTTTTCCCTATTGTTTATCTATTGTTCAACTCTTTTCCTCATTAATGTCTCAGAGTTAAAATAGCTTTTCCTTCTGCTGATGAATGAACAAACTTCACAAAACGTTTGTTTTGTTCCATCCAATAATTGCAAGAAACTTTGTTACTTTTAATATGAAGCAAATTCCCAACTTTCGGTTTAAAGAAATTAAATAGTAAACGTTGTTTTTAATACGGCATGACGGATCACTTTATTTATCCTGTTAGTGTATGTTTGAATACATCTGTCATGAAAACAAGTTATTTTGTTGTCATTTAAATGTTTATTTTTCAAGTTTATCTAAAATCTGCCTTATGTGCAATTTAAACGTTTGTACAACTTCGTTTTAGCTATATGAGTGCTGATTATTATTATCATTATTATTATTATTATTATTATTATTCATTTTCGGTTTCGGTTTGCATTGCCTTCCTTGTGATTCTAACATTAAAGTGCACCTATTAAAGTTTTATAATGTTGTTTCGGAGTCTCCTACAACAGGTTTACATACATCAAAGGTCAAAAAAACGTTACATTTCGTCATAATATACATTTGCACATCACCACATTTTCAATGATTCTCAAACGACTCGTCAGATGAATCAGTCTCTCTAAATCTCTCCTTTCCGCGAGCTAATCTTCTCTGATTGGCCAGTCAGCTCAGTCTGTTGTGATTGGTTTGCTGCGTACAGTGCGCGCGTCGAAAACAAAAACGCCATTATAATGTCGTATGCTTGTCCTGGGGCTTCCTACACCGTAAACTAAAGAAAGTAACAAACAATGACGTCGATTTTACCATATGTGAGCGCGAGTCCGATGATGAAATATTGGAAGAACTAATTATTCAACCCGAACCTCCATCGCAAGAACGACTCAATGTATGCCGAGCTCTAGAATGAATGATCTGATGTACTGTAACATAAACGTTGGTAAAACAAATCTTTCCTCAAAGTAGCGAGAAAGACAGAAAATCTGCATCAATAGACACAGTTTTAGTAACACAGTCTCATCCCAATTCGTCATATAACTGACGTTTTGGGACGTCTTTTGACCATTCGTCAATATACGACTTTTTAGGTACCCCTTAAACGTCGGTAGATGACGATCCCGGGTCGTCATACAACTGACACTTTACCTTTAACGTCAGTTAGGTGACGAGTTGGGTTTAGGGTTAGGTTTAGGTATGGGGTAGAGTTAGGATCCCATAACGTCATCTACCGACGTTTAAGGGGGCCCTAAAAAGTCGTATATTGACGAATGGTCAAAAGACGTCCCAAAACGTCAGTTATATGACGAATTGGGATGAGACCCGGGCCCACGAATGATTAGAAGTATTTCAGTGAGACAGTAATAATGTGAGTTAACTATGCCTTTTTTGGAAATAGTCTCATTTTACCACTCCCCCAGAGTTAAACAGTTGGGTTTTACCGTTTTCGTTTTACCGTTTTTTTTTTGGTCTCATTGACTTCCATAGTATATTTTTTCCTACTATGGATGTCAGTGAGACCATAAAACTGTCTGGTTACTAATATTCTTCTAAATATTTGAATATGGATTTGAAAACGGTAAAACTCAACTGTTTAACTCTGGGGGAGTGGTAAAATCAGCCTATTCCCAAAAAAAAGTGGAGTATCCCTTTAAGCCTGTGACTGAAATACATATACGCGGTTATCTCATTCACGAACAGATCACATAATCTCGATCAGATGGTTATGTTCTAATCACCACAGGCTTTACTGCAAACAAGCTACTCCACTCACTTTGTTGAGCCTTTTTCAAAGCCTCAGCAAGTCAGCCTACAATGGCTTTATGCAACCGGAACACAGGCGGTTGTGTCCCTGCTAATGACACAAGCCTGTGTGGATGATATGAGGTGTGGAATCTCCCCGATTCATCTCTGCTCTCATCTCTCCAGCACATCTGAGTCAGTCTACTGATGTTTGCTCCTGCGGTGGAGATGACATTTGTTTGAGAACTGCTTCCACCTTATCTGGCTGGCTAGAGTGACTAACATGTTGCTCTGCATAATAACAAAGCTGTCAATATATTTGGTTTAAAGACATGTGCTCTGTTTCAAAACATACTAAACTGCCTTCTAAAGGAACATCCTAATTGTCATTGACCAATGACGATCTCATAAGTGACTAATTTGGAATGCTCTACTTAGGCAGCGACTAGTGTATATACACTACACAAATAACACTTTGCTCTGGAGAATGGAGTCATTGTTTATTTCAATAGTTTGATGTTAGCGTTTTTTTAATAAGCTTAAAATATTTAGTACACAAAGGTGGTTGCAGCATATGTTATTAAAGCTACAATATGTAGGAATTTTGTAATAAAATATCCAAAAATCACTTGCACAGTGCAATTTATATTATAATATCCCAAAAGTATCCATAGATTTTTTTATTTCAGAGAAATTTTCAATAAGTGGCCGTCCCAGAAAATAAGTTGCCTGTCAATGACGCAATATCCGCGCTATCCTCGGTTTCCGTTCAGACTGCCATAGCCATGACGTAACCGTAATATGTTTAGCCTTGTTTTTCCTGATGAGCCAGTTATAGGTGGCCAGTATAAGACCCGTAGATTCCATTTTTTTCAGACTCCAACTTTTGTAAATGTTCATTTTGATGCTTAATACGTATCTCAAACAGCAATTATGAAGTATTGATCATGTGTTCATTGTTTTGTCTTGTAGCACACAGTCTTGGTGTGCAATAATACACAGTTTGAAGCAGGAAGCACAATGATTGCTCAAGCTTTGTTTGAGACAGTTCTGTTGTCTCTCGGTTCACCACTTTTAGTCTGCCGTGATCAGAAATCCCATTTACCCTTGGACACTTCTGGAAACCTTGTGCCAGTCACAGAATCTCTTTAGCTTTCCACAGAGATGACAGGTTCAGAGGACAAAACCACAGCACCTGCCCTCTCCTCTCACACACACACACACATACACACACACACTCTAATATAGGAAAGCCTCATCTTGAGCATTGATTTCCAGTCTTCAATCGTCACTGCTGTGATAAACATCACCAAGTTTTTGTGTATATGAATGCTAATATAACATGTTTGTAGTCAGATGAAGTTATTGGTTGTCAGCATCAAACTCTGGATGCTGTTTTACTTTATTTATTCATACAAAATAATTCAAAAATCTAAATTAATAAAAGTAAACTAAATGACTATTAGTTTTAGTGCTATTCATGTATGTGTGTGTGTGTATATATATATATATATAGTGTGTGTGTGTGTATGTATATATATATATATATATATATATATATATATATATATATATATATATATGAAGAGTTCAGATGCAAAAGCCTCTAAGTGCCATTTGAAATTTTCTTCTAAAATGATCATTTTTATCAAGCTTGTATATTTAAGTTCAGTAATTTCACTTAAATGGCAATGAAGATTACCTATTAATTGTCATTTAAGTGAAATTACTGAACTTAAATATACAAGTTTGATAAAAATGGTCATTTTAGAAGAAAATTTCAAATGACATTTAGAGGCTTTTGCATCTGAACTCTTCATATATATACAGTATATATACACAGTATATATATATATATATATATATATATATATATATATATATATATATATATATATATATATATATATATATATATATATGAAGAGTTCAGATGCAAAAGCCTCTAAATGCCATTTGAAATTTTCTTCTAAAATGATCATTTTTATCAAGCTTCATATATATATATATATGTATACAGTGTATATATATATATACAGTGTATATATATATATATTTAGAGAAAATAATATTTAGAGAAAATGCGAAATGATCAGTTTCTCTGGTTTTACTAGGAATGTGTTTGGGTAAAATTAACATTTTTGTTTTATTGTATGAACTACTGACAACATTTCTTCCAAATTCCAGATAAAATATTGTCATTTAGAGCATTTATTTGCAGAAGTCAAAATAGCAACAACGATGCTGTGTTGTCAGACCTTGAATAATGGAAATAAAATAAGCTCATATTGAATTTTAAATAACACAATACAAATGTTTTAACTTGGGAACATCCATCTTCCTCTTGATCACATTTCAGAGGTTTTCAATGGGGTTCAGGTCTGGAGATTGGGCTGGCCATGACAGGGTCTGATTGACCTGGCTGTGTGGCATGGACAATTGTGTTGCTGGAAAAACCAATCCTCAGAGTTGGGGAACATTGAGCAGGAGGAAGCAAGTGTTGTTCCTGGACAACCTTGTACGTGGCTTGAGTCATGAGTCCTTCACAAAGACAAATCTGCCCAATTCCAGCCTTGCTGAAGCACCCCCAGATCATCACGATCCTCCACCAAATTTCACAGTGGGTGCGAGACACTGTGGCTTGTAAGCCTCTACTGGTCTCCTTCTAAACATTAGATGACCAGGTGTTGGACAAAGCTGAAAATTGATGATCTGGGGGGGCTTCAGTATCTTTGTGAAGGACAGAATACTAATGTCTTAACAGAAGTTCAGAAATCAGTATTACATGTACAAATTGTATGTATGTATGTATATATATATATATATATATATATATATATATATATATATATATATATATATATATATATATATATATATATATATATATATATTATCAGTTTTCCAGTGTTTTAAACTGATAAACAGCGAGTGGTACCAGTCTATGGGAATAAAAATAATTGCACAGGTTGTTCACTTTCGACAGATAATGATCTTCCCTTGAGGCTGCGATTGTGAGAATCTTTTCTCCTCCCTGTGAAACATGCTACGATAATGATGATTTGTTGATTGAAGTTCCCCAAGAGAAAGTCACGTGACAGTGCTGGAATGTTGCAGGACTGGCATATTGTTCTTGCCTGCATGCTTTTTAAACACAACCCCGTTGTAGAAAGAAATAATCAAATGTTGCTAGATTAGTTTGTATTGTTTTGCGACTAGATTACATCCCTACGAAATCGGCCTTTTCTTTTCTTTTTTCGTATTAACTTTTATTTATGAGAGGCCCATGGCCTGTGACAGGGATTATCTTTTTTGCAGCAAGAGTCCAGATCTAGGGATAACCTATTTGCAAGTCTATATGCGGCATTACAGCGGGAGATGAATTGCTTTGGAGATACAGGGCTTTACCAAGGGTGCTGAGCAAGGCTGCGTGTGGAACAAATATTTTGAATGTCTATTGACCGAGCAGGACAAAATGTGAGAGAGGGGGATTTGAATTTACGATTGGGACGTTTATTTATAGTGTTCAGCACAGTAGGTCCTCTGCAAGTGAATATTTCTGGTGGAAAGCCAAACCTCGTTCTATTTACTATAATCAGATATGATGGTTGATTTATTTAAATGGATTTTTTTGTCTTTTTTTTCTATTTTATTTTGTGGTGGATAATATAACTGCCATTTAAAGATATGAATGATTCTCGTGGTTGATCTGTGATACAGGGCTGGGAAAAATGAAAAAAAAAAAAATAAAGAATTGGCTTACTTTTCAGATGCATTGGAATTTGATTATAATTGGATGCAGGCCACACGATGTTCATTTGGAATGACATAAAAATATATATTTTGGGATTGCAGTTCAATGCGATTTTAAACAGTCACGCAGTCACTGATTAGATGTTTTCTATAATGTAGTAATTCAAAGCTGTTAACACAAACTGAGCCAGCAAAACCATGACATATTACAGCATAAGTTTTGTTTCAGGTAACATATCAAATAAAATAATAATAATAAAAAAAAATTAAGGAGAGTATTTTAATAGATATTAACATTCTTAATCTAGTAGTCTAGTGATTATATCTTAAAGATCAAAGATCCATTTAAGTGTTTGAGGTAAAGAGCATTTTAGGAAATTATATTATCCATGAAATGAAAATTAATATATTCAGTATACATTTGTATAGATGATATTTTAAATAATTAACATTAGATATCATTTTTAAGTTAAAAGATAATGTCTTCTGTAACATAATAACATGGAAATTTAATGCTGAAAATGAAAAGCAGTTCTATTACTATATATATTATTCTTTTTAAAATACTTATTAGGGCTGTGAAACGATTAATCGTGATGAATCACATCCAAAATAAAGGTTTGTGTTTACATAAAGTATGTGTGTGTAATTATTTTGTATATATAAATACACACACATACATATACTTTATATATATTTATACAAAATTTATATTATACACAAATGTAAATATTTGATAACCTATTTTAAATATATACATGCATATGTGTGTATTTATAATTATACACCCTACACAAACATATATTATGTAAACACAAACTTTTATTTTGGATACTTATATGTACATCTTGTTTGTTTCAAGTTCAGAAATTGAGTTTTTGAAAAAAAGTCATTCTGAATAAATTTCGGAACTCTGCTTTGATTTAAACATCAATTTAAGATGAATTCCCTTCAATTTAATGTTCATTATGTATATTTCAAACAGTAAAATGCATGTTTTTATCAGTTGTTGTAAGCTGTGAGATCAGACTGGCAATAGTCTTCCATATGCTGACATGTGGTTTGCATTGCAGTGCCCCACTTTTTCCTCTAAGGACAGATTTTATCTGTGAAATCCAGCAGAGCAAAGCGGCCTGTGGGTGCTTTTAATATTTTAAAGATGAGGTTTAATGACACCATAGGGCTGGGGAGGAGAAGATGTGTTCAGTAAAGACCAGTGAGACTCTGCTTTGAGCCTGTTGTCATCTTCCTCTGGGGAAAAGTCTGTTAATTTATTTCTGCTCTATTTCTCAAACAAATCAATTAAGTCCATATGCATTCCACGTCGAGCTAGTGCATATAAATGCCCGTAATGTGAATCTAGATTGTGCACTGCATGTTTGTGTAGGCAGTACCATTAGGTACACTGTAGATTTTGATTTCACGCTAAACCTTAAATATAGTCTTAAGGCATGTGAATTTAACTCACACAGACACTCACACACGCACGCGTATGTACACTGTAAAAATGAATATGCTTTATCTATAATCTATAAAATTGTGGCAAACATTAATTAAACTAATTTGAATTGAGTAATAATTAATCAAATTATCCCTTAAGTTCACCATTTAAAATGAGTAAAGTTTACACTACCAAAAATATCTGAATAACAGACAGATGTCAAAGATTAATTAAGAAGAATTTATTTTCAATTGCCAACATTGAAGATACCTGATGTTAACAAGAAGGAGGAAACCGTCATTTTAAAACAAAACACTGACTTAAATGCACAATTTTTTGGTACGTTTTACCTATTTTTAAATAGTTAAGGAAGTATTTTGATGAATTATTACTCAATTCTATTGTTAAATTGAATTAATAATATTGTATAATATTATTATATAATATAATAATAATAATATTATATCTGTTGCCACATTTTTTTTTTGATTAGATAAAGCGCATTCATTTTTAAAGTGCATTTGTAAGTATATAATATTATAAATGTAGTTATTATTAAATGGTAAACCGTAATATTATAATAATATTGCTAATAATAAATATTATATTTATTATTATTAAATATTAAAATAAATATAATATTTATAAATGTAATATTATATTTATAAATATTAAAATGAATATAATATGTATTATTAAATATAATATTTATAATAATAAAAATAAATATATATAATAATATTGCTTGTAATCTGTTGCCACATTATTTTTTTTGATTAGGTAAAGCGCATTCATTTTTAAAGTGCATTTGTAAGTATATAATATTATAAATGTAGTTATTATTAAATGGTAAACCGTAATATGATAATAATATTGCTAATAATAAATATAATATTTATTATTATTAAATATTAAAATAAATATAATATTTATAAATATAATATTATATTTATAAATATTAAAATAAATATAATATTTATTATTAAATATAATATTTATAATAATAAAAATAAATATATATATAATATTGCTTGTAATCTGTTGCCACATTTTTTTTTGGATTAGATAAAGCGCATTCATTTTTAAAGTGCATTTGTAAGTATATAATATTATAAATGTAGTTATTATTAAATGGTAAACCGTAATATTAAATGCTACTTCATGCTAAACTAGAACAACAAGGTGCTTATGTAAAGGTTTTTTTATTCGTGTGTTATCTTGCCCAGGGTTCTCCCACTGCAAACATAGGTGCAAGTTTTATTGTTGTTGATTTAGAACTCCAGTGAATGCCAGCGTCCCTTGACACACATTACTGTCATGGCCAGTCTCATCTTCTGTCAGCACGCTGGGGAAAATGGCACAGTTGACTCCAAAAGATATGCCTTTCCCCGCTTCCCCTCTCTCTCTCATAGCCATGTTTAATCTGCTAATGCAAATGCCTTCTGCTGCTGCAGGGCCTTGACTTAATCAGCTGTTGATATTTCTCTCTCACTCTCCACAAGCATCGGAGACAAACCAACTTGTCAGAAAAAGCGACACGTAAAAACACTAGCGCACATGACATTAAAAATGAGTTGTGTCGTATTTGTCTCTGTTGTCTCATCAGAAGCGGCAAGGTTTGAGCGTGTGTGTATCTTTAATTGGACATGTCTGCTTCAGATCCACACTTTGAGCTCCGCCAGGCAGAGGGAGAGGTCGTGATGAGAGCTGGGAGAGAGTCTTATAAAAGGACACAGTTTGCTGGAATAATAACACTCAAGATTACATTTGGATTGCCATTACTTCCCACAGTGCAGCATTCAGTGGGTCTTTACAGTGCGGCCTGTGTCTTTTTCTCCCGTCGGCCGTCTGCTTATTTTTTTGGGGACTTTATCAATGTTTTCAATTGCTTCAATTTTTGTTTTACTTGCTTTATTCTGTTCTATACCCTGTAGTAATTTTGTCCAATCCGCATGCTACAAAAATACCCAATTGTTATCTGGAAGTGAGTGGTTTCTGCAGGAAAAAAGGGTTTCCAATTGTAATTTTTGATGGGAGTAATAGTACCTTTATGATTCAATTTTAAAGGAGTTACAATTAGATTCCTGAAACAATCCTCAATGCATTTAGAGCTCGATGCTTTCCCAAGCTCAAGGACGCTGTGCAAGATGTACAAAAACACAGCATTAGTACACTGTAAAAAAAATATTGTTGGTTTAACTTAAAAAATTAAGTAACCTTGTTGCCTTAATTTGAAGTTCATTGAAATGGAAAAATTGAGTTAATCCAATGAAGGATATTGATTTAATCATCAGAAACTCAAAATATTATGTCATCTGAACTACATCAATTATTTAAGTTGATTTGACAAAAGAAAAAATGTTATGATTACAAATTATGAAAATATTTTTTTTACAGTAGTACATACAAATATACAGTAACAAATCAGCAGACTTCATAGACTTCATTGGTCAGGTTTTGGTTTTTGAGTAAATTAAAAACATACAGCATGGACTGTACTTTGATCTGTTTGATTCATCGTGCGGCTTTTTGCTTAACCTTCTGTGTTATTATGGTGTTTAACAGTACATGTAAAAAGTACAACACAGATTTTAGTAGCAGAATGGCCTTGCTAATTTTAGGCTGTCAAATTTGCCGGCTTAAATTTCGTTCTTATGGTAAATTGTATGTTTAACTCTTTCCCCGCCGCCAATGGCAAAAAAAAAAATCCGTCATTTGTGAGAAAATGACGCTTTTTCTGGCTTAACGTGTTTTCACTGTTATATGGTAGGGGGCGCTATGACACGTCGTCTTAAAGAGTACCTAATCTCCCGATCAAAAGACATTTGAAGAAAATTCAGAAACAAGATTAAATATACCTTATGTATTAGGGCTGGGTAATAAATATCGATTTCTCGATATTAATCGATTCTCATATTTTTACGAACCGATATCGATTCTTAAATCTCAAGAATCGATTAGTCATCCTGTTTCATTTGAATGAATGGGACATTGTATCGCGGCTGCGCGCATCCGAAAAATCGCAATAATCTTTGTCCTTTGTTACTGTTGATATGAAACAAAGTCTCAATTTTCAAATTACGTCAATTTTCTTTAGAAATTCAAAAACATAAATAACGTTTTGGCGCTCTGGCGCAGCTCAAGAGAGGCAGCAGCGCTGATCTCTCTTCCGGCTTAATACCAGTCACAGCGCGAAATAAACTTGAATGAGCATCTGAAAGTGTGATAAACGATAGAGTGCAACTTATCGAAAACCATATCATGTCACATTGATTCGCTCAATCAGCGTTTCAACCGTGGAAAGACGTCAGTTAAACAGCTTGTAATCAATGTCATGTATCGTCATATTTACCTCAGAAAACCCACATAAACTCATTAGTCAGTTAGAAAAAAAATAACTCCAGACAGGAGCGTTTTGCTACATATATACACCATATTACATATGCATTATAATCTTAATGTTCCTCAATATTTAATGCATATTTGAATAAATCTGGCAAGTTTTTATGACGGCCACCATTTAAATGTTTATATTTCATATAATCTTCTTATAATAAAAATAAATAAAAGTGTAATTTAAGTGTTTGTATAGCTACAAAACAGTTCATTATTACCTTCATATTAGGCTAATGAAGCCTAGTAGGCTACAACTAGACTCCCATAGTTTACAACATTAGTTAAGAGATTTGATTCCCTTGAGAAAAATTGCCATTTATTGTAACTGATATCCAAAATAATCGATATTGAATCGAAATCGAATCGAATTGTGAAATTTGTCTCAATACCCAGCCCTAATATGTATTTGCAATGTGATCGTCAACATTAAAAAGCAGATAATGCAAAACTGCCTAATGTCACTAATGAAATGTCGAGCCAGGACGAGCCGCAGGACATTCGGGGTGTTGATGGACTCAGTCTACTCCATCTGTGTTTTGATAATTTTTCTGAATCCTATCCAGATATAGAATGCATGAAGCTTAAATTTTTTAAAGCAGAGGGTCTGTTTTTCCTTTTGATATATTGCATGTTCAGATATTCATCCACCAGAATATTCTGGGGGGCATGACATTTTATGTGAAAATCATCAAAAATCCTGGCTGTGGCTTGCAACTTTTTAAAAAATAAGAAGTTAAATTGTAAAATTTTCAGGTTGTTTTGTAAATGTTTACATTTTTACTGAATTATGTTGGCAGCCACAGTTTTGCCAGTTTTATTCAAACATAGCCTACAGTATACAGTATAACATCCAGGTTTTTTTTACAGTGTGGCTCTTTGACAACAGGTGCAGTGTCTTAAATACACATTATGTCTGTAGTAGGCTCGTGATGAAATATTTTTGCTTTTTTTAGATGTAGTTTGAGTCTGTCCCCAGTCAGTAAATGTCCTCAATGCCATTTTTGCAGCATTGTACACTGAAATGCTTTGACATTCAGTTGCTTTTTCAATAAACAGAATTGTTCATAATTAATTTATAATTCTGATTATGAAAATTTTGTAATCCAGAGTCATTGGAGAGCTAATCTGTGAATGGATTTTTTTTCCCCGCCTCCCACCCCTGGTTTGATTATAAGTCCCCGCAATCCATGTCACGTCCTCCCTCCCATCTCTCTCTCCGGCTCATAACCTTGTTGCCTTTCTTTGCCTTCTCCCTGTCTGTCGCTGTTAATTTCACACCCCCTCTCATTTAGTGTTAGTGTTTTCATATCAGTGACATGAACATTACTGCGTAATGACAGTAAGTCTTGATGCCTAAAGAACTGATTGCTCCAGTCCTGTCATATCAAAGACACAAAGGAGTCTTTAGTAAATAAATCAGACTATTCTGCTCCAGCCTACACAGAGAGCATCCCGTCAGCGTGCTCTGAAGGTCTGGGGTAAACGCTGTCTATTTCTCTCTTCTCTTTTGAAGTCAGAGATCGGAGGCTGGACATGAAGATTTAGACGTCTCATCAGCAACACCACAAATCTCCACATAACTAAGGCTGGCTTTACTGGCTGTGTGTTAAGGGCTAACTCCAGTGCTTGTTGTTTTGGTTTGTTTTCCTCTGGCTTGGCCAAACGGAGTCATTAATGCTCCAATACTGGAATGTGTTTGTTCGCCTCTTTAAGCCGAACTTTCTCCATTTTTTTGAAAATGTAGACCATGGTGAATGTGAATATGGTCACCACCAGGCCAGTAGTAAAATAAAAAAACCCTTATTGATGGACTGTTATTTATGTTCCAACACAATCTTGAAACTACTCGGTCATTTTTTTTTTTTTTCAATTCAAACTTCATAATCGGTCACTACAAACATTACACACCATTATGAGACAAATCATCCTCGCCTCACCTAAAGACAACCTGAAATCAAAACGTACCCTCTTCGCTTTCTTAAAGGGGTTCTATTATGCCCTTTTATGAAGTCTTGTTTTTTGTTTTTGGGGTGTTCTGAAATATGCTTTTATTCGTGATTGTTTAAAAAAACATAATTTTCCCACATATTTTACATTATTACAGCACATCTCCCCCCAGTCTGACTCGAACGCGCTGACTGTGATTGGCACCGCGTGTTCGGTAAATTTTACACCCCTCACCATAACTGCGAGTTTCATCTGCTCAGATGCAAATATTAAGGATGGCCTCAATTTCAAACCAATTCAAATCTGATTCAGACTTCAGAATGTTATTAAACCAGAGAATCGTGAAAAAGCATAATAGGACCCGTTTAATAAATATCACTAGTGTTGTGCAGGATCCATCATTGCATGTTAATCATAATATTTCTTTAAAATGCAATAAGATTCTCTGCTTCTGCACAGATTTTGAACCATTTGACCAAATAATATCATGGTCTAACCAAACCTACCAACCAAGTTCTTGATAAAATCAAGTCACAAGTTATTGAATACGTCACTGGATGTTCAATGCATGTTATATGCAGTTCATGTTGTTTTTAAGAGACTACACTCTTAGAAGAAAAGGTTCTATATAGAACCTTAAAAGGTTCTATATAGAACCTTAAAAGGTTCTATCAGCGCTACGTATTTGGAACCCCTAAAAGGTTCTATACACTCTTAAAAAAAGGGTTCCTTTGGGTTCTATATAGAACCCTGGGGTTCCGTACTTGGCCAATAGAACCTTTTACCAAAAAAAGGTTTTATATAGAACCGTTTTGGAGTTCCATATATGAAGCGGGGGATGGAACCATTTCTGGTTCTAAATAGAACCATTTCTTCTAAGAGTGTATATGAAAAACTATTCTATAGGCTCTATGCACGAACCCTGCTGACGTGTGTTCGAACGAATCTCAGTCAGCGTCTTTACTTCCGGAAGCGCGTTCTGCAGGCCAAGTGTATAGGCGGCAAAACTGTAATAAAATCCGTTTTCTCAGAAACGGAGACAACGATTTTAGAAACGCTGATTCGCTAGTCGAATTTCGTACGATATGAGAGAATACTAACACTCAAAGTTGTTGATTTGGCTCGAAATATATAATTTAAATAACTTCTCTTTTTTACTCTTGCGTGACAGCTAACTGCCTCACAGTGTTGTTAACATCATTCACGTTAACCGGAGGACGTTTTTATAAACAGCGAGTGTAATTTGACACTATCTCCACCTAACGCAAAACCGGCTTATGACCATAGACTGACGCAGCACCGGAAGTGAGTGGGCGTGCTGAGACAAATATGGAAGCGATCGTGCATAGAGCCTATTCCATTCCATTCTCCACCCTACAAAGATACAATTGTATATATCATGCATTGCATTGTCAAAGCAAGTGGGATCAAAATATAATTCCTGCTCGACAAACTAACAACTATTAACTGCTTATGAACCTGAATTGTCCGTTTGAACTTGAATCATCCACTTATCACACACTCAGCTTTCTGCTGCCCATGTACAGAATGGGCTTCCCTGTAAATGTGTGACAGGCATAACAAGTCTTCTGTTTGGCTAAGGAAGAAATCTGACTGTGGTATGTATTTTTAAATTCCATAGAAGAAGTTGCTAACTGCACCTTTAATGTTTTCGGTTTGCGAATATATTTGAGTCGCAATGAATTTGTCAGAAGTGCTGTTACTATCCGAGAACATTTTGCTTAGGCAGGAGTAACATCTGAGGCACTTTCAGACTGCACTTTTGAAAAGTTGAAAGCTTCTCTGATATTGTCGAGTCCCATCATGTCACGTCGGTTTATTGTTAGAAACATTACCTTATACTTAGTCACAGCCCTGCGCTTTGTGGGTCATATTCTCTTTGCGTCAGTGAGAAATTGAAGAGGAAAAAAAACAAACCTTAAGCACACACACAGCTCAGCAGGGGCTTTGTTTCTGTCATCTCTTAAAGAGTTCCTCGCTACGTGGTAGGTCCGCTTGTTGTGGAACACGCTCTGGCTGTTTATTCTCCACTGAACCAAGTGGCACTATGATAAGATTCTGCCGCTGTAATTTTGCAAGGTCACATATCCATGGTGAAGATGTCTGGTTGGTTGATTCGTGCCCAATCGTTTCTTTCCTAACTGATGGTCTGAGCCTTCTTGCTTGATGAAATATCACAAGTCTTCAAATTAATGTTATGCTCTGGTGGTTAAACCTGGAATGGAATATTTCATACTATTTTTAGCATCCGTGCAGGTTATATGCATATCTGAAGGACGAATATTGCTACACCGCTGGTGTAAAACATGATTGTCTGGGATGCGTCAGTGGATAGACTTGATAGATTTTGTAGACGTGTAGCAATTAAATGAAAAATGACTATACCCAGTGTCATAAATGGTTTGGTCCTCGCGTTGAATCGTGTCTGCATAGGACCTCAGGGGGGTTGTGTTTTACCGATCAAAAGCCATAAGAATTTATGTGGTTATGTGTTTATAAGCTAAGCTAGTGTGCTATGCTAATGCTAGTGGTACTGCACACTACTTGTTGGGTGTCATGATTCTCCAAATCCTCGATTCGATTACATTTTCGATGTTAGAATTATAAAAGTTAGAATTGTAAAAATGGCAGTGTTTTGTCAATTTATATTCACTTATTTTAGTCCGTTATACAATACAAAAAACAAAACAAACAAAAACGTTTGATTTTAGTTTGTGAAAAATAACATTTTAGTTGAAAAGTCTCAATTGAAACCAATAATTCAAACATTTATGTATAAAGAGTTATATTAATATTCACAATGTGACTTAAACATTCTCACTAGCACGTAACTTAGTTCAAACTATTATTGAGCTAGGATGCATTCAATTTATCAAAAGTGACGGTATAAAATTATATATGAATTTCTTTCAAATAAATACGGAACTTTTGAACTTTTTATTAATCCAAGAATCCTGAAAGAAGTTTTTTTTTTTTTTTTTTTTTTTTTTTTTGCAAAAGTATTAAGCAGTAGATGTTTTAACTTTTATCATTTTTCATATAATTTTTTTCTTGAGCAGCAAATCCGCATATTAGAATGATTTCTGGAGGATCGTGTGACACTGAAGAATGGAGTAATAACGCTGAAAATTCAGCTTTACTATTACAGGAATAAATGACTATGTTAAAATAGAAAATGGTTATTATAATGGTTATTTTTATAATGTTTCACAGTATTGCTATTTTACTGTGTTTTTGACCATATGAATTCAGCCTTGGTGAGATTCTTTAAAAAAAAACAAAAACTTATTGACCACAAACTTTTGATGGAAATGTATGTTGTGTATTTATCTAATCAATAATCATCATGCAGTACACAGTAAATTACATGTTTGGATGAGTAAATTAACCTGTCGTGAAAGCGCTTTTATCTCAAGTGGATCAATCCATGACTGGAATATTAAAAACAATAATATTCTTTCAAAATGCTGTCTTGTCATTGACAAATATATTGATGTTATTAACACTTCTGGAGATTTCTGTATTTTCCACTACGTTCAGTTTAGCTGTTCTGAACAAGTTTTATGTAAACACTCTGCCTTAAGAAACTTGCCCAATTGGGGTCAGGTTATCCCAAAACTAGGCTAATTATACGGGGCTTCCCCTTACGTTATGCAGGCAAGTCCACCAACTATTCACGTTTGAAAATATGCAGAATTGCACATCCCAGTAGACTAACAGGTGGTCTAGGCTGCACATAAGGCCAGAAAAAAAAAGAGTAAAAAAACGAACAGGCTGTCTGTGATTTTGCTGGTTTTTAATAACCTAAAATAACGAGGATGAGATATTTTGACAAGCTTCCTCCTCAGTCGCCTTTTTTCTTAATGACTGTATTTTGGAACTCTACCTCGTTCATCAAATCGTTCACATCACAGCGGCGTTCGCAAATCAAACCTTTATTCACAAGTGCAGCTGTGTTTTGTTTCAGATTATTCCTGACAGCCCGTTTTCAGCTCGTTTAATTGCGCTCCGGCGGTTTAATTTCAGGACGGAAAGCTTTACATGTATAAATGACCTTCACGATTAGCTGATGCGCACGGCGCTTGAGGAGATTACGCTGATTTACATGTGTGACATCACTCACCTCCGCGGTTCGCGTCTACGTGAAGCACGAATAAGAAAGCGCGCACTCTAATCCTGGGAGATTTTCTCATGTCACAGGGATGTACAATGATTCATGCTTGCAGCTGTCTTGTACTGTTAATTTCTGGTCCGTTTATGCTTCATTTGAGCCAGTAGCCTTAAACCTCTCATTAGTAAAAATCACATCAAGGCTCAAGTCCTGCCTGAACCTTTCTGGGTTGTAAAACATGCTATGAGAGTTTGTACTTTCACTGCCAGTTCATTAATTCTTTGTGTTCCACTTGTTCATCCACAATTGTTTGCTTGGATATTTGAGAGTCTATAAAACAGACACTATAAAGAGGAATCATTTCACATAGCCTTTGTCCACGACTCCACATCCATCCCAGCTCTAATGACCTTCCCTTGCCTTTTTCTATCTCCCTTCAACAAGGCCAAGTGGAGTCAGTGGCCACGTTCAAGGGTAATGAGTTCTTCAGCTACGACCTGTCCCAAAAGCCCATCCAGAGCAGCACCGATGAAATCACCCTGTCCTTCCGGACACTCCAGCGGAACGGTCTCCTGCTCCACACCGGAAAGTCCGCCGACTACGTCAACCTGTCTCTGAAAAGCGGTGCCGTGTGCCTGGTCATCAACCTGGGCTCCGGCGCCTTCGAGGCTCTGGTGGAGCCGTCCGACGGGAAGTTCAACGACAACGCCTGGCATGCTGTCCGTGTGTCCCGCAACCTGCGTCAGGTAACGTTCACCTTTGCGCATCAACTTGCGTTATTGTTTAGAGTATATGTACAAATGCAATAGTCTTTAAAACTGTTTTTAGCAATTTCTGTTAGCTATAATAATAGGAGTCAACACATGGAGATCACAAGCAGATTTTCTTTTTTTTTTTTATGTGATTCCGAGGACAGGCATTTCAGTGATATCCATCAGATAATTTTGTGTCTTAAACAGTTTTAACAGTTTTAAAATGTGCTTTTTCTGAAATAACTGTTGTTCCACATTAACCACATTGATTTTAGCCTCAAATACTCACGAGTGTATTGTTTGTTATAAAAGGTGAATTCCAGACTGCATTTTTGTAGGATATCTGCACTAGTTGCGGACCGTTCCAAACAAAAGTGAGCAACCGAATTCTTTTAGGAAAGGTTGTTATCAAAGGAAACTTGGTGAAAGTATTTCTTTATTAAAGTGCCCCTATAATGCTATTTTAAAGGTTCCTAATTTTGTTTTAGAGGTCTACCGCAAGTTTACACATGAATCAAAAGGTCATAAAACACCTTGATTTTGAATCAGACTCTCTAAATCCCTCATTTCCGTGAGCTTGCTCTGCTCTGATTGGCCAGACGGCCCAGTCTGTTGTGGTTGGTCTACCGTGTACAGCGCGGCTACAGCTAAATGCATTTTACCATGAATTGAGAGTCAGCGTCAGTTCTGGCAGGCCAAGTAATCAAAATGCTGCTAACGCTGATGTACCCTATTTAAAGGTATAATATGTAAGAATTTTGCAATAAAATATCCCCAAATCACTTGCACAGTGTGATATACTTCCTGCAGTTGTGTACTTCCAATATCCAAAAAGTCTCTAAAGATTTTTTATTTTAGAGAAATTCCAATTTTAAATGGCAATTAAGTGGCCGTCCCGGAAATAAAATGTCGCCTGTCAATCTCCACGCTATTCTCAGTTTCCGTTCATACTGCTATAGCATGACGTAACCATGGCAACAGACGTGGACAACTGCGTAGTGCGTAACGTTTAGCGGCACGCAGTTTTTGTTACTTTCAAACATAGACCATGGCAAGCATAATTTGGGACAAACAAGAACTAAAATGAGGATCAATATCAGCGTGGCGTTTTTGGGATGCCGAGAGCTCCACGTCCGCGACTAACTTGGACTTGACAGCTTTATTAGACAGGTGAGCAAATGTACATAAAACAAATCAGTGTTATATAACGTTAGCTCAACATGATGAAATGGTAGAATGTGGTCAGTATTTTATTCTAATGTTGATCTAGCGTACTGCTAGTTTCGTAAAGCAAACGGACTAACACGTAACATTATAACTTTCAACACACATTTAAATGCCGTTTAGTGTGATAGTGTAACGTTAGACCAAGTGAAGCTGCGCTGCGTTACCTCACAAGTTTAATTCGTCTAATAAACTGCTCTGTGTGAGTAATCCAACACTTGCAGGTAGTTCGGTAGAATTAATATGCGTCACGTGACCTACGGCGTTCTGAAAAGTTGAGGCGGACGCGTTTGGAAAAAAGGAGCACATCGCACCGTGACAGAGTGTGCATACCGTGCGCCTATATTTGAAGGAAAGCACAAAAGATGCGATGTGTGAACAGTAGGGCTGTCAAACGATTAATCGCGATTAATCGCATCCAAAATAAAAGTTTGTGTTTACATAATATATGTGGGTGCACTGTGTATAATTATTTTATATATATATATATATATAAATACACACATGCTTGTATATATTTAAGAAATATTTTCATGTACTGTATATAGATTTATATATAATTTATATTATATATAAATATAAATATTTAATATATAAATAATATATTTTTCTTAAATATACATGCATGTGTGTGTATTTATATATATATATATACAAAATAATTATACACAATACAACCACATAGGACTATATTATGTAAACACAAACTTTTATTTTGGATGCGATTAATCGCGATTAATTGTTTGACAGCCCTAGTGAACAGGCCCTAATTCATCCATTCACCCAGGTGGTTGCATTATGGTCCGTTTGGGGGGAAATAGTTCAGCTCTCCTAGTCCTAATTCATGTGAGCGTCCCCTAAAGCCCAATTTATACTTCTGCATTGAACACACGCCGTAGGCTGTGTTGCGCGCGTACCCTTCGGCGTACCCTGACGAGCACTTCTCCAAAAATGTAACAACGCGTCAATTCTACGTGTACCGCACGTGCTGTGATTGGTCTGCTAGAACCGCTCCTCGGCTTTCACACGCTCCCTCTGGATGTGTAATTGCGCGTCAACGCGGACAACGACGCAGAAGTATAAGTGAAAACCAACTCGTAGTCTATAGCGTAGAGGCTCCGGCGTAGGTCCGACGCAGAAGTATAAATCAGCCTTAATGCTGCTGCTGTCCCCTGACTCTCTGCTAAATTAATGGTGCTCATGAATGGTCAGGAGACTCATCTGAACTGAAACACTTTGCAACTCATTAGTATTTATTCATTAAGATTTCTAAGCATTTTAATTGTCTAATTTCATCTCGTGTTATTCACAAGAGGTTGCACCAGGTATGGTTTGTTTGGGGGGAATAGTTCCGCTCCTTCAGTACTACACTGTGAGCGTTCCCTAATGCAGCCGACTCCCTGAACAGAGCCATACCGCCAAATATTTATTATCAACTTTAATTGCAGTCTATTCAGTACAATTCCTAATCATTTGTTACTGTCCAATGTGTTCTTGACTTAATGGACCTGACAGAACTGAACTTCATCTCCTTCTCGGAGGCTTCCTTAGTACAGTAGCAACAGTAGCAATGACGTCGACATTAGAAATGTTTATAATATTGCTCATTTGTTTTTACCAAATGCCAAAAGATGGGACAATAGTGTGCTGTACTAATCCTAAATCCAGGGAACAAGCTTTTTTTGCACTTCTGGTTCTTATTCCCAAAGTCAGTGTTATTTTTGAATGTATTGTTATTTATTTTTATTTTGTTGTTAAATGCCTCAAATAAGGTTTTCACATTTCACTCATAAAATGCATCAATAATACCCCACTTATTATGTTTTGAAATCTTTTACATGTCTTGAAAAAGCCAGCAAGTGACTAAATGGGACCACCTAGGAATTCAGGGACATTTAAATGTCACAAATTCATTTACTCACTCTCTTACAGCTTTCATTGTGTTTCTTTTTTCTCTACCCCAGTCTAAACAGGTTAAGTTTCCCAAGCAGATTTTTTGCCATTATCCAGATAACATTCAGTCTCAAAATAAAGTCAAAGTGACGTATGACTTTGTGTGGGTTGTCCCAAATGGGCACGCGTGAGAGTTTTGCCCTACACCCGTCAGAATACTCACTCCAAATGCTCAGGAGAAATTAATGCTCACTTTTGAATGGAATTTACCCTGAGACGAACCGCACAAAGCCCTGATTTAATTGGAATCGGATAGTCTCGCGGGTGCTTCATTGGACCGGGCAGTTGTTTTGGAGCTTGTCCACCTTACATAAGATAGCCGTCAGAGATTTAAAGCTGCACTGTGTGATTTTTACCCCCATCTAGCTGTGAAAATTTATATGACCATCCAGTGAATATTAGTTTCTGATTTTGAACTACGGTGGCCAATGTAGTCCAAGATTAACATGGCTTCCAGTTCGACCTCGTCCATGAGTGTTAACTCAAACGTAAACGGGAAAGGCGAAGCTTAAATTAACGGGTATGTCCCTCTTTGGCTAATGTACTTTCAAGATGGAGGGGCAACATGGCGACTGACATTAAAACCCCTTACCTGTATGTATTTTCAATGGCATATTATACACTCATGAGAATATTTTATTACTTGAACGAAGTAAATATACATTAACGAGTACATAGATTTTGAGTGTTTTTTAGCTAAGAATAAAGTAAAAGAGTTACACAGTGTTGCTTTAACTAAGGTAATATGTAACCCTGATTGTAAAATAGATGTATGTTTTGCATATTGAGTGCAAAATATTTCTGTTGTCGGACACTTGGAGGGCTTTCAGGAATCTTCTTCACTGCAGGATTGAAGTACCATAAAGCCACATGCTCTTGCAGAAATAGACAGTGGTGATAATTACCTTCCAGTTGTTACCAACTACGGATGTGTGTATGTGCGAGTCCCTGTTGAAGAGGAGTGTTTTGATTAGACTCCATTCAAGTCCTGACTGCACCGCTCTGTTTTGCCTGTGATTTAAATCCATGATGGTGAATATGCTGCAATTACGCCAGTCAAAAAAAAAAAAAAAAAAAAAAAAAACTGTTCTCATTCAGCAAGCTTTCCATCTTGGGGAGAAGTGGGGATGTTTAATATTAATCATTTAACCTAAGAGTAAAGGTATGGAAGCTTGTTTCCGCCATAGAATGAAAAATATAAAAGGTAATTGCGACTTTTATCTCACAATTCTGACTTTTTTTCTCACAATTGCGAGTTTATTTCTCGCAATTCTGACATTATTTCTCAGAATTGCGAGATGGAAAGTCAGAATTGCGTGATATAAAGTCGCAATTGCAAGATATAAAGTCAGAATTGCGTGATATAAAGTCAGAATTGCGAGTTATAAAGACAGAATTGCGAGTTATAAAGTCGCAATTGCGTGTTATAAAGTCAGAATTGCTTGATATAAAGTCGTAATTGCGTGATATAAAGTCAGAAATGCATGATATAAAGTCAGAATTGTGAGTTATACTATTTTTTTTCCCCTTTAGAATTGGCCTGATAAGTCGCAATTGCGAGTTTATATCTCACAATTCTGAGAAAAGATGTCAGAATTTCGACATATAAACTCGTAATTATGTGTTATAAAGTCAGAATTGTGAGATGTAAACTCACAATTGTGAGAAAAAAGTCAGAATTGTGAGATAAAAAGTCGCAATTCTGACTTTATATAACGCAATTCTGACTTTATATCACCCAATTCTGACTTTATAACTCACAATTGCGACTTTTTATCATGCAATTCTGACCTTTTATCTCGCAATTGTGAGAAATAAAGTCAGAATTGCGAGATATAAACTCACAATTGTGAGAAAAAAAGTCGCAATTATTTATGTTATTTTTTTATTCAGTGGCGGAAACAAGCTTCCATATAAAGGGGTCCCTCTACCACGGCCTTAAAGGCGGTGTTCATAACTGAGGCTGTTGCTTTTTTTTGTTTTTTTTTCAGTGTCATTATTTTGATTGATTTCAATCATTTATTGCTAAAATGTGATTATGTGATAGGGCGCATTGTATAGACCCACACTGTGCCTGCTTGCTTCTGCCGCCGCTGCTGATTATTTCTCCATTTGACTGCTGTAACCTTTAGCTCAAGTGTTGCTTACAGAGCCGGGGGTGCACCTCGCATCTGTTAACAAATGAGCCGTATTTTTGCTCTGCCACGACAAATTATCGAAGTACGAGCAGGCATAAACGAGCGCGTACCGGGTGTTGACATTTTTGTTTTTGTCATTCATTTAGCTTAAATAACGAGTGAGTCGCTACTGCTGCTGTCATTCTTTACTCTAACGCTGCTGCCTCTGCAAGATCCCTCCTTCAAAACCCTCCCTAAACCATCTTGTTTGACAGATTAGTTGATCTCTCTCTCTCTTTTTTTTACTAACACTGAAGCCTCTAAGTGGATTTGTCATTATTTATCTTCTGCCTTTACCCCTTCAAACACTAACATGAAAACCTCCATGGAATGTGAGCCATCTGTTTGCCGTTGACAGTGTCCAAAGAAATTGGATCTGTAATAACAGATATTTTTTTTGTTGTTTTTTCTCATTCTTCCTGGGAAGATATATTCTAATGGAGGGCGGAGAAATTAGTGTCATTTTGTGGTATGGTTAAACTTGCTTTAAAATTGCCAGTAAATCATTTTTTTTCAATCGTTTTAAAGCTTCTGTGGAGTTTATGGTATGTAATTTTACTCTCCCTCCCTTGTTTTTTTTTTCTTTTTTTGAAGCGCGCAGGGGTTGGACTCCCTACGGTAAACAAACTGCATTATATGGTAGATATCACATTCTAATTTGTCTAGTTTGGTTTGGCCCTTTCTTTTTATCTCTTTTTGCTTTTACTGTGCAGAAACGACTAAAGAAAAGTTTAAAAATGGCATCAATCCCCAGGTGCCATGCAAAAGTTCATTTTTTTGCAATTTATGTACATTGTTTTTTTTTTATATACCACTCACAATCCTCCTCACCCATATTCTTATTAAAATGCTTTTTGTTGTATGAGTTCTACCATTAATAACGCATCCTATTTGGCTCTCTACGGTGGGAATAAACGATGCTGTAAGCTGCTGTAGGCGGAAGACTTCAGTCTGAGCCGCTGGGTTTGTTTTCTCAGACTGACAAAAACATATTTTTATGCTTAATGTAAATGCATAAATATTGCTCCAACACCCATCTCCTTGGACTAATACTTGCAGATCAGACATTTTAGGTAATGAACAGACAAATTTTGAAAAAACCTCCCAGTGTCAGTCAAAGTAAAAGGGCAGTAGGAGCTCTTTCAAAGCATTTCATAATTTCTCAAATAAATAAAATCAAAAACAAACCTTTGTTTGACTGCAGCTCTTGTGCAGCGTTTCTGTCCACCTGCTCCATTTCCCCTCATTTTCCCCCTTTGATGTTTGCTTTTATTAAATGTTGCAGCGTTTCATACAGAGTTTGCGGTGCACTGTATGATGTAGCATTTAATAAGTGTGTTTTGCGTAGAAACGTCCCTTAAAATGCAGTCCTCTCAAACATTGTATTCATGTCTGCTAAGTTAATGAAGAATAACAGGAGAGAAGGGCAATGAAGGCTTTTATTTGAACTGTAGAACTACTGAACATTTATATAGCATTAAAATGGTAAAGATCATTAGTGCTACTGTAGGTGGTATATGACTTATATACAAATGTCTATAAATTATTTTATACATTTAACAACACAATACTGTATTTCCCCCAGTCAAGATAAAAATAAAATAAAATAAATCATCCAGTTTGAAGATTTGTTGATTATAATGGAAGGTATTTGGTTTTGACACATTGTGTAGATAACTTCAGGTTTCTTTTGGTTACCAAGCAACGTCTTGACCCCAATTAATAGAATTCAACTGATTCAGTCGCACATATCCACCGTTTTCCAGTGGCTTTACACTTGACAATTTTTTAGTCAAGTATTTTTTTATATTTATTGCTTTTAACTGAAATATTGAATAATGTAATGTTATCATTTATAAATATATGAATGGTGATGTGAATAATCTTCTCTATTAGTTTGCAAGTAAATATTCCATTTTTTTTATCTCAACTATACTATCTAAACTTAAAGGACAAGTTCGGTATTTTACAATTAAAGCCCCGTTTTACACAAAAATCGCTGCAAAAGATGCTTTCCAACAGGTTTTATCGTAGTTTTAGTACAACGCCATTGACTTGTATTGTATGTTCTGTGATGTACGGGATTACTCCGGAAACGGAAATGGGGTTGTTTGTATTCTTTTTGTAGTCTTATGCAGTCGCGGTAACATAGACTACATTATACAAGTGGTTTGCTTGCAATTGGTAAAGGTGCATTAGCGCCACCAACTGGGCTGGAGTGTCTATTATTCAAGCTCTCGATGGAAGAATGTACGGTTGTGAGGCGTTCGGGAAAAAAATGTTTAGTTTTACGACAAATGGGAAAACACCTGTTGGAAAGCATCCTTTGCAGCGATTTTTGTGTGAGCATATCATTGACCAACCCAGACCCCTCGGGATGAGTTTTATGTGTTTTATAAAGGATTGTTCCTGTGCACCTATGCTACCATTGTAGAGATGCGGGGGTGCTACCACAGAATCCGAAAATTCTCAGGAAAGCAGCATCTGTCTAAAAAAAACAATCTTAACCATTCTATTTTGTCAGAAATGATCTTAAAACAGGGCTTTAATTGTAAAATACCGAACTTGTCCTTTAACAAATATTAAATATGATTTGGCTATTGAAAAATAAACATTACATAGACGTTTAGTGAGATAAATTGCTTTGAGAGAAGGTTCTATGCAGTTTATCAATTATGTTTAAATGTTCACATTGTGTCAATGCTAATCTAACATGCCATTGACAGTCCTTTCTAATTTCCAGCTGCCTCACACTTAATGACCTTGGGCAGCCGAATGTAGGTGTTGTGCTTAAGCACACTCACTCTTTATATGAATTGAAAAGTGGGAAATTACAAAAGTGGATAATGATTGTGGCTGCCATACAGCTGATATGAACCCCTCTGTCTTGGGATCGGAGAAAAGACTGACCTCCCCTTACCCTTCTCTTCTTGTGGAAAAAGAGCACATCTTTTTTCCTCATGCACTTTGTTGTTGTGATTTTTGTCTTTAAGTAGCTGATGACGTGGCGCTTTTTATCGCATGTGCGACATGTTTTTATATAATACGCAGCTTGTATGCCATTATGCACCTGCATAATTTGCTTCTACTGCATGTGTAGGTAACTATTTTCTGTTGTTGTTGTTGTTGTGTGGTGGTGCTGTACATTGATATATTTTATTATGATTTTTTGGTGGGGCTTTCTTTTCCCCTCCATGTTTGGCTTTCTTTCTCTTATCTCTTCTTAAGGTTCAGACAAAATACTAGGTTTCAATTTCAGGACAATGCAAACCATCTATAATTTCCCTCAAACAAGCTGCATTCTTTCCGGCTTTGCCTGCTTGTCCACAGTAATACTAATGTTCACAGAATATTTGACGACATTGGAGATGGAATCTGAAATCCTCTCTGTCTGTCGGCATGGAAACGCCTCAACCCTGAGCGTTTATTAAGACTGTAAGAAAACCACCTGTTTTGGATGTCTGCCAGTGTTTCCACACTTCAGTATTAACATTTACAAATGTTGTAAATCTAATTCTGCTCTTGAGAGATCATAAACGACTCTTTAGTCTAGCCATATCAAGTCCTGGAATTGTAGCCTAAGATGTCTTAACCATCATGCATGGCTTGTGTATTAACAATCTTAAGGCTATCGCTACCCAAACACCTTCAGAGTATTTCTTTTCAAGACATCCCTTAGACAATGTGTGCAGTTAATCTAGTAGTTGACCAGAACTGACCACAAACATGAATAAATGCAACCTCTGTTATACTAACAACCATTTTTGTGTCTGAATCCCCCCCTTTTATACTAATCTGCACAGTCACCCTTAACATCACTTGCTAACCCACTCAACATATAGTGATTCCTCTTAGTTCCTGACGCCATACACCTTCCCTTCCTGTCTCTCCTCTCCAACACTGACTAGTGCACAGTCCAGCACACATGACAGCATTCTCTCATTCAGAAAGCAGCAATAGCAGACATAAAAATGGCTTGATCCCTTTGCAAACGTATGCTTAGAGAAGCAGAGGAACCCCCACGTGAAACAGGCCAGTTTTTTAGTTGAGGCCACCAAGGATTGCGGGTGTTTCTTAATCAAAAGATTTCCCACGTTCCCTCTCTTGTTTCTTTCCCCTCTCTTTTCTATCCGTCCGTGGCTTTTATGCAAACAGGTGACGATATCGGTGGACGGGCTGCTGACGACCACTGGCTACACCCAAGAGGACTACACCATGCTGGGTTCGGATGATTTCTTCTACGTGGGCGGCAGTCCAAACACCGCGGATCTTCCCGGCTCCCCCGTGAGCAACAACTTCATGGGCTGCCTTAAAGATGTGAGTGCTGTTTTGAACCTTTTTGTTCTTTACATTGAATTTGGGTCGAGGCCTTCTCAAGGAGGACCTGGTTAATGTTCTCTCTGTTTGGCGAGCGTTCTACCTCTTCCTTATCTGTCCTTTTCCTTTCTCCTCTCTCTTTCGTGTCCATTCGCACCCCTTCGAGCATGTCCCATAATTTATGTCATGTCTATACCGTTGAAGTTCCAGCTTTACTATCCTGACAGCCAAATTAAAAATTGATTTCCTCTATGGATCCCCTTTCGACTGTCCCAGACTCTCCATCTCTGTCTCGTTGACCCCGGACTCTATTAATCACCACTCTCTACCTGCTCAACCGTACAGTTAGTATCAGTGTCCCTCTTCAGCAGGAACTTGAGCACTCCCTTATCGTGCCTCTGATAGAGACACTTTAAACATCTACAACGTTGTTACGCTTTTGGGAGTCTTGTTTTTGTCGCATCGCTCTTTCGTTTTCATTTGCTCTTTTGTTGTGCAGGTACTTTATGTCCATGTTTTCCCCCATGTTGACTGCATCTACCTGTGTAGCATTTAATTAGGCTAGTTTGTCAGGGTAAATATATACCCTCTCAAGTCGTTTGTCAAGTCCTTGTTAGGCTGGAATGTTTGGTGAGCCTTGTTTTTTCTTTTTCTTGCCTTTGATGGTATAATATATGGAACCATATATTTTGATGTTTTTTTTAATCCAAATTGACATCCATTGAATTCAAGGTATCCGTTTTTGCTGTTCATGCATTCCCTGGCAAGTGAACCTTTGACATTGAGGCTTCTTGAGCTACAGGGATACTGGATAATCCATTTGGGATGAACAGTTGGACCCTTGCTACAGCATGGTGGAAAGACAAATCAGTTTTCTTTTTTGGTTTTAATTTTCTACGTTATCTTTGCAGTTTTTGCGTGTATTGAATGTTTATCATCAAAGAAATTCAATAAAATGGAGATTTAAAATGGCCCCCAGACTAACGTTTGAGAGCAGTAGCACTGGTGCCACTAAGCCTACGTTCAGACTGTCAGTCCAAATCCGTTTTTCGTGCATATCCGATTGAAATCCGATCAGAATTAGCAAGTGTGAACTGTAAGAAAATCATATAATGTGATTTTTACAAATCTGTTTCGAGCCAAAACCATATGTGGTTGAAATCCTTTACAAATTGCATTTCTGGAAATCCATTTCAGTCTGATTGCTCTGATGGGATTATAAAATAATTGTTTTCTACGAAGTCTTAGTTGTCCTACATCTTTAAACTTTTAGGTTTACAAATCACCACATTTAAAATATCACAATTAAAAATGAATAATATTTATAGTGCTGGAAAATGTGTGAAGCACTTGTAAAGTGCTTGAATTTCACTATCAAGCGGTTGTACGAACCCTGATGAATAATGTATTTAAAAAAAAAATCTGTTTCTGCTGCAATACCATGGTTACGGTTAGCGTTACTACATTAAATCTATGGTGAATGTTGATGGTTTGTAGACTTAAAGACTTCTACAACTTGTTTGTTCATGGCACATTATTTCTCCTGGTTCCCACCGGTTTCTCCTAGTCCATCTGATATGGTTTATAACAGAGGATTCTACACTGAATTTGATTGCTTCTCACTATGTCTTGCAGCATTTTTATTAATACTCCGGCAAATTCAAATGCTGGATCTCCCAGCACTGTGTAGTAATGGTGTCATCGAGAGTAAACCACTTTTTAAACTCTCAAATGCGGACCCAGTGCGGTTGCATGACGGCCCTGCCTATAAAGCACATATGAATGCCTTATTCTGCATGAACATTCTCTAAATCTCTTAATCCTAAACATAACTACTACAACTACCTTACTAACTATTAATAGTTGTTTTTTTTTCCGTCAAAAGTCATAGTTAATACTAGTGAATGTGTTCCCCTAGCTAAAGTGAGACGGAAACGAATGCTTACTGTGTTCACACCAGCCGCGTCTACCACGTCTAGTTATACGATTTCAACACTTTGCATTCAATACAAAATTAATATGTCTCATATATTGAAGCCAAGTTTTATGTGATAAAATATTTGCTTTGTTGCATATTAGAACTAGCCTGGGTTTCTCCATTCTGCCTTGCTGTAGCGCGATTTTATTCTCGCTGCTAGGCAGTCTGGATACCATGAACCAAATTTCCCCCTGAAATAGGGAACCAATCACAGAACGGGGAGGGAGCACAGGCGCATTTGATTGACATTCGTAGCACCCAATAATACGGCTCTGGGCATTCGTAAACCACGCCTCAAATACGAGAAATTAAACATGTGGGTTCCAGACCACGTTTCATTCTCAATGATACGTGGTCTAGCGTTAGCCAGGCTACATTAGAACCACACCAGGCATTTAGTCATATTACAAAATAATTTATTGAAGCATCCAGATACTTCACCACGTGACAGCAGCAAGCAGCTAGGCTCCTGATTGGGTAACGCGGCTCGAATTGACGCCAAAGTTCAGATCTCACGCGGCAGATGTGAATTCGCGCGAATGCACAAAAAGCACTTAACAAAATCATTCGATCTTGATGCGCGAATGAGGCGTATTCGCATCTACCGTGACGTGCTCTACGCCTCATTCGCGCCGTAGGAATTTTTACGTGCGTAACACATCTTTGCATTGACTTAACATTGAAATCACTCACGCCTGACGCTCTATTCACGTCTGGTGTGAACGCACCATTAAAGATCTAATAGTGAAGCCGGAATATTAAGACACAATAGTGAAGCGTCGAGATTCATACGATTAGGCTGTGCAGTTGGAGATGGTTTGAAACGTTCTCATTGATGGATCCCTCAGATTTTTTTTTTTTTTTTGTGTATGGTCTCTGCCAATAATTGCATTTTTCATGTTCCCGTGCTCAGTTGGCACCTCTTGTTTTGCTCCTACCTCTCCTTTTATTTTTCTGTCATGGGCTTTTGTGTTATTTTCAGAAACACTCAAGTTCACACCCAGCAACAAAGCATCAGTCATCATCTTCGGACAGAGAGAGAGAGAGAGAGAGATAGAGAGAGAGAGTGGCTGGTGTAAAAAAGAAAAGCATGTTTGCTGTGCTGGGCTGATTCGCCCATCTGGCTGTAGAGACAGCACATGTGACGGAGATAAAAAAAAAAAAAAAATCCACCCCTGGGGACATTCACAATGCATGTGTTTGTAGGACTGGTATTTTCGGACCGGTTTTGCTTTGTGTTGTACCGTGGCATGTGTGGGCTAGACATCATCCTCGATCAAGATTTCTCAGTTGACATCACTTAATACATGCACTGCTTATGCGTGCGATTCAGAAAAACACTTGAGCTAATGTTAGCGTAGGATGATTCATCATATTAATGAAAAATAATATCGATTAGCCGAGGGTTTTCTGGAGCGCTCCGGATGGGGTCGCTAGGTTTATGTGATCCACTCATGCCTCGAGTATTTAAAGAGACTGCTGTGTTTACTGACTTGAAAACCGTGCCCCAGAGGTGCGTACATCATCTGCAGTTTGTTTGTACCAGTGGGCAGCGTGCTACTCCATTCCACCCTTTAGCATTCAAGTGCTTTCTTTTTTTCTCCCCATCCCAGGTGGTCTACACCAATAATGAGTTCAGACTGGAGCTCTCCCGCCTGGCTGAATTGCGTGACCCCAAGGTCAACCTCCACGGCGACCTGACCTTCCGCTGCGAGGATGTCGCCGCATTAGACCCTGTCAGTTTCGACGTGCCGACCGCTTACGTAACCCTTCCGCGCTGGAACACCAAGAAAACCGGCTCCGTGTCCTTTGACTTCCGAAGCACCGAGCCCAACGGCCTCTTGCTGTTCAGCCACGGGCAGCCGCAAGGTTCCAAAGATCGCATACCGAAGGTGGACTTCTTCGCCATGGAGCTGCTCGACGGATTCCTCTACCTGCTCATGGACATGGGCTCCGGGAGCATCAAGATGAAAGTCGGGAACAAAAAGGTCAATGACGGAGAATGGTGCCACGTGGATTTCCAGAGAGAGGGCAGGAAAGGTTGGGATACTGCAAGATCAGCACACACATTATTCTCCCGTTTAAACCGGTGGTGTTGTTAACCTGCCGCCTTTTTCATTCTGCCGGCATCGAGTCCCTCTGATATGCATACTTCACAAACTGCTAAATAAATCACTGTAGTCCATTTTCTCTACCTCTCATTACCTCTCATTAATGTAAGAGCTCAACTCTTCGCAGTTTTAAAGTAGCAGGGCCGGCATGGGATTTTTGCAAATCCCGGGGGAAGAGGTTGAAGACCTTTCCACTAGCTGAGCTCAGGGAAAAAAAGGAATAACCATGGACTGCTAATGCTAAATTAATGAAACTTCACTTTAAAAAAAGAAAAAAAATAAACCTTTTGTGGCAGCTATTGTACAGCAGCTACACTGATTTCACGAGTTACCATAATGAAAGTCTTCGAGGATCAGTAGTAGCGGCATTAATTAAATTAGTTCTAGTTAATTATTAACTAGGGTTGTCAATTTAACAGTGTATTAACTGTTACTACAAGCAACCCGGGTTATGCGGTTCATGAGTGTAAATTTCCGTCCGTCTATCCGTCTATAGCTCTATCATTCTTTTTGTGTTTCTATTAGAGCTGTCAAACGATTAATCGCATCCAAAATAAAAGTTTGTTTTTACATAATATATGTGGGTGCACTGTGTATAATTATTTTGTATATATATAAATACACACAAATGCATGTATATTTAAGAAAAAAAATATTATTTTATATATAAAATATTTGTATTTACATATCATATAAATTATATATAAATCTATAGACTATATACATGAAAATATATACAAGCATGTGAGTGTATTTATATTTATAAAATTAATATACACAGTGCACCCACATATATTATGTAAACACAAACTTTTATTTTGTATGCGATTAATCGCGATTAATCGTTTGACAGCCCTAGTTTTTATACATTTATTGTTTCGTTTAATATATCCTGTGTATTGTTTCACCTTCTGTTGGTCCTTCTCTGTCACTTTATCTGCCATTCTATTGATCGGTCTATCTATTTATTGCTCTATTTGCAGTATATGTTATTTTGTCTTGTTCTTTCTCTCTATTGTTCAGTCTGTCACCATGTGTGCCGTTCATTCAGTTTTTCGTTTCTGTCGGTCATTCTGTCAATTGTTCATTCTCTTCTATTATCGCTTTATCGTTCTCCCTGTCCATAAAACAACATTTTTCAGAACGTTTAAACGAGGCTTTATCAAGCCAACATTCAAAGTTCGTCATGACGAAATTAAAATTTGTCTTTAAATTTCAATTTATTTCCGCTTACGTCCCAATTCAAAAATGTTTGCTTCCTCAATTCAAATTGAGGAATTGAATTGCACGGGAAAGACACTGTAAATTCAATTCTAAATGATGCCGAACCTTGAAGGCAACATTCAGCAAATGATTTTGTGACAATATACAGTTTAATCAACATATCATGTAACCAATTTAAAGGGATACTCCACTTTTTTTGGAAATAGGCTCATTTTACAACTCCCCCAGAGTTAAACAGTTGAGTTTTACCGTTTTTGAATCCATTCAGCCGATTTTCTGATATTTAGAAGAGTAACCAGACAGTTTCTGGTCTCATTGACTTCCATAGTATATTTTTTACCTACTTTGGAAGTCAATGAGACCAGAAACTGTCAGTTTACTGATATTCTTCTAAATATCAGAAAATCGGCTAAATGGATTCGAAAACGGTAAAACCCAACTGTTTAACTCCGAGGGAGTTGTAAAATGAGCCTATTTCCAAAAAAAGTGGAGTATCCCTTTAAAAAAATAAATTCTAAATTAATTGACAATCTTAAAATAGGACTAAATGATGATGTATAGGTTCACAAGTAGATGAGCACTGATATATTGGTAACTCTTTACAATAAGGTTCATTAGTTAACATTAGTTAATGAATTTACTAACATGCACTAACCATGAGCAATACATTTGTTACTGCATTTGTTCATCTTTGTTAATGTTAGTTCATGAAAATCCAGCTGTTCATTGTTTGTTTATGTTCGTTCACGGTGCATTAACTAATGTTAACAAGATTTTAATCAAGTATTAGTAAATGTTGAAAATAACATTAACAAAGATTAATATGTGCTGTTCATATTAACTAATGTAGTTAACTAATGTTAACTAACGAACCTTATTGTAAAGCGTTACCAATATATTAAATCTTCTTTTCCTGTCTCCTAGGCTCCATCTCCGTTAACGGCCGTAGCATGCCCTTCTCCACCAATGAGGGCAGTGAGATCCTCGATCTCGATGGAGAGATGTATCTGGGGGGTCTGCCGGAGGACAGCGGCGGTCTTCCTCTCCCGCCAGAGGTTTGGACCGCCCGCCTCAGGCTGGGTTTTGTGGGTTGCGTGAGGGACCTCTTCGTAGACGGCCGCAGCAAAGACCTGCGGCGTTTGGCGGAGCTTCAGAGCGTTTCGGGTGTCAGCAGCTTCTGTACGAGGGAGACGCATCGGAGGTGCAGCTCGGAGCCCTGTGCCCACGGAGGCCGCTGCCACGAGGGCTGGAACCGGCATGTCTGCGACTGCACTGGAACTGGATATCTGGGTGCCAACTGTGAGATGGGTGAGTAAAGTAGGGCTTAAAGCAGTAGGGAGGGAGGATTAAACATTGGATTACCTCTCACCGATGAGAGCATTCTCATAAAGAAGTGCAAGGCTTCAGTGCTTTTTCATATATTTTTATATTGAGATAGAGCTGCACTTCAGCTCTATTCATCAGATCCCACCTGCCTAGACCTTTGTTTGCTGTTGCGGTGTCATTTCTGAGTCTCTCCTGCCCTCTGCTGTCTGTTACTAAGAATTACAATTTGACCACCCAATGTCCACCTCAGACATGTTACTTGTGACTGCAACGGTGCACATACAATTTTAGTTGTTATGAGAAGCAAATAACATTGTTATACTACTATAAGGAAATTATTAGCTTGTAGCATTGTTAGCTAGTGATGAACCAAATGGCCGAGTGAATTAACAAAGTGATGTTATTATGGCTTGATTTTGCTATTTGTGTGACTCTATGGTCTGGTTTCACAGAAAAGGCTTAGATTAAGCCAGGGTTTGGCCTTAGTTCAATTAGGACATTTAAGTAGATTTTATGAACACACATTAGAAAAAAAAAACTACAAATGTGCATCTTGAGACGAAATAATGGCAGTGACGCATTTTAAGATATTTTCGTACAAGTTGCTTTCAGTTAAAACAGCTCTTTTAATCTGGGACTAAGCATAAGACTTGTCTATGAATATTGTGTGTATTAAACGCATAATAATGATACAAATATTACTACTGCTACTACTACTACTACTAATAAATATATTATATATACATATTTTTTTAAATTTAATTTGCATTTAATTGAAGTAAATATATATATATATATATATATATATATATATATATATAATTTTTTACTAATTTAAATGATAATTTATCTACAATATGACCAATTAACATGTTAAATTATTATTTTTTATTATTTTTTTTATTATTTATTGCATTACGAAATATCTCCATGCCTGTTTTTGCCATTCCTGCTTCTCCCTACACTTGAGAATTCCTGTCCAATAAATGGACATCTTTAGCACACGTGTAGTTTTGTTTACAAATTTTGGTTCACTTGGAAAAAGAGCAGTGTGAAAGTGAACCGTACCAAAAAAAATAAATCAACATTGTATTTGTTCCTGACCAAAGCAAGTGAACTATCAGACTTTCCTGGTGTGAATACACAAAACTCTGAAAACTTCAAACATTTTCTCACAGTAATTATTAGATACATCGTCACTATCCGTATATATTGTTGCATTTTTTGTATTGCGATATATTGTGACACAAGATATTGTTGCACCCCTATTATGGAGTTAAATTTGTAGTTTTTTTTTTTTTAATTTGTAGTTAAAAACCTTGTTTTCAAATATATATATATAAATTTATATAAAATACATAAAAAAAGAGAAATATGTGGCTATATGTAACAAATGTGAACTATAGTCCCAACTGGGTCAGCAGAGAAGATCTTTATTTTTGACACCTGTGTTTTCTGATTGAGTCTCTATTTTCCTGATCTCTCAGAGTCCGCAGTGCTGAGTTATGACGGCAGCATGTTTCTGAAGATCCTGATGCCCCACGCCGTTCACACTGAGGCTGAGGACGTGTCTCTGCGCTTCATGTCGCAGAGGGCTTACGGTCTGCTCATGGCCACCACCTCCAAAGAGTCCGCCGACACCCTGCGCCTGGAGCTGGACGGGGGAAGGGTCAGACTCACCGTCAACCTAGGTAACCATTCACCCCTGACCTCTGAATGCAAGGCACTCGTAGAACAAGTGCGTTCGCTCCCAGACTGCATTTCACACTCATTTCTCCATCTTTATCTCTTTCTTTACTCTCTCTCTCTCTCTCTCTCTCTCTCTCTCTCTCTCTCTCTCTCTCTCTCTCTCTCTCTCTCTCTCTCGCTCGTTCTCTCTCTCAATCTCTCTCTCTCATCCTCTCTCGCCTTTGCAGCCTTCAATGGCTATTTTTTTCTGCAGCTTTCAGACCAGACAGCCAGAGAGACCAACCCATGTAGGTTTTTCTTTAGAAGACACATTGAGACATAATTGGGGAGACAGTGGGGAAATTATATGATTTTCAATTTTCCTACATTTTTCTAACTGCCATCTTTGGGTACAAGAAGCATATGATCATAATATTGAAATATATATAAAAAATACAATTAACTTTAATATTAAATTAATATTACATCTCAGAGTAATAATGATTGCTTTAATACTTATTATCATTATTTAATTTCTTGTACCCTTATGTGATGATAATAATAATATTAGTTGTCAGGAATAATATGCATTTAAATAAATTACATTAATAATTAAAAAGAGTGATATATATATAAATATATATATATATATATATATATATATATATATATATATATATATATATATATATATATATATATATATATATATATATATAATGATAACCTGATTAGACAATAATTCTCTAGTCGATAGTCTTGAACTACATACTTGTGTTAAATATGTTAAATTCCATTACATATGTTAAAGATTCAGATTTTAATGTTATACTGTATGTATAATACAATTTGTCCATTAACCTCACAGTCATTATAAAATATTTCATATTGGCTATCATCTGAAAAGTTATATATGAAGAGTTCAGATGCAAAAACATCTAAATGCCATTTAAAATTTTCTTCTAAAATGACCATTTTGATCAAGCTTGTATATTTAAGTTCAGTAATTTCACTTAAATGACAATTAATAGGTAATCTTCATTGCCATTTAAGTGAAATTACTGAACTTAAATATACAAGCTTGATCAAAATGATCATTTTAAAGGAAAATTTCAAATGGCACTTAGAGGCTTTTGCATCTGAACTCTTCATATATATATATATATATATATATATATATATTAAACTTTTAATATATATTTATATATATATATATATATATATATATATATATATATATATATAGCAGTATGTCACATTTCAAAGGCTGTCAAACTTTAGACGGGTAGAAAAACACATAATGAAATTCTTGTACATTTAATATCAAAATATGAAAAGAAATACAATCACACTTCCTTTTTTCAAGCAGAAAGAGAACTTTACCAACCATATGTTTCAATAAGTCTTAGCAGTCTAGCTTTGTTTGTGATGGAAGAAATGTAATTGCCCCCTGATCTCTCCCACCATAAGAACCATATTGTAATTCTTCTAAAGTCTCTCACTGTCCTCTCAGCTCAGGCTCAGACTGGAACTGTCTGTAATCTTCTGTACAAACACACAGTTCACAGGAGAGTTGAGTCTGAGCTAGTCTTTCTGTCTTAAAGCAGTGTGGCAGTGAGACGGGTCCCTGGCTGTCTGTGGTCACTCTTCTGTAGCGGTTGACAGCTTGAGAGTTCGCCACAGCCAAGAGTGCTCGCGCTATTCTATAGGATCAATTATCCTCTGTTATTATTATCCGTCTAGTCATGTAATCAATCAGCCGACTCAGTGTTTGCAAGTTTTTTTTTCCTTTAATGGAGAAAGGATTCCTTGTTAATGCTTTATCTTAACAATACCACTTAATATAACAAACTTCAAAATATATTATCAGGGATTGTTCTATAAAACAAATCTTAAAAAGATCAAGTCTGAGTGAGCTCACAATGATTTTAGTGCTGCTGTAAAATTTATATTAATATTGTGATGATTTTAATGTTCTTTTTATTGATCCTTAAGCTTTCGAATGACTCTGCCATTCAAATAATTTTGCTTTCTTTCTTGGTTCTTCACTTAATTTAAACTTCAGATGCAAGAATGGCTTTAGATTTGCTAAATTAGATATATATTCATCAAATTCATTATCAGATCATTCAGAAATGTATCAAGATATTTGTATATGTAGGTAATACTGCATTCAAAAGTTTGTGTACATTTTTTTTTCTTTTCTTTTTTTTTTTTGAAAGAAATTAGCACTTTTGTTTATCTGAGGTGCATTTCAGTGATCAAATGTGATAGTAAAGACATTTATAATGCCACAAAAGATTTCTATTTCAGATTAATATTGTTTATTTTTTTTATCAAAGTATCCTAAAAAATGTATCACAGTTTTCACTAAAATATTAATCAGTTCAACTGTATTCAATATTGATAAGAAGGAATGTTTTTTTTTTTTTTTTTTGACTGCCAAATCAACATATTAGGAGGATTTCTAAATGATCATGTGACACTAAAGACCGGAAATTCACATGAATAAATAATATTTTAAAATATAAAATGAAATATAATTATAAAAAAATATATATAAAATATTATAATATATAAAAATATAATTTAAAATACAATACGAAACCACTATTTTAAATTCTATTAATATTTCACATTATTACTGTTTTTACTCTATTTTTGAAAAGAAGGAAAAAAAACCTTCTTGGTGGGCTTAACATAAAAATAAAAATAAATAAATAAACCGTAACAACCCCAAACTTTTGAACAGTAGACTAACATGTATGAAATGCATGAAAATTAATATAATTTTTGTTCATTTATTGAATCCTTTAAAGTGCATTGTTAGCAAGCTTTTATCATGTATACAATATTCAGCCATTTCCCGCCCTCTGATTTAGAAATATAAAAAACAGCCTTTTCAGAGCAAGCATATTGAGAGTATATCAAAAGGTTTTTTAAACCGAGCATGAGCTCTTGGCTGATGGTGCAGACTGCCCTTGCCTACAGTCATACTGGCACCACCCACATACAGGAAGGAGGCAAAGCACAGGCTAAATACAATGCTGTGTGTGTTTGTGTGTACAGCAAACTGTAGATCAATTGCTGGGAGATTCTCAGACGTGCTGTCTCTCATCCTGTTTGTGGGGTGTGGGCCTTTGTAGAGAGGGCCATTCTGACTCTCACCTTGTCCCCGGATGGTTGACTCTGTGCAAAAATTGTTTATTTGTCTGCAGATTGAACCTTGAAGGATGTGGTTTTGAATTTCAGTTCCTTTTCCTTTAAATCTCACCATCTCACTCTCTTTCCCACCAGATTGTATCGGGATAGACTGTAACCTTAGTAAGTGATTCTTTTATCTGCAATGCTATTTTTGTCTCTTACTCTCCTCTCTCTCTCTCTCTCATGCTCATCCAAAGTTTCTTCTCCTCCCTCGTAATCCTGTCGTCCTGCACCGTTCACACAGAATTTCTTTTGAACCTGTTCCTAGTTGGCATCCCTCTCTCTTTCTCTCTCACTCTTTCCCCCAACACCCCCCTCTCTCTTGCGTTCCCTCAATCTCAATCTCTTTTGTTACGCAAAATATGCCGATTTGCTGCGGTGTTTGAAATTAAGCATAACATCTCAACAGTTTCCATTTCAACACCATATGTTTCTCACTGCGCCAGTCTGTTTCATGTCCCTGTGGGACTCTTTTACATAAGGAAAATACGAGAATAAACCATATAATAAAAGAAGAAATCTTCATTTGCCAAATCAGGCGTGAGGTTGAACATTGCCTGTATTTGAGCAGTGTTACATCCCGGTGCAATCCTCAGTATTTAGCAGTGCAGTATTTCTGAAGGTAAGTAGTGTGAATGTTATGGTCAGTATGAGACCAAAGGGCTGTGTGTAAGTGTGTGTACAGTATGTTTATGTGTGTGTAGCTAGATTGGAAACTAATTTTCCTGCAGAGGTTAGCTAAATCTGACAAAAAAATTTAGGGATGTCCTTTTATATTCTAATAATTCTTTGAAGAGTAGAATAGAATTTAAAGGAATAGTTCACTTTAAAAAAAAAAAAAAACTTTTGCTGATAATTTACTCAACCCGATGTCATCTAAGATATACATGTCATTCTTTCTTCAGTCGAAAAGAAATTAAGGTTTTTGATGAAAACATTCCAGGGTTTTTCTCCATATAATGGACTTCAATGGGAACCAAATGCTTCAAGGTCCAAAAGATAGTTTCAGTGCAAACTGCAAACTGTTCAAAGGGCTTTAAACGATTCCAGACGATGAATAAGGGTCTTATCAAGCGAAACAATCGCTCATTTAAATAAAATAACAAAGTTTAAGTTTTATAAGCTCAAATGGTCGCCTTGCTCTGTTCTGTGATGCACGTTCGTGACTCTACTATTCGAACTCGTTCATCAAAATGAACGAATCTTTTCCTGAGTCAACTCGTTCATTTTGTTCATTGAATGAACCAAATGACACAAAAAAAGATTTGTTCATTTTGACAAATGAGTTCGAACAGGAGAGTCACGAACGCTCATCACAGAACAGAGCAAGGCGACCATTTGAGCTTATAAAACTTAAACTTTGTTGTTTTTTTTTAAATGAGCGATCGTTTCGCTTGAGAAGACCCTTATTTCCATTATTTCCAAATTGAATCGAAATTTAAATATTTTGTAACATTTATACATTTATTTACTGTCACTTTTGAGTGCATCCTTGCTGAATGAACAAATTAGTTTTTAAAACCAAATTTTAAATGATTGTGTATATATTTTGTAAATAGCTATGGTAATAAGTAGGATAATATTGTAGTATAATGTCAGCGAATTGTGGGATATTTATTCTTTACTTGGCATGCAGTATAGGCCCTCATATTGGATGCATTTTGTTTTCGGTTTCATCAGTGGCAAAAAAATAAAATAAAATAAGCGGCTACAGCATGTGACTTCATCCTTTTTTTTTTCTTTGTTTGAGGATTAAAGCTTTTTTTGCCATTTGCTATCGGAATTCTAGACTACAAAATGTATGTCACGTACAGTATTTACATGTAAATTAGGCCTGTAATTGTGAGATTTGTCTCTTTAGTACTCCATTAGTCATGAGGAAGTAGGTGTTTGGGCTTCAGGACACAGTTTCCAAAAAAAGCATTAAATCTTTTGCGTAGTGAAAATTTTGACATCTTCACCATTCAAACGCGTCATCAAACATCGTTCATTCATCTGTGATAATGACTCAACAAATTTGGATTTGTGGAATGCTTTTCATTATACATGTTAATAATTCCAATGAAAAACAGATCTATCAGAGCATGATGTGCTCATTTAAATAAACTGTAGAGCCATTACGCACGACATTTTAGCACCAAGTTGGCCCACACAGAATCTGCACCCACTGTTCATAAAGAAATATTTGGATAGGCTACTTACTGTAGGTTATGTTTTGGGTATCAATTACACAATATTCAACCGAATGTAACAGATTTCCCCAAGTTAAGCTCATTTGACATCACTTGTGGCATAATGATGATTTCCTCAAAATATTTTCAGCTTGTTGCTACTTTCCTTTGAAAAAGCAAAAATCTGAGTTATTCACTGGAGCGTTTACATTAGATGTGAATGGAAAAGATTTTTCAACATTAAAATACTCACTGTTTTGATAGTATAGCCACAAGAGTAAACAAAGTGTTAACATGATTTTAATGTGAAAAAAAAATGTTTGTTTACTCTGTATTTAAAAATGTATGCAGTTTTACAACTTTGTTGCATGATAAGATAATGCCTAAAACCATAAAGCATTCATAAAATAACGAGAATGTTACTGCTCAAATACATGCTTTAATAATAGTATGTTCCTTTTATATATATATATATATATATATATATATATATATATATATTTTTTTTTTTTTTTAATATAAGAATACTATAATATATATATATATATATATATATATATATATATATATATATATATATATAATGTAATTATTATATTCTTATATATATATATAATTATATATATGTAATTATTATTATTATGTTATATATTATAAGATTCTTGTTTCTGCTTATAAATCTTCCTAACAATGGCCCTTTTTATGTTAAGTGCCTCAACCGAACCTCATAATGAAAATAAATTTCAAACAACAAATCTAAATGATATGTTATATGTATTGTAAGATTTAGCTATTACTGTATACTAGCACTGCTATTGACTGTCCAGGACTGGAACTTTCCTGTTCTAATTAACATAATATCATGAATTCATTCTCAGTTTCCACCACCAGGTGGCAACAAACACCATCTATTACAGCCTGAGATTTAGTCTCAAGCAAGTGCTTTTTGAAGGACTGAATCTACAAATCATCCTGTTTAAGGGAAGGTAACCTCCTTATCAAAATTTTTACAAACTACGGTAAACGCATTGGATGACGCGTATTAAGTTTTATGGCACATCCGCCATTTAGGAGCCGATTTATCGCGCGTAATGCTCACGGGATGATGAATCTCTGCTTGGTCGTATGTGGATAAGTGCGTTCATAATCAGGCGAGCATGATCATTTGATATGTTAACCTGTGAAAGTGTTTCACAGTCCCCTCTACACTCTCAATATTAACTTGATGGGTATGTCAAACATATTTAGACTGATGGAAGTTTTAATGACAGTAAAATGTTAATTGACTTTTAAATAGACAGAAATGCTGGTAGTTAAAGTAAATTATACCCAATTAGGGCCCTCTGCCATCTGTTAGATGTCTCTCTTTTTTTCTCCTCACCATGATGCGCATTTTAAACAGTTTAGCACGTCATGAATACGAATCAGATTCTGATGACGTTACCATGCAAAAATCTCACATTCATGTTACGTTAACGTTAGGTTTTAATGGATAAGTTACGTTTTTCGACGCCTGAAGCTATAAGATCCAACATTTCTTGATATCTAGCACTGTTCGAACTCGTATTTGCTTACACAGATTGTATTTGTGCTCGAATCCTCAATGCGGTCGCAGTTTTATCCGTGATGCTGAGTAACACAAGGCCGAATCGACGCGTTCGCTCTTAGACTTAAAAGCAGGGATGGGTAACGATTTAAATTTAATTAACAAGCTGCCAGAAGGTGTAGAAAGACAACTCCCCCTCGCTCTGCCTCCTGCTCGCCTATTCTGGGGGGTTTTCAGAGCTAATTAGAGGGATGATATGACATCGACACATTCCGACGCAAAGAGTGTGACACGTACCTGGTCATTAGGAGTTTTACTCGCAGGTATGGACAGCACTGCATCTATAGTGTGACTTTGAGCTCCAAACAGATTGCCTGCAAGATTAAAACCAGATGTTTTGCTTAAACGAAGTCATCCGTGGAAGATTTATCAGATTCCAAGTGCTACAACACCCCTGCAAATAGGCTGACGTTGTTCCTCGGAGGGTCTGTTGACTCCAGCAGAGCCAATTAGAGTAGCCAGCAGTGCGGTCTGAGGGGCTTTGAAGCGCCCTGAAGACTGAGGCAGCTGCATCGGCCTGACCCATTTTTCCACACACACACACCCCAGGCACCTCTGAGCCCACGCCAACCCCGGACCGCAGTGGCCTGGCAGCAGGCGCGTCTCAAAACCGTTACTTTAGCATATTATTGGAGAACTTTCACTGCTGCCGATTGGTTTCGTGTCGGTGGTTGGACTCTTGAGGGTCTGAGATGGATTTGGTGTGTGTACTGTCACTTTAAACCTGGGTGCAGTTTTGTTCCTCGGCCATAAAACTCCTGAGCCTGTTAGGATTATACGCATACCCGGGGCCAATTCAATTCAATTTCAATTCAAGTATAATGCGTTTGTCTCCTGTTACACACTAATGCTCAGGCGTCACCAGTCACTCTGTGTTATAATGAGCAGAACAGTTTTCAATCATTTTTTTTTTTTTTTGGAGAAACAATATTTAAAGACGCCGAATCAATGTGGTTTGTATTTATAAGCGACACATTTAAACGAGAAACAAAGAGCGTGTTTATACAGTAAATAAGTCAATAGCAGAGCTGAACTGGACAATTTTTTATCAAAATGTTCCAGGCGTGACTTTCTGGTGCAAACAGGGATAAAAAGTAGCCTACCCTACGTATGTGTACAATTTAAATATACTATTGGAACTTTAATGTCGTGGGCCTGTTTTTTTTTCTTCGGTTTTTTTTTTTCTGCTGGAGGTCCTGGACATCGTATTCACATTCGTAGCATCACTGATTCTGTCAAATACCAACAGATAAAAAGAAATCTTATGGGGTGGTGATGGCGCAGTGGACAAGACACATGCCTTTGGTGTGAGAGATCCGGGTTCGAATCCACTGTGAGACACCAATGTGACCCTGAGCAAGACACTTAACCCCTAGTTGCTCCAGAGGTGTGCGAACTCTGATATCTATAGCAATTGAAAGTCGCTTTGGATAAAAAAAAGCAAAAAATTTTGATCTAAAAGCTAAAAATGAAGCTTCGGGCATGACCATCCCAGTCCCTGACCTGAACCCTATAGAAAATGAGTGGGCTGAACTGAAGAGAAGCGCCAACATGGATCTGGAGAGATTCTGTATGGAGGAATGGTCTCTGATCTCTTGTCAGGTGTTCTCCAAACTCATCAGACATTATTGGAGAACACTCAGAGCGGTTATCTTGACAAAAGGAGGTTGCAAAAATCATTTAATAGATGTCTGCCAATAATTTATTAGAGAAAAACATTACATAAAGAGATTTTCTTTCCATTTTCAATTGTTTACTTCAATGAAAGGTTCGATTTTTGTGAATATATCAAAAGGATAAACAATGCAGATTTATTTCCTCAGCCTTCCTTGATCATATTTACCAAGGATGCCAATAATTTGGACATTGCGTCTCATTCACTAATAATTGGGTGGATTATTTTGTGCTTAGTGAATGAGACCCAGACTGGATAACAAGTTTAGATGGAAAGGGAAAGCTGACTTGCTGAAGAGTTACTGTAGCTTTACCCATTAATAGACACAAACTTTTATGATAATAAATTCCAGCCCAGCTTTACAACAACCCGTAAGGAAATGACCCTTCACAGTAGATTTATAAGGAACTCTGTTTGAGAGCTACTTATGGCAGTTTATCTGTTCAATAAAATACATTACTCACACTTCTGCTGTTTTTACAACATTTAAAATCCCTCAGTTCTCGCCATCGCTGAAAAGCCAAGCCAATCCTGATTCTCATTTATCACGGGTTCTCTTTATGCCAGAAGACTCTTCTCTGATCGGCGTTATTTTTTACAACGGGTGATTACCCAACGGTTCGAGATTTAGCTGCTCCATATCAACCTTTCTTACGTGATGTGACAACTAACCTATGAAGATAGTTACATACTGTACCTTTAAACAGCTGAATATTAGCATAATATATTTTTAAATCTTATTATAAAGATGGTGATATATACTAACATCTTTCTCATATTAAATATTTTGAATAATCCCTTATCCCAAACAAGCGCATCAATTCCCATCTCAGCTGTAGTCTATCATTTAAATTAAATCTAAACTTTGGGAATGTCATTAAAGCCTTCCCCCCCCCCCCCACAAAATTATAGGACATTAAGTTCATATTCATATATAAAAGGCAATAGTCCTTTTTCACAAGAATCAAATTTTACGTCAGCGCAGTGAAACGATTTCACTCGGTGTTTGTGCGATCATGCACAAACATCACCAAACAGACACGTTGAATGGCAAAACTAACTGAATTATTCATGACCTGAAGCTAATTCAAAAGATTTATACATTGCTAGGTCTTCATATAGTTGTGAATTGTTTGCACTTTGCAGAGTAAAGCACAATATTGTCAATATTTGATGTTTTTTATTCTATTTTTGATTAAATGCAGACCTAGTTTGCATAAGAAACTTCTTTCATACATATTACAAAAGAGAATTGATCTAAAGAGGGTGTTTTTATTTTATTTTCTTCAGTTGCAGTGCATTGAGGTTGCTTGGTCAGCTTACTTATCTGTATTGACCAGCATTTCAATACTGGTTCTGTAAAGAATACATTATGTATATACACATACCCTACATAAGGTCACAGAAAGTATTAGAAAAACAGCATATGTACATGTCACGATTCTCCTTAAGGAATGCGTATGTTTTGTGTGGGCGCGTAGTTGTGTGAAATGTAAATCAGTGTGTATGTATACTCATGAGTGTCAGTATGCTTGTCTGCACTCTATAGAAACGTTTGAGTCAGGAGATATGTCCTGTCAGTTCACTCTGAGTACGTGTTTGCATTTGTGTGTGTGTGTGTGTGAGTGAGAGCACCAGGCCTGTGAGTTAGACTGTGCTGTATTGATAAGACGGGAGGCTTGCAGCGGTGTGTGACTTTGGCCCTCTCTCTTTGCAGGTAAAGGACCAGAGACTCTGTTCGCAGGGCATAAGCTGAATGACAATGAGTGGCACTCTGTGAAGGTGGTGCGCCGTGGGAAGAGCCTGCAGCTCTCTGTTGACAATGTGACCGTGGAGGGTGAGCGGAAGACCTCACACACACTGTATATAGACACATGGACAATTATTACAGTTATAATAGAGTCGAGATTCAATCTTCTTATGCCTGCGTACACTACATTCAAATGTTTGGGGTCAGTAAGATTTCCTGGTGGATTCCTTTCAAAGTTTCCACAATATTACTAAGCAGCATAATAAGAAATGTTTCTTGGACACCAAATTGGCATATTAGGATGAGTTCTGAAGGATTATTTGATACTCAAGACGGCAACAATGGCTGATGAATTCAATGTTGCCATTAAAGGAATACATTACATTTGAAATATATTATAACAGGGTTTTTTTTGTTTGTTGTTGATTTATTCTAGTTTTTATTAAATGCTGCCCTGGTGAGCATAAGAAACTTCTTTCATAAACATAAAAAAAAAAAATCTCACTGAACCCAAACTTTTGAACAGTGTATATACGAAATAATATGAACATGACATTTAAAAAGGAAAACATTTCAGACTGAAATTAAACTTTTTTTTAAAGAGAACGGAAACATGCTTACTGTATCCTAACCAGGTGTGATCCATTATTAGCCGTGGTTTCCCCATGCTGCCTTGCCGCAGCGCGATTTTATTCGCCAATTTTATTCGGCCTTTATAATTTAGTATTGAGATGATGTACATTGAGTCTATCATTTCTAAAAATCTCCAAATGCTCCACGTGAAAATGCCTTTTCCAAACTTTTACTATCGTGTCAATTGATTTGTGTTATTTGAAGACGTGAGACTGCACGTGCACGGCCGATTCTCTCTCTCTCTCTCTCTCTCTCTCTCTCTCTCTCTCTCTCGGTTCGTTATGCGCCCAATGAAGCGCAGCAGTCATTCTATTCTACATCACTCACCGATCAAAATAGGCTTTGGCGGGACAAAAATTTGCTTTAGCGGCCGCCAAAAAGCGGACGATCTGATGGTTTCAGAAGATTAACAACCCGAAACTAAAAAAAAACAGATTCGGCCTCTATTTGAGACCGGCTTTTATTTACCCAAACCTGCTGCCACACCAGGCGTGTAAAAGGAAGTATTTGAAGTTAGATCTCTTAAATCTCTGACCCATCCTGTTTTTCCTCGTCTAATTTTCTGTCGCTCTACATACATCATCTGGTATCATTGACCTGATTGGCTTTGAGCTACGTACAGGCGCATTTGAGAGACATTCATAGCACCCAATAATACGGCTCCGGGCATGCTTAAACCACGCCTCAAATACGAGAAAATGAACATGTGGTTTCCAGACCACGTTTCATTCTCAAAGATACGTGGTCTGGCGTTAGCCAGGCTAATCTATTATAGTAGTGATCACTCTTTTTCTCCAGAAACTATGAAATGTAGTTGGTCTAAATTCTTGCAACTCATGGTGATTGAATCATTTAGATTGCTTTTGTGGACCAAATGATCCAATCCACTGGCAAAGTGTGAAGAATAGTTTGTTTGGATATTGCTACACTCTTAGAAGAAAAGGTTCTATATAGAATCTTTAAAGGTTCTATCAGCGCTACGTATTTGGAACCCCTAAAAGGTTCTATACACTCTTAAAAAAAGGGATATAGGGAACCCCCTGAGGTTCCATACTTGGCCAATAGAACCTTTTACCAAAAAAAAAAAAAAGGTTTTATATAGAACAATTTTGGAGTTCCATATATGAAGTGGGGGATGGAACCATTTTTGGTTCTAAATAGAACCATTTCTTCTAAGAGTATAGTGTTCATTTCACGAACAATTCAATATTTTCAGTGAATAATGACTTCAGTGTCAGTATGTTTCTTATAAGAAGTTATCTTCACAGATTTTCACGTTCAGTATACATAGACTTGCTTGACTAGCTGCATCATACCTAGTTAGGGCAGCTTGTTATTCATTCTTCCATGTGGTGACAACTGAAAGATTAAATATAGAACAGTTTTTCAGGTTAAAATTCATCTTGCACATTGCAAGTTCAGCGTTACAGTAGATCCAACTCTAAATTGAACATCAAAAGCTGTACTTGCCTTGGGATGGGCTCAGGCAGCGCGCCGTTCCTTAATATCTTCAGTTCCCAGACCTGACTAATCGAGCGTGTTTGGTTTCGCCACAGGCCAGATGAGCGGAGCACACACGCAGCTGGAGTTCCACCACATAGAGACGGGCATCATGACCGAGCGGCGCTTTATCTCAGTCATGCCTTCCAACTTCATCGGCCACCTGCAGGGCCTCGCTTTCAATGGCGTGCCGTACCTAGACCAGTGCAAGAATGGTGACATCTCCTACTGCGAGCTCAACGCCCGCTTCGGCATGCGCCGCATCGTGGCCGATCCGGTCAGCTTTAGGAATCGAGGCAGCTATGTGGCGCTGTCCACCCTGCAGGCTTACGCCTCCATGCACCTCTTCTTCCAGTTCAAGACCACCAGCCCCGACGGTCTGATGCTGTTTAACTCTGGAGACGGCAGTGACTTCATTGTGATTGAGCTTGTGAAGGGGTGAGTGGCTGAAGAAAAAGTTGTTTATTCCTGTGATTTTACTCCAGCAACATCTTTTACATTTTTGGCTTGTAGTTAAAGGGGACCTATTATGCCCCTTTTCGCAAGATGTAAATCAAATATTTGAGATTGCTTGTCCCGCATGAAAAAAAGAGAAGTATTCTGCCCATCGGTCCTGTTTCCAAAGGAATTTTGCTTTAGGAAACAAAACTATTATCATCAATTGATTCATCAAGTGTGGTCTTTAAATGGCAGAAATATAGGATGCTGCATTTGACTCCGCCCTCTGCTCATCAAACCAATCAGAGAAAAAGCTCATTGAATAAAATCTGTTCATTATTAAAGGACTTTATGGCTTAGTCCAGAGGAGCGCATCACTATTGTCCATACTCATATTGCTAAAGACTGCATTAATCATTCAAATCGAATGAATAAAAGCCATTTGATTAAACTATGAAATTAAGACAGGAACTATAAAGAAGAGATTAGAATAGAAGATATCAGAACATCACTGCACAAATTTCAGAAATAGGCAGGGTATTATGAAATGATAACGCTGAGAACAACCTGATTGGGAAGAGAGAGAGAGATGAAATTAGGGTGCAATATAAAGTAAAGCTTTCTAAGAGCTCTACGTGTTGGAAAGCCAGAGAGACCACGAGAAAGAGACCTTAGCTAAAAGCAAAAGCTTCCCAAACTATATTATTCTCTGAATTGTGAGCTTGCAGTCTCATTTGAATGTGATGAAAAAGACTGTATTGTGAAATAATGCTAAGACAACACTTCTTTGCACTCAAAAACATACAGGCTGACTAGTGTAGTCCGAATCAGGAACATGACTCTTATTGTCGGCTTGTTTAATGATTTCCCCCCAACAATTTCAGGCTCTCTTCCAAAGCATAGTTAGCTGCTTCTGAAGGTGTCATAGGGACTTTTCCAAAAGGCAGGCATCTTAATTATGTTGCCTACTAAGAATTCATGTTTTGGCCAAATGCAAATGTAAAGCCTTTAACCCAATATTCGCATCGCATGTGCTATGAATTTTATTATATGGAGTTAGACAAACTCTGTTGAAAAAAAGTTGATTTTGAGTTTGTTGTCCTCATATGTGGGGTCTATCACATTTTGAAAATCTTATAAGATATAAAAAATCTTTTGGTGTGTACCCAGCATTTGAAGGCAGCTGTCTATGTATGTACTGTAGGCAGTATGCAGCAAGATGGTTCAAATGGCTTTGGAACAGAGCTTGAATCTGTCTGAATCCATCACTAAATCTGACCCAAAAAGCCTCATACAGTACTGAAACGTGCTGTTCATATGACAAATGTGCAGTTATTGATATTTGCATATAAACAAACATTTGCTGTGCTTTTTTAGTAAATATTTGTTAACTTTATTTTAGGATCCAGTTCTCATTATTAACTAGTTGTCTATTAGCATGCATATTACTAGGAAATTGGCTGTTTATTAGTACTTATAAAACACATATTAAGGCGAGACACTACAGGTGAATAGTAATTTTTTTTAACTAGCAGATATCTCCATGAAACTTTCCCAGTTGAATACCTACATTAAGATGAGAAAAAAATATATATTACAAGTTTTCTGTAATTTAATGTTTAAACATGCAAATGAAGCATTATCTAATTAAATATGCTCTAATTTGCATTTATAAAAAAAAAAAAAAAAAAAAAAAAAAACGAAATTTGAGTATTGGATAAAGCCAGGTTCAAAATTATTTTTTCATTGTGTTCACATATTAGATGAGAAAATATCTAGTTTTGTTATTCTGTAAATCAGATTATACTGTCAATTGCCTTAAAAAATTATTTTCGCCATGTTTTTTTTTTTTTTTTGGAATAAAATGTTTTATAAATCAGGCTAGGAATAATATATTTACAAATCCCTCTGTAAATGTCTTCATAATATAACAAGGTACAAGACTGGAAAGTTTGGTGTATATAAGTGCAACTTACTGAAGTGGAGATTTCGGACAGAAAAGTCATTTTGAGAAAACTGGCAGAAAACAGTTTTTGAGAAAACTGAAATCTACAGATGCAAACAGACAAAGTGTAGTAAAATAAAGACCTAAATGTACATGTCTGACTTTTTTTCACCACAAGTCTGAAAGACGTTTTTTCCTGCCGTGTCTCGCCTTAATGCCTTTTTCTCCATGGCCATCTACCTACTACCTAAACTTAACAACTACCTTACCAACTATTAATAATCAGTAATTAGGAGTTTGAGGTAGATAATAGCTAGTTAAAGTGAGAATTGGACTCTTTATTATGGATTAGAATAATAAACAAGACATACTAAGACATTATTCAGTCTTTAAAACATTGCAGTATGTTGCCAAATTAGCACTGTAAGTTTAAGTTCAATTATGGGTTTGAACTGTTTGTGGAGTGGGTGCGATTATAGGAACCACTGACAGGAGAAAATGGTAAACAAGTATTTTCTTCTACTCTACCATCCATATGATATTATAAATAAGGACACTGAGACATTCCCACTAACAGCTCAAAGTTTAGCTTTAGTACATTACTCAGATTGTTGGCAATATGATCCTTTAGCATACAAACATCAGTCCCGAGAGAGTCGAAGCTCAAAGGCCTTTTCCGACAGAACTAACGCACACTTCTCGTTACCGTAGAAGAGTGAGTTGCAGAAACTCTCAGAAGACACAGCAGATATTCAGGGAGCACATGTAAGCAGCTAGTTTAACACATCCAGATGAAGTTAAGTAGCGCGTTTAAGTTTGCGATTAGTTAAGAGACATTACTTGGATGTGAATCACAGCCGTGGGAGGGTGAGTCAAGTCGCATTATAAGATTCACACATTTGTCTCCTTGGCATTTAGTTAAAGGTACGTGGAGGAGAATCGCTTGATGAATCATCATAGGATAGAGGCCATATTTAAATTTAAACAAATTCTGCATGAGTTGCTTTTGGATATGCGTAAATGCTGATCAGTATCTGCTTGGAAGCAGCTCGAGTTATTCTTTTGACGTTTCAGCGTACGCCCGATGACTCGGAGACAACTGCTTGTCAATCAAGTGCAATTTTAAGGGAACGATTGCGTGGATTGCTATCCTTAGCCTCGGGATACTGTTATCGGCTCACATGAAAAGGGCAAAACCGTTTCAAAAAGATAAAGTAAGCACCGATGATCTTGATGAGAACAAGAGCAACTTTTTAATCACATGTAATGCAAGTGTTATTTGATTAACGGTATTCTATTAATTGGCAGCTCACTCTGTTCCCAGCCCACATGCCAAAGCGCCACGTGGGAGATCCACTGTCTCGGATCAGTTATTTTTCCTACCAGCTTAGTAAAAGCTTTCTCAGTTCAATCACACTGCCTATGCCAGACATACTGTAGTAGGTATAACCACCTGATTTTCTCTATACATTTTATTCCATTGGGCAAAAATGAATAGTGACAAAGGGGAAGGTGCCTCAGATGTTTAACTTCCTCAGCCGCAGTGGTCCAGAAAGCCAGTTATTCAGTAAGCAATTAGACAGCAGGTGGTCTTGCCTCTCACCGGAGTCTGCACAAGCATGTAAAATGAGAGAACGCTAATGAGAGTCTCTCTCTCTCTCTCTCTCTCTGCAGTATCCCGATGCATGAACTGAGGGCAAATTCTTGCATTAGCAAAACTGAATGCTTATAGTTTGAATAAATATTAGGAATGTACTGTTTATCTCCATGACCTTGTCCGTATTGACAACTCTTTTTATTTTACAACTTGTTTGTCATTGGTTTGAATGGAGTGTGAAAATGTCTCAGTTCTTCAAGTATGTTTCACATTTACTGTAGGTATCTTAGACAATTCTTCAGTAAAGAGTTTTAAGCCACACAAACAGTTCAGAGATGAGTCACTGTAGAGAGTATTCATCTGGAAGCAAACAAGTATTTGAAAAGCAGTAAAAGGTATGAGAGAGTGTAGTCTTATGAGGGAATGAACTACTGCTGCAAGTCACACTTGAGCTCTGTTGCTGAAAGTCTCAATTCTATTAAAAGATGATTTCTCTTAAGGCATATTTCAATACTCAACAACCCCAAAGCTTATGTTAGGTTTTTCTTGAAAGATTTGTGGATTATCCAACCCAGGCTTGTTGATAAAATGTGCCCGTGATGACATTTCTGAAAAATGAAATTGAAGTTGAACAATGTCTAGTGAGTGGCATTCAGTTTTCTCGCAATCTTGCAAAGTTTTATTACATTGGTGTTTGTACATATCGTTGCAGTTTTGAAATTTCTTTTAACGGAATTAGAAAGTTCTATTGTATTTGAAACTAAACCTAACAGCAGTAACCTTTAGCTTTCCTGTGCTCAAACAGTACAGCGTTGGCGCTTTCAACGCCAAGGTCATGGGTTCGATTCCCAGGGGAAGCAAGAATTGATAAGAATGTAAATGTGGGCCTTGAAATGCAATGTTAGTCGCTTTGGATAAAGGCGTCTGCCAAATCTATAAATGTAAATGTAAATTTTCAAAAAAGCAAACATGAAACACATTTACTGAAGCAACCATGCTATTGTAACTTGTTTCTACAAGTATTTGAGCTCTTTTATTGTGACTCGTAAACGCTCCATATCGCAACTTCAACACTTCTTGTCTAGCTACTGTCCTATCCAATAAAAGACAAAATAAATGGCAAAGAAAAAAAAAAGAATGTACTTAAGTACTTAATGTACTCACAAGCAAGTTTACTATGTTGGGAAAAGCCATACATATGGAGCTGGTTATGTGATGCAGACATAAATAAATAAATAAATAAATATATATATATATATATATATATATATATATATATATATATATATATATATATATATATATATTAGGGCTGTCAAAACGATTAATCGCGATTAATCGCATCCAAAATAAAAGTTTGTGTTTACATAATATATGTGGGGGCACTGTGTATAATTATTTTGTATATATAAAAACTCACATGCATGTATATTTAAGAAAAAAAATATTATTTATATATAAAATATTTATATTAATATATAATATAAATTATATATAAATCTATATACAGAATATACATGAAAATATTTCTTAAATATATACAAACATGTGTGTGTGTATTTATATATATATATATATATATATAATAATTATACACAGTGCACCCACAAATATTATGTAAACACAAACTTTTATTTTGGATGCGATTAATCGCAATTAATCGTTTTGACAGCCCTAATATATATATATATATATATATATATATATAAATCATGCACGATGGTAAGTGTTTTGAGGTCATAATATTGTACTGTGCGAGGAAAGGTATAAAAATACATATTCATTAATCGATTATCTGCCCCTGTAGTTATAATTTGTGTGTAGAGAAATGCTGTTTTGCAGTAGTAGTGTTCTTTTAATCTACAAAAATGGTAGTAAAGACATGTTTTTCCAAAGAGCCTATGCTGCGATTATTGCGAAAGATCAGATAAAATTAAAATGCTTTTTTTTTTTTCACACAATTCACACAATTGGCTGATCAACTGATATGGTAGCTATATATTGTCCATGACTAATCGTAATCTTGGCATATTAGTTTTCAGCCAAAGTGCATTAATTACTGACAACTGTATCAAATCTTAAAATTTAAATAAATATGTGAAATGAAATCTTCACACAAAAAGTCCAAAGCATCAAATAATGTCTAAATATGATATATGGCGCAACAGCGTATTGCATTTTTAAGGGACACTTTTCTGAGAACTGTATACTGGGGCTGCACACCGAGCTTCTGACAGGTTAGAAGTCTGTCTGTGCCAGTATTTCAAGCCTTATTACAGATATTGATTTGGAAGCAGAAAGGGAGTATTGTCATCCTAAAGAGGGTTGCCTGATTCCACTGGGCTGTGTGATTGACAGGGGAACTGATGTATTGCAGGTACATCCATTATGTTTTTGACTTGGGCAATGGGCCGTCGCTCATGAAGGGCAACTCCGACAAGCCGCTCAATGACAACCAGTGGCACAATGTGATGGTGTCCCGCGATGACAGCAACGTGCACACGCTCAAGATCGACTCCCGCACGGTCACGCAGCACTCCAATGGAGCCCGCAACCTGGACCTGAAAGGTATTTCCTCTCTATATTCACACTTAGAATCCCTACCATGTTGCCTTAGTTAGTCGATGCATATTCGGATTTTGAAGATGGGCATATTTACAGCTATGCCCATCTTGGGTTTGATTTTAAACTCTTGCATTCAACTTAAATTAGCATCTTTCCTGATGGGTATTTACACTGCTCCCAGCTCCTTGTTTAAATCATGTTGCTTCTGAAATCTACCTTCCAGTACTTCTCACTTTTGCTATCGTTTTTCTCTGTTTTCTGCTGTAATTAGAAGAACAAAGAGTAGCGCCTACAGGGGAAAGAGAAAAAGCAACAACAACATGCCAATGACTTTGCATAATTTTTAGTGCTTCCAAACCTGCTTTTGCTATCTTAAGCAGGTGCTGCTTGACTCTGGGCACAAAAACAAACTTTTATTTCACAAAAAAAAAAAATATACGAATATGAATCTCATGTATATTTAGTTCTTTCCTTGTGTGTGTTGAAATGAAATATTTTGATGGAAAAGACATTAGCAGCTGCTGGCAAAGCAATATCCTAGGCTTTTCACTATACTGAGTGTTCACTGGCATCTTAGTAGAAATCTTGGCAGGCAATCATTAGTTTTGTGTCTTGGTCTACATTGGTAGAAAGCTGAGACAAGTTCACAAAAAGAAAACTGAACCCACTTTGTTTGACAGGACCACGCAATCTGACCATGGAGCAAGTACAGTAGATGTAATGAGAATTTGTCAAGGTTTTTTTTTTCTTTTTCTCAGTGTCTGCTGTTTTTCTATGCGTATTGGTTAGTAATGCGGTAGATTGGAACCATTTCTTTAGTAAAATAAATGACATGTTTTATATAAATAACACTTTGGAAACATTAGAATTTTTCATGATGTTAGAAATAAGTTTCTTGTGCTCACCACGGCTGCATTCATACAAAATACAGTAATATTGTGAAATATTATTACAATTTAAAATAACAGTTTTCTATTTTTAACAAATTTAAAAATGAAATTTATTCCTGTGATGGCAATGCTGAATTTTCAGCATCATTACTCTAGTCGTCAGATCCTTTGGAAAGCATTTTAATATGCTGATTTGCTTTATTATCAATGTTGAAAATAGTTTTTGCGGCTTAACATTTTTGTGGAAACAATAGCCAAGTTTAAAACAAATTATCGCTGTATCGTTGTATTAATGGGGTGTCAGCATCTCCATCCATCGACAGAAACATACAGTAGTGGGAACTATCTGTTTTACGAAACATTGTTATTTTCAACAAACCATATGCGTCAACAGATTTGAGATCAACAGTGTGTGCCGATCCGTGGGTGGAGAATGGTACGGTTAGTTTTTTTTTTTTTTTTATACAAAGAACCATTACACCCCACTTGTTACAGAGAACAGTTCCACTTGTCACCCAATAAATAATTATTTATAACCCAAGAAAAAAAGTTTAAAATAGTGGCAAAACAAAACAATTTACTATAGACCATTTCAAAAGATGTAAACAACACTGGTCCAGAAGCACTTCCTGTTTCAGTTTGTAACTGTTTTCTTTAGTTTACATGTAAAGAAAACTTCTTAAAGATGTTTGTTTAACTTGTTGTTTCAGTTTTAAATATTCTGTTGGTTGTATTTTATCCCAGCTTTTATGTAGTGTTAAAAAACTGAAACAGGAAGTGCTTCTGGACCAGTGTTGTTTACATCTTTTGAAATGGTCTATAGGCCTATATATCCAATGATAATATAAGATATGTTTTTTCTTGTTCTTCATAGAAACTAATTCGACTTCCTACTGGAAGAGAAGAATGGCAGACAGACGAACTACTGTTAAAAATATGACAACTGGCATCTGGTTATTTAAGTGCCGTTCACGTTAGCTAAATGGAAACAGAGTCTAACTATCTATTATCTAATGATAAATATTAACTAAAATGTGCTGGAATTGGTTAACTAGAAGTAAACTTATTTGTTAAAATGTAAAAAAAAAATCTATGGTAATTTAATCATCTTGGGAACAAAGGAACTTTGCAACTGCACAGAATTATTTATTAATAAGTGATAAATATTAATTCACGGTGATTGTAAGGATAATTAATAATTTTTATGAATGATATTTTATGAATATTTAATCAAATTTGTTTACAGTTGAGATAATTTTTGCTTTGTCACATGGCATGAAGCCATCAGAATATGGGTACACTGTGGTCATAAAGGCATGGTCATGGCCAGCAACAATACTCAGGTAGTCTGTGGCATCTAAACGATGCTCAGTTGGCACTAAGGGGCCCAAAGTTTGCCAAGTAAATCTCCCTCACACCATTACACCACCAGAAGCCTGAAGCATTGATGCAAGGCTGGATAGATCCATGCTTTCATGTTGTTTACGCCAAATCCTGACCCTACCGTCTGAATGTCACAGCAGAAATCCAGACTCATCAGACCAGATGTGTACAGGTGTAAGGAAATGTTATTTTTAGTTGATTTGATTGGTTTAAATGTATTTTCTTTTTTTATTACGTGTGTGTGTGTGTTTTGGCAAAATGTTCTTGGTTCTTTAACCATGACGCTCAGATAAAGACAACAAAGAAAAAGCTTCAAAGCTACAAAGTAAGCAAAAAAAAAAAAAAATCCAATTGTACGTCAACATGCATTTTAAGTACAAAAGGCCAAATCAAATAAGGCCATAAAGTGCAAACTCCTGCTGTCAGGCTCCAAGGTCTTTTATATTTATTTGGCTGCCCCAGAACAGGTCCTTTAACCATCAAAAGAGCAACTTCGCAGTATGTGTCAGTTGTAATTGTTCTAGCAATTATGCTGTAGAGAATGGAGAGTGGCGTAACAATCCCCAGGGTCCAGTGCTCTTCTGTGAAGTGTAAAATGAACATCCTCAGACGGGAAGGTGCTGATGTGGTGTTATTTTCTGTGAGGGACCCAGTGGAAAGTGAAGCTTGACCTGTTATTTGTGTTGAAATGAGCATATGTGAATAGCGCTAGTGACAAGCAAATTTCCACGCTGTCCGATAATTGAGTCCCCCCCCCACCCCCCCTCAAGGAACTGCCATCCAGCCCCTGTAAATGTTTTCTGAAAATTTGCTTTATTGACTTTGTAATCGAATTGCTTTCCTGTTCCCCCCGGCGTGAGGAAAATTCAGGTGTTGCTATAAAATGTGAATGTCAATGAGTTTATTAATGAGCTGTTGGTGGCCAGTTCAGTCGAGGAAAAGATTTTCTAAACACGCACACATTTTTATATCACGGTGAGAACCCGTCAGTAGGAGTAAAATACGAAATATACCTCAAGTCGTGCAGCTTTTTAAGGAGAGGTGTGCCGTTACTTTTCTAAAAAATGAGACGCGTTTTCGCCTGGCAAGCTTGCATTGACTTACGTTTGAAGGAGAGATCCAAGCCACATCTAAAAAAACAGAAAATCATCGAGACTCTTCAGTTGGGTAAGCAAGCAACCACATTTACAAAACTCAACACTGTAGCAACTAGGGGTGTGACGGTTATCTGTAAATTAAAACGAACCGTACCGTTCTCCACCCACCGCTGTTGATCTCAAATCTGTTAACGCATATGGTTTGTTGAAAATGACAATTCGTAAAACAGATAGTTCCACTAATGTATGTTTCTGTCGATGGATGGACATGCGGGCTCCCCATTAATACAACGAACAAAACGGTCTCTCTTTGTAAACTTCGTTCAATGCGAGTGTCGTATGCTCGAACATGACCAGTCATTTACGCAGTTAAAGGAGCCGTGGCCAAAACTGGTACTGCGATCACTTTCAAACTACTGTAGAGAGGTGTATCCCCTCCCCCTCCACCCTGACTCGAGGTTGCCAGATTTAGGCTGCAGGATCCAACTTTTTTTTTTTATCCAACACGTTTGTATCTGCGGCTGTGGTAATTAGAGCAGAGCTGGCAACCCGGATGCTGCAACACTACTGACTTCATGATTGGTAGATCGGTGGAGGGTGGAGCATCAGAACAAAACTCAACATGACAACAACAACATTAGTTGAGGGCTGCAACTTCACTTTGTAGACCTCAAACCGTATTCACTTTATAGCCCTTAAATGGATACTCCACTTTTTTTGGAAAAAGGCTCATTTTACCATTCCCCAGAGTTGAACGGTTGAGTTTATACCATTTTCGAATCCATTCAGACGATTTTCTGATATTTAGAAGAATATCAGTAACCAGACAGTTCCATTGACTTCCATAGTATATATTTTTTTCCTACTATGGAAGTCAATGAGACCAGAAACGGTCTGGTTACTTATATTCTTCTAAATATCAGAAAATCGGCTAAATGGATTCGAAAACGGTAAAACCCAAATGTTTAAACCTGAGGGAGTTGTAAAATGAGCCTATTTCCAAAAAAAAAAAAAGTGAAGTATCCCTTTAATCCTGTAATTGTGGACAAATATGGGCACAGAGGATTTAGGTGTGATCCTAATTTTTATTTATCATAAATATTATAGTACTGTCTTCGATAAAGTTTTGTCTAACCATTTATGGTGTTTTTTTTTATTATTTTGGGGAGATTTTTGAATTTATTTACTTCAAAAAGTATTGTATTTTCTATGTAAATTATGCCTATTTTATGTTTTTTTTTTTTTAACTACATTAAAATATCATTCCAATAAGTTCTTAGAGCTAAAACCTAAAGATGAAGTGACTTTGCCGTCACCTGGTGTCTTATTTTGGCTTATTTTAGAATGCTCTAAATTACAGTTTTTCCCATTCATTTCTATGGGTGCCCATTTTTGACCCAAATACAAGATTAAGGAGTTTTTTCCCCCCACCCACTTAACATTGACACGACAAGTCAAACCACGAACGTCATGCTGAGTGAGCTGAACTGTATGAAGTTCGGTGAACTTCTGAACTGTATGAACGGTGTTCAGGGATCGACTTATCGAAACTATTTTGTAAGATGGCTCCTCCCTATATACACGAAGTGAACTGTTTCTTTTTACTTAGTAAATGCCCCCATTATACGCTAAACAGTTTTTAAGGATAAAACTCTTTACATTCGATTATCATGAAAACAAATCACAGAGAACGATTGACTAGGTACCGATGTTTTATTAGACCAAAGGTTCATTTTGCGCCGGAGTTCTCCTTTAAAGAACTTTTTATGATGGGAACTCTAGGCGTTACCAGTACAATGTGTAATGAGAGCGTTTATGGGAGCTTTAAACCACTGGTCAGGCTGCTGGTCCATGGAGCACAGCCAAAAGCGCTTCTTTTTTTGCTTTCCGCCGTCTTCCATTTTTATCCAGCGGGGATATTGCTTCGTCATTACTCAACAGAGACGCATGACTGGAGATGTCATTTTTACAATCTCCCTGCAGTTCCTTCGTATGAAAGCAATTGATTTTCCTCCCTCTCGTCCACAAAAGAAGCTCCGCGCTCCCGGTGCCCAGCCATCCATTTGAATGACTAATGAAAAAAACTATTGGGTGTATAATTGAATATTGTGATTGAAGTCTGCTTAATAGTCTTTGCATAACACTGAGACATACAGAGCTAATAACCATGCATAGGCTATTCTGTGTGAAGCAGACTGAGCTTTTCCTCTGAGCGTGGCACTGGATTCTGTGCTCTGTGCTGGCACAGGTATGACATTTGTAAATTTAAGGGATTTTTTTCTTAGCCCTGCCCTATTGGTTAGCCCAAATAAATTGAATCTTTAAGTGATTCACTTTTATTTATAAATATTTTATATTTATATTTTAATATTTTATTTATAGTAATTCACTTTTATACTAAAAGTGAAAATTTAATCAAATGATTGATTTAATACATTCATAACCCATATGTATGTTTTTTAATAAAAAAAAAAATAATAAAACTACAGTGGAATTGCTAACAATGGGTTAAAAATGTGCATATATTAATCAAGGAGGTCTATTATCCTTGTAGAAAACGGTCCATTAGTATTCCCATTCATCTCAGTCAAACTCCATACTCATTTAGACGTTCCAAATTTTGGTAACAGGGTTTCAAAAATTGCAAGCCTCATATAAAATAAATAAAATATGAATGAATAGATTAAAATATCTCATATAATATTTAGTTTGACCTCTAGCGGTTGATTAAACATATTCTGAAGGTTAAGCGCATCTTTTCACAAACCATTAGTGAAAAGAGTATATTTTTTAAGAGTTTCAGGTCCTATTTTTTGTACCCTCTTCATGAAAATTACTACATATAGTGGATCAGCTGTAGATTACTTGAAGGCTTGATTAGGAGTTACAGATTGAACTGACTGGACAAATAATATTAATTATAGACATTTTATGAGAAATGATTTGATGTTTGTGCAGTGCTGCTGAATGCACATTGACGTTCACTGCTTTTAGAAGCTCAATTGATATTCAGCCAGCAACACCTGTTGCAGTGAAAACCTGTTGTAAAATGGCTATGATTATGTAATCAGTATCTGAAGAGGCGGAGCTATAGCCAGTCAGGAAAGACGGTTCATTCCATTGAAGTGGCACCGAGGACAATTACTGTAGTTAGTTGAAGAGAGTCAGGTTGAGGGGCTCTTAATGGAAAGGGAAAGTTAGAACGAAAGAATACAATTTGTCGGTAGTGAGGTGAGATAAAATTAAAGAGTGCAGAAGTTTAGATGAATAGGGCTTTTAATGTTGGTCTAATTAGGCTTATTCAGTTGGAGTGGAAAAAGAGCATATTTCAGCAAACAATCAGACAGAGAGAGAGAGCTCTCTCTTCAACCTTACGACGAAAATTGCCATATGTTTTCTAGCTTGTCAGTTTTAACGTGTAATTGCCTGTCTTGCCAGCAGAGCTCAGTTGGAAATTGCATTTCACTGGCAAACAATGCCCTCTAAACATGGACTGCCTGGTGAATGTTTATCTAAAGGTCCTCGGACGTCTTTGATGCTTTCCGCGATGTATATTTGCAGAATGAAAGAATAAAATAATATGTGTAGAATGAAAGAGGAGTGTGTACCTTAAACAAGACAGAGACTAAGTATAATATCTGCACTCTTATGTTACTGTATAATTGTGGGTCTATTTATATAGACACTATCTGCTATGTCATTTCTCCTAACCACACTGCAATTTCTTCAGGTTATTTTAATAGCAGTGTTAAGTTCTCAGAATATTCACAAAGATTATGATCTTATTTTAGGTTATTTGATTTTATTAGCAGTCATCCCCTTGGTTATTTATTATCATATGATGCTATTATTGGCTAGTTTTGTTAACAAGCATTTATTTAAAGAACTGTTTAAGAAAGTATACATTTTATGCATTTGTTTTAACATTTTAAGAATGCTATTTTATATGGGTATATATATTTTTATTTATTTTTAATTTTTGTTTGTCTATATATATATATATATATTAGGGCTATCAAACGATTAATCACGATTAATCACATCAAAAATAAAAGTTTGTGTTTACATAATATATGTGGGTGCACTTTGTATAATTATTTTGTATATATATAAATACACACACATGCATGTATATTTAAGAAAAAAATATTATTTATATATAACATATTTATATATAATATAAATTATATATAAATCTATATACAGTATGTACATGAAAATATTTCTTAAATATATACAAGCATGTGTGTGTATTTATATATATATATAATAATTATACACAGTGCACCCACATATATTATGTAAACACAAACTTTTATTTTGGATGCGATTAATCGTTTGACAGCCCTAATATATATATATATATATATATATATATTGTACAGTATGTGTGTGTATTTAAAAAAAAAAACGTATAATCCATATTGATTTTTTTTATTCAGCATTAAATAGATTATACTACATTGTGATCATTTTAAACTGGATAGAATTCACCTAAAAGCACACAGTATTCAATCCAGAAATGTATCTATAAATATATATAATAGACTCTACTGAACAGTGTTGCATCAGTCTGCTTTTAAGAAGCAGGCGCAGGGACACACTGCTCTGTGATGAAGAGCCAACTTAGTCGATTTAATTATCCACCTCTCTTCTCCATTCCCAAATTTCCGTCTGCGCACAATCCTACACCCAAACACCACAGATGAGCATCATAAAGGAGGCTATAGCGAGAGCGGTGTCTACACTATATATTGCACCGGAGTTCCCTTCTCCTTCATCTTCTCAAATGATTATCCACATGTTCCCTTTCTCAAAGTTGCTCAAGGGTAACTTTGAAGTTACATAATTATATGCTGTTTTATGACAACCCTGTTTTTCTTTTTGTTCTGCACATCAAAGGTTCATTGGTATTTGCCTTCATCAGCAGGGAATTAGTTGAAAAGAGAACCACACATATTCAGCTCATCATGGAGTACCACAGGATTACCCCACCTTATGAAGCTCTAACATGATTTAGCTCTAACATTAAAATGCACCACCATCATCCTTGATTCCTGCCTTATTTAAAAGAAAGACATCCGGCCCCAATTGAAATGGTCAGACTTAAATCAGTTGATTTGGAGGGAAGAAAATCAACTGAATGGATGTAAACATGGTGATGTGTGCTGATAACTGTGTGTATTTCCTCTAGGAGAGCTGTACATTGGAGGTGTGGGGAAGAGCATGTACAACAGTCTGCCCAAGCTTATAGCATCGCGGGATGGCTACCAGGGCTGCCTGGCCTCAGTTGACCTGAATGGCAGACTCCCTGACCTGATTGCAGATGCTCTGCACCGTGTGGGCCAAGTGGAGCGAGGCTGTGAAGGTTAGGATACTGCTGCTTGGGACATAACAAATGATCTCTAACTAAAATTACATCTGTTTTATCTATTTTATGCCATCAGGGTGCACCTTATTTCAGGTTTTATTTATTTATTTATTTATTTATTTTACATTGGATTGTTATGGCGTGTGGGAACTTTCTATCCATCATCAAAGAATCCTTAAAAACATTGTAGCCTACACAACAGTTTAAAACAGCATATTTAAATGATTTCTGACACTGAATACTGGAGTAATGATGCGGAAAACTTAGGTTTGCCAACAGGCATTTTAAAATATACTCAAATAGAAAACACTTATTTTAAATTGTAAAAATATTTCACAATATTACTGTTTTTTCTGTATTTTGGATTAAATAATTGTAATAATAATAACTTTCTGCTAGAAAAAAAAAGGGTGCCGGTAAAAGTGACCGGCAGTGGTTTCGTTTTACGGACTTATTGATGATATGCCGGTCAAATATCACCTATTAATTAGTCAAGTTGAAAACTGGAGGCAGGCTATGCAACTTAAAAAATGACATAATCAGGCCGTATGGAATGCAACATATTGTTATTAGCCTAGATTTCAAATAGACAGAAAAAAACCATGAACGTCCGAACGTAAGATCAGTTAAATTGTATATTAATTTTAATCAATGTTTCATCAACGAATTTGCCTGGATTAATAAATAAGATGCAAATATAGTGGACAATGTAATCGGGACACGGAGGCGCCGGCAGGTGAACTGGTGCTCGTAAATGAACCGAAACTCAGCGTATAAGCTACTTTCCTCACAGACATCTATATCTATTTAAAGCTTGAAATTTGTACTTTTAAACAAAAATATTAAAAACTAATAGAAATTGGCTACTCTCTGCTTATGTAGGCTAATTCATATGAAGGGTGCATTCTCTCTATAGGCGGGTTCACTACTGCGAAGATGGCGAGTCTGCATCGCCAACTTTATCAATTAGTCTACTTAATCAACAATCCAATTATTTCATGAATAATCATTACTTTCGCCGGTTCTCTGTGGCAAGCTTTATTTCAGGTGTTGTGTGATATCTCTGCGCCCAAGTAGCAGTGCTTCGTCTATGCTTCCCCCCATATAGTCCCAAATCAGTCTCTGCTAGTCTTAATCTGCATTGCAGGATAAGCAGGCCACAAGAAGGAATTATTTTTATTATTTATTTTTTATTATCACTTTTGCTAACGAAATGCTACCCGGCAACATAGGATTCTATCCATTATGCTAAGCTAAGCTAAGCTAGCATGCTACCAGACTAAGACAATGCATTCACTGAGACAAAGATCCATTTGCCCACCTGTCTAATTGTAGGGTAGACAGTGAATAACCCCAATTTAAAAAATGGTGGAGTGTTCCTTTGTTCCTTAATCGGACAATTTGTCCGTAGAGATTTAATTTTGTCGGACATTTCGTTTTTTTATTTTTTTTAATTACTGGACAACGGAAACCCTGATTAGTGGCTATCAATTTTAAGTCTGATTTAATGGATTTCCGTTACAGTGCCAAGTTGTCCACACATTTCCCTGTTGCTGTTGTCATGAGGATGATAGTGAACATTGTGAGATTGGAAAGCGTGCGAGTGATTCCCATTTCCTGTTTGTTTCAGCCGGCCCCGGCACAACCTGCATGGAGGATTCCTGCTCCAATCAGGGAGTGTGTCTGCAGCAGTGGGAGGGGTTTACCTGCGACTGCACTATGACGACATACGGCGGTCCCCTCTGCAGTGACCGTGAGTACCGTTTTGCTCTTTAGCAGGGATTAAACAGCTTTATTAAAGAGGCTTGTTTGGCCACATTAATAAGCCGTTCAAGGCTTCTCCTTTGATAATCTCTGAGCTAAGTGTTTGAAGTACTAAACGATGGTGCGCCGCAATGCAGTCTTTTTAATGTGCAGATAAGGCAGTACACTCTAATTAGTGAGGGCCACAAGATAATGTTCATAAAGAGCTAGTAATGGTTCAAGTGACCCCTGAACCGAAGGCTGGAAGATATGCAATTTCAGTTGCGTCTTAAATGTTTAATTACACCAAAGCTTGGAGGTGGAACTGTGGGGTTTTAATGTCTGTGATGCTGTACTTGCAATAAAAAAATCTGACTGTGCTTCAGCTTCAAACAGACATCATGCACAAGGCAGATTAAATTTTTCTTTAATAATATCCCCACATTTTTGACAATAACGCTTTGGAGAACGGCCTAATGAGCTAGATTAAGATAAATAAGGTGAGCTGCTATAAATATATGTATATAAAAATGAGCAAATAAGTGTGTTGGATGGTTTTAAACAACATCTTCATTAAACACCTGGAGAGATTTAAATAAGCTGTTTATTGTAGTTAAATACAATAATATAGTACAATACAAAATAAGTAAGGAATAATTGATGACAGGCCATTGTATGATTTGAAAAATATTAGGAAAAGGAATTAATTGTTCATTATATTATATTCCTATAAATACACAATTAAATCATGAAATATTTATTGAAGTTACATTTTCTCAATTCATTCTCACCATTGACTGGTGTGGCAAGCTAATTCATCAGAAATGTAGCTAATCGTTTACAGATTTCATATCTCTAGAGTAAGAATAAAGCATCGAATGTTTATTTATCAGTCCAATAATTAAAAGTGACCAGTATACAAGCAGCATGTGTAAACATTTGCGAAATTTATTATGCATGAACTATAGCGGCGTGGAGTGTTTGTCGATGCAGCAGATCTGAGAATACAAAACAACTTCTGCACCGCTAACTCAATTAACACTTCAGACAATTATTTCACAGCACCGCATACCTGCAATACCGTAAAACATCTCAATGTCCATTATCAAAGTGATTATGAGCTTTTGACAAAGGAGGCAATGTCATAGAAGTTTAGTGAAGGCTGTTCTACATTCATACACGAGCAGAGAACAAACATATAAACATCTATCAGCAAAGAAAAAGGAGGCGAGTATTTAAAAGCACTTTAATGTTGGATTTGGCGATTCGAATGTGATTTAGTCAATCGTTGAGTTAAAGGGATAGTTCACCCAAAAATGAAAATTCTGTGAGGATTTACTCACCCTCATGTTGTTCCAACCCTGTAAGACCTTCGTTCATCTTCGGAACACGAATTAAGATATTTTTGATGAAATCTGAGAGCTGGATCACTCCTCCATACTAGTCCATAGGCTTCTTGAAGGATTGAAACTTGCCGGCCTCGAAAAGTTATTAAAGACATCGTTAAAATACTTCAAGTAACTACAGTGGCTCAATCTCAAGTTTATCAAACGACGAGAATACTTTTTGTGCGCAAAAATAACGACTTTATTTCAAATATTCATTTCCTTCTCTCTTGGCCTCGAGTCAGGTTACTAGTTTAACAGCGTATGATCTGTTGTTGTACGTCACACGCATCACACACATGACCAGCGTCGGCCAATAGTGAGCACGTAGCTCTACGCAATTACACTAGTTTAACTGACTAGACGCTCAAAGTTAATTGTAAATAGTTGAAATAAAGTTGTTTATGTTTGTTTTTGCGCACAAAAAGTGTTCTCGTCGTTTGACAAAGTTAAGATTGAGCCACTGTAGTCACTTGGAGTATTTTAACGATGTCTTTAATAACGTTTCGAGGCCGGCAAGTTTCAATCCCTCAAGAAGCCTATGGACTAGTATGGAGGAGTGATCCAGCTCTCAGATTTCATCAAAAATATCTTAATTCGTATTCCGAAGATGAACGAAGGCGGGGTTGGGACAACATGAGGGTGAGTAAATACTGACAGAATTTTCATTTTTGGGTGAACTATCCCTTTAATACTTGATTCACCTAGCCTATAGTCATAATTGCTGTGCATAAACACAAATATTATTTTTTTGAAATGTGGCTTAAACTGACAATACACAAGGCAAGTCCAGATTTAAACAGCCTACAAAATCCTTCATGTTCTTCCTTTCTTCTCATCATCAGATTGGATATCCGTGGATGAGTTTTCATGGAAGTCTTGGTGCTTTTTTTGGTGCATTGACAGACAATTTGAATTAACTAAGCATCTTTTATAGCTAAAACAGCAGTAGCACACCTGTTCATCCTCATCCACATTTCATCGAGCAGGCTGCAGGTGTGAAAAAAAAAAATACAATCCTTCAAAAGTCATTTTCACGAGATCAACACAAAATGTGGTGGGCAGCCAAAGAGAGCTGGAGCAGCTTCACTAATGCATGACTCATTCTCTTCCTCAAACAGTGTGACAAAGGCAGTCAGTCATCTTTTTAGCCTGTCCTCTACAACACACACACACTCACACACCCATACATATTTTTTTTTTCCAGACAGCAGACATATGGGGAGAATAATTTTGGTTGACCTCGGTAATTAGAGTAGATTATTTAGGAATATCATTAGCACAAATTACGCCTGCTGCCTGTGTGACATCTCGCACATTTTCAACGACTTCAGAGCGCTTTTATTAGCACTCTTGCTTTTAGTAACAAGAAATACGAGAGCCGCAGACAGGCATCCGATCGCTCCCAGACCGATTCTACATACTCATCGAATGTCACACAAATCCCACCGGAATATCCCGGTTGTATTGCATATGTCCTGTGTTGTAGAACAGCGTATTCAAGTGGCTGGATCTATGTTTCATACTTTGATTTCCTATGAACGGTCACATCCATCACCCGAGGTCTAATTAAATAGCTTGTAATGTGTTACCCGTCCTGAGCCCTGTCCAAGGACACTGCACAGGTCCCTGTGAGTCTTAAGGGATTGCTTTTTCCTACTTCCTTTGTTCATTCAGGATTCACTCCATCCTTCTGTACCTTACATCAAACCCTCCAGCGGTGACCATTAAATTAAATAGATGCTGCACTTTCATGTCTGCTGTTTTGCCTCGAAGCCTTGGACTCTACTCTCACCTTTCTCTGCAAGCATCTGCTCAGCCAACCTTAGATTTTACATAGACTTTGGGCCACGTTTCCTTGCAGAGGTAATTGTTCTCGTTGGGCAAATCTTTAAACAAAGCTTTTTCTTCTTAATGGTTCACTAAGTATTTCTAAGGTTCTAGTCCTAAAGAAAACCAGTGACTTGTTTAAAAAGTACTTCTATTATAGACATTTTTGGTGTTGCTCATTTTTATGGAAACTGTGATTAAAAGCAATTTCAGGATTCTTTGAAGAATGGAAAGTTAAATAAGCTAAAACACAATGTTCTACATTTAGATGTCTTTACTGTCACTTTTACAAAACAAATTGTCTGCCCCTAATCTTGTGAACAGTTAGTTTAATAACTACGTCCATTACTCAGTAGATGTGTGTATTCAGTATATTTATTATAAATCGAATTATCTAATCAGTAAGTTCATACAATGGTTTCTCTTTTTTTATCATTGGTAATTTGTCTGAGTGCTGTGTTACATGAAGCAGAAGAATTAACAGTTCTTGGTGTCACCATACAAATGAATCCATCATGGTGACATTTTCTGAAAGCCAATAGGATACTAAGGTCAATTGATCCTTATAACCCTCAGATTCCTAGTGTATGGTTCATTGTATGGAATATAGGTTTTTACCAATTGGACATGCTCCAGTTGAGAACAGGATATGGGATTGACATATATGGGTCACCAAAAGCGGTGGAAGGAAGATGTCTTTAATCAGAGAGCTGGTCTTAGGTTTCATGAGGTTTGGATTGACATCTGGAAACAAAGCCGTCTCACTAGGTATTAAGTGAGTGGAATGAAATCGGATTGCTTTCAAAGAAGCCTCTTAAAGCATTAGAGTGAATGACAACACAATAATTTAATATATATATATATATATATATATATATATATATTCAAAAAAGTAAAAGTATGTTAGGGTGATCTGGTTCATTAAATCATCCACCTTTCTCTCTAAATCAACATCAGTATTCAACTATTCAGAGTTGTCATCAATCATGAAAAAAGAAAGATAAAATACTGATTAAAGGGATACTCCACTTTTTTTGGAAATAGGCTCATTTTACCTCTCCCCCAGAGTTAAACAGTTGGGTTTTACCGTTTTCAGATGTAGTCAGCCAATTTTCGGATATTTAGAAGAATATCAGTAAACAGACAGCTTCTGGTCTCATTGACTTCCATAGTATATTTTTTTCCTACTATGGAAGTCAATGAGACCAGAAACGGGCTGGTTACTGATATTCTTCTAAATATCAGAAAATCGGCTGAATGGATTCAAAATCGGTAAAACCCAACTGTTTAACTCTGGGGGAGAGGTAAAATGAACCTATTTCCAAAAAAAAGTGGAGTATCCCTTTAAGCCTGATGTTTATTTTGTATCATTGGCTTTGTTTAAAGGTATTTGTTTTAATGCACATCAAGATCTATCAATGGCATTTGTGGCTAAATTCTATTTACTGCATAATATTTACTGCATTTTTTTTACAGTAAGCAGTTGAAATTGCTTTGAATTCTAATTTTTCCATATGAACTGGGCTATAAGCTAAAGGTTGACCATTGACCATTTTATTCCTCAGTCTACATGAGTGATATCACTGTGAGGAAATTTTCACACCGGTAATTAAAGTTGTGAAGTTGCGACAACACCTGTATTACCAATAACACCTGGGATGGGTGTTGCGTGCACTTGCTTTTCACTTTGCTTTTCAATTTGCCATCACACATACTCTGTTTATAAGGCTATCAGTATACGCTGTATTCTTTAGTAAAATGTTTAATAAAAATGTTCATGATTTTTTTTTATGAAATTAGAAAATATTTAAAAGTCGTTCTATGCATACAGCATATTCTCATGTACAGTGTAAAGAAGTGTTTGCTCATTACTCGTGACTTGTTAAAGTAATCTGTTACTTTACTAAGTTACCCAATTGGAAAGTAGCATTTTACGTTACTCGTTACTTTTATGTTGCTTGACTTTGGGCAGAACCCAATATTGGTTTCTAAATGTGTAGGCCTACATAAAGTTCTACTATGAACTCTACTTATTGAAAAACTAGAAAAAAAATAGAGATTTTGAGATAGAATAGTTTTTTTATTATTATTATTTAATAATAAAAAACCTTTATAAATTGAACGACACAGAAAAATGTCAAAGAACATTCAAAAGTAATGATTATGAATATGTCGAATATGTCAAATATAGCAAGGAGACATTTCAATTGTTTATTAATAAACTAATGTTTTCTTTGTCCGCGTCAGCTGCAAAGATGAAGTTGACGATGCTGACTTGCGATCTTCAGGAGTTATTCAGTCTTTTTTACGGATTAAATAAGCAGAGAGTAGTCTGTTTTTTTTTGTTTGTTTTTTTGTTTTTTTAATAATTTAGCTTAAAAGTAGACATTTCAACCTTTCTCTATATTTCTCAGGTCTTTGAGGCAAGCAGCTTATAGACTAATTTTTGGTTCATTTTTAAAACAAGCTCCAGTTTATGCGCTGGCGCGGAGCTCATGAGAAGTCCCAATTATATTGCCTGCTATATTTACTTATTATTTATAAGATCCAGGTGATTGGTTGATGACATTGATTAAAATTAAGATACAATTAATACAACACTAAAGAGAACAGAGAAATTTAGCTGTTTCGTCCGTTGCGTCGTTTTTTTTGCTCATAAGTTCAAACACGAAAAATACAATAAAATTAATATTTTATGTTCTGTGGATAGCCGATGCTTTGGTACTTTTGTAGTGTGAGTTTGGTGTAATAAAAATAGTACCACGTCTCGTCCGTTTGGGGAAGACCGCATGCACTCGAAAGTATAAACAAGGCTTTAGTCTACGTCCTGCCCCTATTTTCCGTCTCTCGGTGCAAGCCATTCTTCCACTGGTGTCCAGACTTTAACAGCCACTTGCCCGCGGTCCAGGCATCCGGTCCCTCAATGTGACATCACGGCAGGCCCCAAGGTGCTGACTGCCGGTCTGACTCCTGATCGCTTCATTAGAGAGCAAACAAAGCGTGAATGTCTTGTAATTGTATAGCAGGTCCTGCCAAGCCTAAAAAAAGCAGAGACACCATATAATAAGATATTTAGAGGAGATTGAAAGGTTACCCCCTGTCCAGAAGCAGGAAGGGATGGAGTAATTGGAGGGGCGAAGGACGGTGCTCTGCGGTGAAATGTCAACACTAAGGAAGCCGGGGAAGATTCGTAATCAGCAGCCTACATCTCGTGCTTCCACAATCCTTTAGACAACCAGACTGAGACGTCACCCTGTTCTAGCTGCCGTTTTGGAGGATGTCACTCAGTCGGTGACATGGGAGAGTAGACTCTGACAGAATTAGGACAAATTTAAGGCGGGTTTCCAACAGTTCATTGCGATTCATTCCCCTGCTTTTAGTTTGCTGGCATTGATTGAGATGTACTCGCCGCAGGAAAGATGGAATTGAACCTGCATGTTCAGTTCATCATGGTAGAATTCACACATCCTCAAACCTAGCCGTATACGGATACTATAATTGCAGTAACCGTCTTAAAGTAATTTCCACCGTCAGTTTGAGCAATTCTTAACACTGTGAGCAACGATTTCAGCTGCATTTTGACTTGAGTATGGAATACGATTTCTGGGCACTTTTATCTTTATTTATGAAATCCTCCTCCACTACAATCTCTCCAATGTTCACTACAGTATCATGCCTATTGTGTCATTGAGGTAACCTCCATTCCAGACCGAAGTAGACGCGTAACGCTGCAGTTTCACAATGAGAACCCTATTGTGTAAAAGAGTCTTTAGTAACTAACCACACACTATCAAGTTTAACCAGCTGTTAAATGCACATACAGTGCGTAATTGTTCATCTTTTTGGCGCAAAGACGAAATTTCTCTTCAGTTTAGGATCATTAGGGATTGTGCGCTATAACCGCCTGTGCAAGTAATTTCCTTTACAAGAGATGCTGTGCACAATTTCTGTTGATCTTGGCAGCAGGAACTTAACTGAATATCCAAACAAGCCATGTAGACAAATGCATTTTTGGCATTTTAAAGTGGATCACAGTGGTGGAGTGATTCTGTACAGGCCCAGTTTATCAGATCGCAGCTACCTTATCTGCATACTTCCTCTAATGAAATGGGCGTACACAACGCATGCAAATAAACAGCATGAGAAATCAGGGAGCCTTTATTCATAGAGATTTCAGAAGTTTTTTTTTTCTAGCTTTGATCTGATAACAATTTACATTTTGTAGTATCATTTGAGCCTGATGAAATGGTACTTATATACCGAGCACTATAAGTCCAACTGCTTCCATTTTATTTATTGTTTCGCAGCTCATGCCAGGAGGCGAGTAATTGCACAGAGTGTCTGAAAACATTTAAAAGACCCTTAGTGAGCCGTCTTTCAGAATGCCTGATTTTCTGAAGGAGGTTTGGCTTGAGTACAACATTAGCTGTGCGGCAGAGAGTTCAGAGATATTAATGGAGTGTTGTGCTAGGCTGAAAAAAAATATGATTCTAATACAAATATCAATGTCTATTCTACGGAGCCCCTAAAGGGACATTTACAAAAAAAAAAAGGAAAAAAAAGAATGTTGCATTCGCATGAGATACTAATTGCATGCACACGCAATACGTTTCGCGTGCACACGCAATAATTTCTCGTGCGAACACATTACACTTTCCAGTTTGCGTACAATTTGCATCACTGTCTTTACTATGACTAAAACAAGGAAATGAATATGACTTTTGATAAGATGAATCAGAGCAGGGGAAATACCTTGAATGACAGAATTAAATTCTTTAAAATGCACATGAAAACTATAAATTCTCATAAATTGTTTTTATGTTAAAATATTTCCATAATTATCAAACATATTCATAAGATGATTAATATCCCTTTTAAACCATTTCCTTAAAAATAAGGATTTTTTGGTTGCATTGTAACTAACAGCTTAATAACACTTTGGTCTTTTCTATCTATCTATCTATCTATCTATCTATCTATCTATCTATCTATCTATCTATCTATCTATCTATCTATCTATCTATCTATCTATCTATCTATCTATCTATCTATCTATCTATCTATCTATCTATCTATCTATCTATCTATCTATCTATCTATCTATCTATCTATCTATCTATCTATCTATCTATCTATCTATCTATCTATCTATCTATCTATCTATCTATCTATCTATCTATCTATCTATCTATCTTTTTGAATCTTAAGAGGTCTGCTTTGTTGGTGTAACAGATGTAATTTTGGCATAATCAAGACAGGAAATAACAAACATTTCCATATTATCATTTTCTCTCCCCTCCCCCATCCCCATTAAACTCTGTTTTGGTTTGCTGTGAAAACCCTGTTCTGAAGGTTCATGTGTAAATTCCTGTATTTAACACAAGCACTCCCGCCTCGCCAATTATCAGATACGGCATCTGCATTTGCCATGGCCTTTAGTGACCTTTGGTCGACCTGTCACGAGGGTAAGTTGTCTGATGTAGGGGGATATTAATTTCCCCCTCATTAAATCACAGAGACTAGAATATTCCAGAGGCACAATGCAGCGTTTGGGAATTTAGACTGTTGCATGTTCAATTACGTTGCCTCTCTGTGCAAAATCCGCTGTGGAGGGTTGCCAGGGTGTCGCTATACAGTCGAGTGAATTTATCACATTGCTATGCGGGTATGGTTGGTTTCTTACTGGCACTAGCCGACTGAGCCAGTTACCAAGTCTCTTTAGGGCCTTTCTGGGTTATGCCGTTTTCGACCCTGGGCTAAGGCCGCTTTTAACCTTCAAAGCAATTTTTCACACTTGTACTTTTCAAAAAGGATTTGCACCACTTTTAACCCCTAACCCAATTTTCCTGAGCAACATTGTACTGCATTAAATATTCATAGGCTTTGTACAGATACTTTCATGCGCTGTGTTTGGTGTGAGCAGCCTGAGAGAAAAATTTGAAATGTTGGTGGCGGGAACACTTTCGACTGTTAGGTCTCTCCTTCAGTGCAAGTCTATGGGATTTTCTGCATGTTTCATCCACATCCCAGTGACAATTGCAAGTCTGATAACTTTGAAATATAGAAAAGCTCCCCTCAACTAACATCTACTGGTAGATGCTGGAACTAAAACCATCTGAATCCAAAAAGCCTCTCTCTCCGTTGACGGCTTTTGTATTGTGATGAATTAAGTTTTTTAAAAGCAACATATAAGTCACAACTATTTCTTGACATTATACAGTAGATCTTTTTAGAGGGCTCTTAAATGCATTAAATGGACTTTTTCCATGTTGATATCAGTTGAGCGGTTGTCATTCAGGTGAATGGGAATGTTAACGGATTTCCTTTCTCATAATAATAATAATAATAATAATGGATTTTATTTATAACGCGCCTTTCTTAGACTCAAGGCGCTACAATATACAAAAAAAGAGGGAAAACAATAAAATACATAAAAAACAACACATTCATTTATAAAAAGCAGCTCTGAAAAGGTGTGTCTTTAGAGACTTTATAAAAATATCCAAAGTTGGTGAGTCTCTGAGTCCCGAAGGTAGAGCATTCCATAAAAGCGGTGCTACTACCGAAAAAGCTCGACCACCCATTGATTTTAATTTATATCGAGGCTGATGAAGGATGGATGACCTGGAAGAGCGCAGGGAGCGAGCATGGTGTAATAACCCTCCTATATAACCATTCAGTGCTGGAAAAAAGCTACGCAAAGCCAACAGAAAAGTGTGCAGCAATATCAATCTTAGGTGTATTCAGGTTTCAAGCATTGAATAGTTTGCTGTTGCACAGGTCACCGCACTGAGAAGAGGTGATCAGGCATCAGTCATTAACCGGCTTACACACTTTTTTTTTTTCATGTGGTCTTCTGCCCTTTTGCAGTTTTTCTCACCCTTGCACTCCTTTTTTTAACTCTTTTTCTCTTGGTCTCTTCTTTCAGAAACACTCTTATTCAGCCCGTAGCCATATTTGTTCAGCGCTGGCACACCAGATAAATCAACTTCCACAGGCAAAATACTGTACGAGCTTGTGCTAGATTTTTTTTTTTCTTTTCTTACATATTTGTCCTCCCCTGCTGCTCAGTTTGGAGGTGTTAGAGCACCATACATGGTTCATTCGTAGAATTACATGCACAATTTGTCATGAATTCACAGTAAGGACTTTTCATTTGCCTTCCTGATTGAAACTTGTTAGTGGTAACAGTCTCCTTCTAAGGGAGTGAATTCATTCATTTCTCGGTCTCTTTATTCTGATATGCACGCTAATGTGGTGCATGTCGTATTTTTTATTCTGTCCCTTGGCTAGAGTGTTTACTTTCTCATTAGCAATCCACTGGGTAGGTGTGTGTGTAGTTGTGTGTGTGTGTGTGTATTGAGCTGGCTCAATCAAGGAAAAATTCATTAAAAATATGTTGTAGGTCACTGCATATTTGATTATTTTTCTCGTGTGTTTGTAGTTTTCACGTTAGACTTTTGCTTTTCTGCATTATGCTGCTAACTAATAATATATTAACCTTTGCCTATAATTTCCTTACAGTTTAACCCTCTGGTGTCTAAGTTGTTTTTTGGGGTCCTTGAGATGTTTTGACATGACCTGACTTTTGTGCTTTTTTCAGTTGCTTATAAGCATATTAATGTCAAAGATGTAATTACACTATATAGCCCAAACAGGGCTACCATCCAATTTCGGTACCACAGCAAAATCAATTTGAACTATTTTTCCAATTGATTCAACTGTTTGAAAAATTCAATGAAATTCAATGTAAATTTATGAAAGCATTGAAGGCTACATGCTGTTTAAATGAAAATATTGATGATATTGAGAAATATTGCTTATATTAAAAAAACGAATGAAAATAAGCAACCTTCCACACACACATTATTTGTATTTTTAATTAATGGAGACGTAGTTCAATCTATTGTACAGTAGCCTAATATAATTATTTCTGTCAATTTCTTTAAGTTAAACCAAACTTTTATTTTGACGGGTTGCCGTGAAGACCTTTGAGGTTTTGTGCGTGTATTACAGTATATGATGACAGTTTTTCTCAAATGAAACTGGATCAAAAATCATGAATCATTTCATATTGTGAGGCAGCAGAGACTGAAAACAACACGAACGTCACTCGTGGTTCAGTGTATGTGTATGTGAGAGAGGTAACGTTAAATGAAATCACACGTCTGCGCCGTTCATTCACACAGAAAAAGGCAGAACCTGCAGGGTTAATATTTAAATAGTCGTTTTGCAGTTTAAAGTGTACCTATTATGGCATTTAAAATGTTCCTAATATTGTTCTGGGAGTCCCCAACAACAATTTTACAAGCATGCAATGACAAAAAACACTTTTGTTGTCTTATAATATGCATTTATTTTTTACCTGAATTGCCCACTGACTCCCATATGAATCGTTTTAGCGGTTTTAGCGAGTCCTTTGTCCAAACCTCGCCTTTGCGTGACGCTAATCTGTGGTGATTGGTCAGATGACCTAGTCAGTTGTGATTGGTATTCTTTGTGCAGAAAAACGGAACTCCTATTACCTTAAATGGGTTCTCAACTCCGGTCCTCGCGACCCACTGCTCTGCATATTGATCCTCAGCTCTTTAGGATAGAGCCGGCTCGCGAATCCATACTTTATAGCGTTTAGGTTTGTGAAGCAATCATCTTCAAAATGACGCGAACACAGTTTGGGCTATACTTGTGTGGTATAGCAGTACTTGTATATGAACTGCAGCCACTCAAATACTCCTCACTTGGCAGGTGAAAAAAGTTCGCTTTTGCGTCGCACTTCAAAACACGGCGTCTCGTCGACATGATTGTTTTCCGAAGCCCAGAACTTGAAAAACTACAGTGTCCAAAAAGGTGCGGTGGGTCCAAACCTCCATGCTCTCAGATCTCCCTGGCCAGCCCAGGCAGGGTGGCCCGTCCTGGGCCAGTTTCAGATTTGCCCGCCACCCCTGGAGCTCCGGTTTTCCCTAGCGTCTCCGAGCGCAATAAGTGGGCGTTTCTTATTCAAATAACTTGTCAAGTTGACGTCAACTAGACAAAGGAAAAGCATCGTTTTTCGAACGATTCATATCAGCGACTCAGAGTCGACTCTTGTTTTTGAGAGACAATAACTTTGTATACGATGAACTTTCATGTTTAAAACTTTGCAGGATGTTTTCGTTCACTTACATCTATGTTAAACACTACATGAAGGGCAATTTTCAAAAACCCAAAATAGGTACCCTTTAATATACACATGAAGAGAACGCAACTTCATGCCCTTCATGCATGCGTGCATTTTCAGAACCGGGTTTGGCCGGGTACTTGGTATCACCGGTATTTGGTACCATAACGTTTACATTTATTTTAGTGCCGACTCGGTACGGAAAATTTGGACAACACTAATGTCACCTGTAACCATGACATTGGCCAGTCAGCCTCCAATGTCATCTGGTGAGCAGCAGTTCTAGAATGTGCTGCTCTTTTGGCTACGCATCATTTCCTCCTACAAAAAACATGATAATGAGGTACACGCGTGCCCGCTCTCGCATACACCTAACGACCCACTGCCTGTGCGAGTCACATTGACTACAGTGCTGCTGATGGCACCAAGTCAAACCTTTGAAAATGTGATAAAGCCTCCAAAACGGCACGTCAGCACAGCAGCTGATGCGTAGTGTCTCATGTTTGTCAAAGGGCTTTTATTGTGAGCCCATGTTTACAGCCCAAGAGCAAGAGGATTGTTCTGATTTCGTGGAATTCCATGCCCTTGCCCATGACTTTAGAAAAAAAATATACGTTTAAGTGAACAAAATGTTTCTGGAATGACATTAGGAGGGCTGAGTACAATTGTCATTTTTAGCTAAAGTATAATTCTAGTTAGAATTGTCACTCCCTCTTCCCCATAAACACTCAGGCAAATTCAAGCCCCCTAATTCAGTTCTCTCTCTCTTCCCCATAGTATGAATGTTCCCGCAGGCTGTGTGAGGAAAAAAAGAGACAGCTTGTACGCGCCTCTCACCTGCAGAGGTCCATTTGCTGTAAAGCAGGTGCTTTTTTTGAAATGGCCATAAAACTCGTTCTCCGGCTTTCGTTCATTCTTATCTCTGCCCTCTGAAGTAGAGGAAAGCATAAACACGTCATCAGTTCTCTTTCTATTAAATGTCACTATCATTAATAGCTATTGAAGGCTTCATCACCCCCTCCTTCAAGTCCACCCCTCATGTAAAGGGTAAATTGTTCACTAAATATTGAGATAAATTTACTTCCTGTGTGGCCTTGTGTGCTGCTATTGAAAACACAACCAATAAACTACTTCTGCCAATAAACTTTTTTCCGGTTTTTCACCGCAACAAAGAGATTCTCTCTTAAAGGGACAGTTAACCATACTCTGGTGTTGTTTAAATCCTGTTTGACTTGTAGTTTAGCTATGTTAATGCTGCTCTTTTCTGTACAGTGAAAAGTAATGGTGATCGAGGACTGTAAATCCAAGTCTGCTGAATCCATAGATGTTTGTGTAAAATGTAAGGGGGTAGTATTTCATTTCATTTCATTCATTTACTCACACTCATGTCATTTCAGACCTGTTTGACTTTCTTTATTCCTTTAAACAAATGAATAGTTTGAGGTCCCAGTGTTTATTTGTGTCCTTGCAATGAAATTCAATGGGTTCCAATGTTGTTTTGAACAAAAACAGTGGAAATATTCTTCCAAATATCTTCTTTTGTTTTTCACAGATTTGCCTCAGAATAATCTCAGACTGTTACTTTGTGGCTCTGTTTCACAGACAGGGTTTAGACCAAGCCAGGATTAAGTCTTAGTTCAGTTAGGGCATTTAAGTAGATTTCATAGATATGCCTCATAAAAAGAAAAAGAAAACAGTATTGGTGCATCTTGAGACAAAACTATGGCAGTGACATATTTTAAGATATGTTTGTGCAAGTCGCTTTAAGTTAAAACAGCTCAAGTCTGGGACTAAGCTGAAGCTTTGTCTGTGAAACTAGGGGAAAGTGTAATCTGTAACACTTTACAATAAGGTTCATTTATTAAACATTAGTTCATGCATTAACTAACACGAACTAGCCATTTGTTACTGTATTTGTTATTCTTTGTTAACGTTAGTTAATACAAATCTAGCTGTTCATTGTTTGTTCATGTTAGTTCACAGTGCATTAACTAATGTTAACAAGATTTTAATAAAGTATTAGTAAAGGGTGAAATTAACATTACCAAAGATTAACAAATGCTGAAAAAGTATTGTTCATTCTTTGTTAATGTTAACTAATGTAGTAACTAATGAACCTTATTGTAAAGTGTTACCGCATAATCTATATGATTGATTCCTTTGGGAATTTCTTATTGTCTTAAAAGATGTTTGCATTTGCGTGTTCACTAAACATAATTACAATGTATTGCAAATAATTACATTTGGAAGCAGCCAAGTCAGCCTCTTGTGTCTGAAAGTTGTTAATAAAATGTGGTTTACCTCAGTGACATCGCTTCACTCTGACTGTCAGAATATTGTAACATGGATGATTCCTGAGCTGCCTTCAGGAGCTGCTGTTATTCAACGTTTGCATTGTGTAAAAATTGGACATGTTGTGATGAGCCAAAAAAGTAATTTAGTGGATTAAAAGAGGAGAATGAAAGGGCAAAATCATTAGTTTGACTGCAGCACTAACAATGTTCATATTGTGTTTTTTGTGTAGCATATTATTGGCGTCATTTGTTTGATGTAGCATAATTGGTTGTATTCATCCTTGTATTGCAGTGTTCAGAAGGAGGCATATGTCATCAGAGTACTTGTAGAGGTTGTAAACAATGTCCAGACACAGCATGAACAGGCAGTAAAATGTTGCATCAGCTCTGATATGCCAATGGCAGTTTCGCCCAGACACATCTCGGTTATGGTTATGTACCATTTGCTCAGAGAGCCACGGGAAGAATTTAATTGATGTTTGTGTTTTCCAAATAAGATGCGACTGGCTGTAATCTAGGTGTGCCTTATTTCCTTCAGTCTATGCCGATGCTTTGTGTTTTATAAAGGATATAGATTGTTTATGAACAAAGGGCTATCTAAGGCTAATATGGGCGTTACCCTTTTTCCATATTACAGATCACTCGCTTGGATGAACCAATTGCGTACATTAAATTAATTTCCATCCATCTGCTTCATTGCAGATGAGAGTTTCCATCCCCCTCGTTTTAGTCCCTCTCCCCTCCTCTCTTTTCCTCCATTTGTTCCTCTGTCTTTTGACAAAAAATGTCCTTTGTGTGTGTATATATGAAGAGTTCAGATGCAAAAGCCTCTAAGTGCCATTTGAAATTTTCTTCTAAAATGATTATTTTTATCATGCTTGTATATTTAAGTTCAGTAATTTCACTTAAATGGCAATGAAGATTACCTATTAATTGTCATTTAAGTGAAATTACTGAACTTAAATATACAAGCTTGATAAAAATGGTCATTTTAGAAGAAAATTTCAAATGGCATTTAGAGGCTTTTGCATCTGAACTCTTCATATACACTCACCTAAAGGATTATTAGGAACACCATAATAATACCGTATTTGACCCCCTTTCGCCTTCAGAACTGCCTTAATTCTTTGTGGCATTGATTCAACAAGGTGCTGAAAACATTCTTTAGAAAGAATATTGATTCTTTCTCATATTGATACGATAGCATTTGTGGGATCATCCAGGGCACGAAGCTCCCGTTCCACCACATCCCAAAGATGCTCTACTGGGTTGAGATCTGGTGACTGTGGGGGTCATTTTAGTACAGTGAACTCACTGTCATGTTCAAGAAACCAATTTGAAATGATTCGAGCTTTGTGACATGGTGCATTATCCTGCTGGAAGTAGCCATTATAGGATGGGTAGATGCTGGCCATAAAGGGATGGACATGGTCAGAAACAATGCTCAGGTAGGCTGTGGCATTTAAACGATGCCCAATTGGCACTAAGGGGCCTAAAGTGTGCCAAGAAAACATTCCCCACACCATTACAACACTACCAGCCTGCACAGTGGTAACAAGGCATGATGGATCCATGTTCTCATTCTGTTTACGCCAAATTCTGACTCTACGATCTGAATTTCTCAACAGAAATCGAGACTCATCAGACCAGGCAACATTTTTCCAGTCTTCAACTGTCCAATTTTGGTGAGCTCTTGCAAATTGTAGCCTCTTTTTCCTTTTTGTAGTGGAGATGAGTGGTTCTGCTTCTGCTGTTTTAGCCCATCCACCTCAAGGTTGTGCGCATTGTGGCTTCACAAATGCTTTGCTGCATACCTCGGTTGTAACGAGTGGTTATTTCAGTCAAAGTTACTCTTCTATCAGCTTGAATCAGTCGGCCCATTCTCCTCTGACCTCTAGCATCAACAAGGCATTGCTATGACAGGACTGCAGCATCATGGATGTTTTTCCCTTTTCACAGCATTCTTTGTAAACCCTAGAAATGGTTGTGCGTGAAAATCCCAGTAACTGAGCAGATCGTGAAATACTCAGACTGCCCCTTCTGGCACCAACAACCATGCCACGCTCAAAATTGCTTAAATCACCTTTCTTTCCCATTCTGACATTCAGTTTGGAGTTCAGAAGATTGTCTTGACCAGGACCACACCACTAAATGCATTGAAGCAACTGCCATGTTTTTGGTTGATTAGATAATTGCATTAATGAGAAATTGCTAATTTATATTTTCAAATTGTAACAAACCAAACCTACACAACATGTTCTAACATATTAGGAACTGAATAAATGTTTATTAATTTTTATTTTATTTTTAATATTTAATTTTAATTTTATTTTATTAATGTATTAGAGGTGGACGATTCTGGATAAATTGAGAATCAGAATTTTTTTTATTAAATAGCCCACAATTCTCCCATGATTCTGAATAGACAACTAATCAAAATACTAGACTGACTTATTAGAATAGAATATATATTTTTTAAATGGTATGTAATGTCTGGTTTATAATATCCACCCACCCCCTCCCCCCATACAGGATATGCAGTAGCTACGTTTACTATCATTTTTTTTTTTTTTTGGCACTGATTGTTTTTGCCTCGAGTCATTTTCAATGAGTCATACGCTGTTTGAGTCAAACAGCTTAGTCAACAAACATTTTTGTCAGTTTTTTTGATAGTAAGGCTAATAACGCATCTGCCCTTACATGACGAGAAACACGCATGCTTTAATAATCGAGACAATTACACTGAACTGTATCATTCATGAAACAAATGATCAGCTCAAACCATCTCTAATCACATCACGGAACACACACGTAGGCCGACACAACCATCCGACATCCTGCTAAAAAACCTCAGGCCAAACTCAAGCGAAACAAACGGAGCCATACAAGTGCTGCATTTCTCTCCTAAACGATGCATTGCGATTCACCGCCAGCCCGGAGCACCTGCATCCTCTCGCTGTGAAGTCCCCGCCTCTGGTCCTGGGCGGCATTAAATTTAAATTTTAAATGCCCTCACTCAAGCATCCATCTATCTTCCTGTGGCTCTGCGGCGGTGCCAGCTTGACTTGTTGAGCGCCGACTATCTCTCTCTCGCTGCTGTCCGGGTCTAGTTCAAACTCTGACACTTTTCTGGCCGCCATGTGACTGATTGCCCTTAGTCTTTTCTGGAGAGGTACCAGCGGTTATGATGAAGGGCTATTTGTGTGCGTGCGTAAGCGCTCGCATCCGTTCGCGCGCCTGGCAGCGCGGATAAGAGCCGAACATGGGCGTCGTTGTCAGGTCCGAAACAATACCTCTTTTGCACACAAACAACAGGCCGTTTGATAGCCGTTTGTCTTTGCTAGCTCCAGAACAGAGGTGCGCGGTAAACACACTCTCTGATTGCCTATATTTCACAGCTAGCGGGGAAAACAACAACAGCCGTCTTTCATGGTTTCCCTCCGTAAGTTGCAACAGAACAGAAGCCATGTGCTCTAGGAGAAGGGAGCCTGGGCAGTCCCACCTCCTCTGCTTGTCTTGTGTGAATAGTGGGGACAGCAATCATTCCTCCAGGTCTCCTTCAGCAGTGACAGCCTGTCCATGTTTGGGAGAGCGCTGGGACTTAGGTGGCACACGGGTTGCATGCTAAGCAGCTTTTCCACAGCCCTTTGTGTTCCGCCCTGTGCTCCTGCACTGTGTAATGACTCATTTTACACTCAGTTCCACCAGCCGAATAAGGGCTGGAAGCAACGCATTTGTCTCTCTCTCTCTCTCTCTCTCTCTCTCTCTCTCTCTCTCTCTCTCTCTCTCTCTCTCTCTCTCTCTCTCTCTCTCTCTCTCTCTTTCTCTTGCTGTCTCCGGTTGAATGTGTTTTTAAATCTATAAATCCATAAACAATGCATCCACTCAATGACATTAATCAATGTTAGCAAAACACTATCGTTCAAAAGTTTGGGATCTAAATAAATAAACACTTTTGTTCACCCGTATATATCACCCTGTAGCCCAAGACTGGTTGCCCACTGAAACTAAGCAGGGTTGAGCCTGGTTAGTACCTGGATGGGAGACCTCCTGAGAAAACTAGGTTGCTTCTGGAAGAGCCGTTAGTGAGGCCAGCAGGGGGTGCTAACCCTGGGGTTAAACGAAGACCTAAAAAGGAGAAGTTTAGAAACTCTACTGCTCCATTTTTTGAATCTCCAGAGGGCGTTTTAGTGAAGACGGTACAAAACAGAGGACGCAGAGGCTCGTCGTTTTGCGACGACGCCCAGTCTGTGTTTTCTGCCGCCGTGGCTGTTTTGTATTTCATTGTAACTTTAAGCAAAAGTTCCACCTCGTCGTCAGTCCATGAAAATAAATCTCTGGTCTTCGACATTTCTAATCTTTGCAGAGGTAGTTAACGCTACTTTCTTCTTCGTCAAATCTGAGGAATAGTCCGTTAGTCCGTTTCCTGTTTACACCGGCACACGCATGCCCAGTGTTGGTGAATGGTCACGTGACCAGTCGTTATAATTTGGACGAAGATCGATTCTAATACGCAGATAAAACGCCGGTGTGGACGGAGATCGTATTCGTTTTAATTCTCGGTTCTTAAGCGAAAAACGCTGTAGTGTGGGCAGGGCCTTAGTATAATACCTCTGCAACAAATTACAAAAAACTAGTTAACGGTGTTGTGGGGGTGTTTCTAATACAGCGTCTATGGGAGTTTCTGTCCTCTGACTGCCAAGTTCATTTCGTGTAAATATTAACTTTATCAACTAATAACAGACAGAATATGGACAGAATGTCCTTCTGTACTGCCAAGATCTTCAAAATATTTTGTCAAAATGAATGATGCATTTATTTGTTTTGATGGTAATGGAATTTATTTACTGGCTGTTAATAGCATCTCCGAAAATTCCTCTTTATGTCATTCCAGTTTGAATCGGATTCAAACTCGTGAACTAAAGGAAGCCAGTTCTGAATTTTTGCCCAACCCTGTTGTCTACGGTTTTTTTACCCTTCACCATCTCCATTTTTCACACTCCCAATCTCTCTCTCCCTGTCTCGTCCCAAGAGACGACAGGACTCGCCTGCCAAAACGCCAAGCCTTAACATGCCAATTACTTACACGTTTGTAATATCTCGCTGCAATTGACAGGCGCACGTACACACGTTTGCTCGTCATTATCGCACAAAAGGAATTCTTGCACCGTATGCCATGCATGCATGAACAATGAAAGCACACACCAACAGAGGTGATCATACTGACACCCACACATCTGCCGAGTCTGTTGTGCCTCTCGCACGGAGTGTTTGTGTTAAGAGATCATTTGTTCAGCAAGAGCAGAGCTTGAAATATTCATACGCCTCAACCACATCACGCTGGATCCGTGGGCGGCGCTCACACCTGATCCAGTGCCCGGGGCTCTCAATCCCTCGCCTAAAAGGAAGACGGGCCTTCAGTGGCTATTTACTGCCTATGGCTCCATTGGTCAGGGAGAGAGATGCTAGTTGATATTCCCTCCAGGGGGTTGAGTGAGTTTGCTGGTAGATGGCACAGCATCAGCTCCGTCCCGAATAATGTAGCAGTTATTGACAGGCGCGGGTCACACAGGAAATAACTACTACTGCAGCAAATACACCTGAAACCAAGGAGAGTATCTGAGTTTTAATTACGGAGAGATATATACGAAGGGCGTGTTGGATACCCGGGACTATTTTACATGTTTGACTCACTCAGATGATTACAGCTCTTTCTTTGAAAACGTATCGGTGCCTTAATTATGTTGATCAAATTAGATTTGCATTCCAGAAACATCAACAGGCTCTAGAAAGCAATTCAATTAAAAGTAATATATGAGCCGCATGTTGAAGGAATAACAATTAGTGCGGCTGTTTCATTCCCAATTCCATTTTCGCAACTTTCCGGTGTCTTTTTTCTTCCAAGGTCTGATTAAATCATAGTTGTTCAATATTATCGAAGGTCGGGCCCGACAAGAGCCCTCTCATCAGCTTCTGGGAACAGGGTTGACATCTTCATAGATTAAATATCGGTCAGCTGTCAACCCTGACCTGTAGGTTAAATGTGTTGAGGAACTCTGACCCGTATTAAACTGTAAAACAATCTAAGGTTAACTAAACTCTTTAGATATTCTACCGACTATGAGTATCATTTGCAATTAAATTAGAGTTAAAGTATTAGTGGACTGTTAATACACTCTTCATTACAGATACTAAAATTACAGATAGACTAATAAAATGTAACTCCAGTAAAAGTGTTAAGTACTACTTTTCAACTTCGCTTCAGTGAAAGTACACAACACTCTCAATAATTGGCATACGTTTCCATAAAGAAACTTTAACTTCGATGGAACTTATGAACTCATCCATTGCACAAAAGGTTCTTTATAGTGAAAAGTATAGTAATATAGGAAAATATTTTTCACACTATTTTTTGTGGGAAGCCTGATTTTTAGGATTCTTTGAATAGAAAGTTCAAAAGAACCAGCATGACATCATGACTTTTGCGTAAACATACACGCCACTTTCAAGTCAAGTGGCGTGTTAACTATACGCATTTTGAGCTATCCGCGTGTATGAGTGTATGTCTATGCCGTTAAATGTCCATGTACACGCCGTTAAATGTCCGAGCGAAACGAAACAAAATGTAGATCTACATCTGGAGAGCGATATTTTTTTTACCTAGTATGGTAGGGGAAAACTCATAAATGGCATTAACCCCAGTGACGGGTAGGTTTAGGTATGGGGTTGGGGTAGGTCATATATTTCTATATACAGTATATAGTAATGTAACGTTAAGTCAACGGCGTTCATAAACACGCTGAAAAGCGATTATGCGTGTTGATAGCGTGCCAAAAATGGAAATACGAATTGGCGTGTCATACATACGCCATTTCATGAGATCAGTCTGAAAGAACAGTGTTTGTTTGAAACTGAAACCTTTTGTACATTTAATGATTTATTTCTAAATAAAAGTACTAATTTCTTAAAATAAATAAATAAATAAAATCGTTATACTGACCGGCGGTGTTGTTCTATTCTATAATAATATTGGCATGTTCATTCACTGAGATTTTTGTTTTAGATTCTATATTTTTTTTTACAGCCTGGATCCGTGGACTTCAGTTTCAGAAGTGCTGTTTTTGTTGACAGATAAATTGCAGCGTGAAGCTTTTGACGCTTTCCGTTAACTGTTTATTTGCGAGTTATGTCATGACACACAGCATATTTGTTTGCAATGCATTGAGGGGAGTATAATGCAATATTTGCTGCTCCGTTTACCACCCCAAGAGATTCTGATCAGTTTTCTAGAAGCTTACCACATTTTTAACAAGACTTTTGAGAAGGCAAGATCTCTATCCTTCCATAGGCTAACATATTTGCTGACAGTAGTTCACAAAGTGGATAACAACTAACTAGGCTGTATGACCACAACAGAAAAAAAAATCCTCCAATACCTTACAAGAGTGGAGCATATGTCACAAAGCCTAGATAAAAAGCTCTGCCAGACCAAGATTCACAGCTGTATGCAGTTTTACCAACAAATATTGGCTTTCTCAGTATGACTTGGTGTCTTGCCACGCTATACAGCATTAGCGCCTCGCAATCTGCTGTTTAGAAGGTCAACAGAAGTGGTAAATCAACTGTAGTAAAGAACAAACGAGTAAATGGATGTGAATAAACATTATTGCGTTGGTGATAGAATATTATGCTTGTATCCAGCCATGCCAGCTTGTCAGAAGCGCTTTGAATCAGTAGTTTGTGGGAATTAGATTTATCTTACTTCGCTGGCTTTTCATGTAGAAGCTGAGTGCATCTTTCCCAGAAGTCAGCTCCACTCTTGTTTTCAATTAATAACCCTCTCACGTGTTGAACCAAGTGGAAAACAACGTAGACATCATCTTTCAAAACAATGGGTGTCTAGGCCCGACTCGCCATCAGCACAAAGGAGCTCAAAGTCTCACACAAACGCACACACACACACACACACCACACGCTCTAGCTGAATAAGGTAGAAATAGTGACGGCCCACGTGCAGTGATTGATGGCCGGCTTTGTTCGGCTGTGTTTATTCCCCCCACTGTAATTGGTTTTTGATCATTATTACAAACGAGAAATTAGAGCAGGGCATTAGTGGGCCTATACAAACAGAAAGAGGGAAGGATAAAGCAGCTCTTTTCCACCGTGATGGTCAGAAAGTCGCTATTGACTGGATACTTTCTGGAGCTGAACAGTGAAAGGGACGCTCTAATGCGCTGGCCTCTGAGAGCCTTAAATACTGATGCCATCATTTAGACAGAGTTCACATCTCGGCTGTGCCCGAAATCCTTCAAAGGCTTCACAGGGAGCGTTTCTGTCCCTATTAAGGAAATATAAAGCCTGTAAGTTAAACCTTTGTATCTGTATTTGCTTTACAAAAAAGGAAATCTGTATTAAAATGCTTTTTTATTGGCATACAGTTAAAATTGTCAAGATAAAACTGTCCTGATATAATAAAAATATCTATTTATTTATGTTTTACCATTGGAATCGAAAATTAGGAATCGATAAGAATCGATAAGCAGAAACGGTATCGTTAAAATTCAAACAAAACCCAATCATAATGACAATGTAAAATTAGGTCAGGCAGTAAAATGAATGAATAAATCAATGATATTTAAACGTTTACCTTGAAAAATATATATTATTAATTTTTATTTGATGATTACACCATAAAGCCGCATTCCCACCGAAATTACCAAGAACAATTTGAACCCAGGAACAACTCTTACTGCACGCAATGAAACAGACTTTTAAAAATGGTGGTTGAAATAAAATTTTGCGTGGAGTCAACTAATCAAAATGCTGCGTGAACTCAACCAATCCGCATTTTAAGCACACAAGTCGCACCCCCGAAAGTTCCTGAGCTTTGTACTACCTCAAAATTATTAACTCGAACTTCATTTAGACCCTGGTCCCTGCATCAAAACACACCGAGTACCACCCTAAAGACCCAAGTTCCTGGGGAAAGACATTTTCCAGCCATTAAACTGAAACTTTTCTTGAAAACAGAATAAAAGTCTTTCAAAGTCATATGAAACTGACATGAATACAGATAATACATTTTAAAAAAACTTGGCACAGTACATATGTTTTTTTTTTTTTTTTTTCCTAAACTAGTCTTCATTTTGAATGCATTTTCTTTTGTGATGTTGTGTCTGTTGACTCATATCAGGATGTTGTGCCAAAATACTGCTTGTATCAGTTTTTGGACACAGCTAATGGTGATTTGCTTCCTCTGACTTTAATAGAAGGAGATTGAAGCGTCTTCGAGGCAGGGTCCATTTCTCAGTCCACTCACCGAGCAAATACTGGCCCTTCGAAGAATTATGTGCTCCCATTAATACGATCACAGCAGCATATAAATATGTCAGAGGGGCACAATGAAACATACACGACGCCATTCCCAGGTGTCCGAACTAACAAAGTGCCTCCAAAGAAATCAATCTCATAAATGTATCTGTTATTATGGAATTGTTGAGCATCTCAGCACGCTGGCCAAAGATCTGCTGCAGAACGGTGTGGCTGAGAATATAGAGTGTGTTTTGTGTGTGTGTGTGCTAGATATACCTCTTTCAGTATGTTTGTCCCTATCTCATACTGCTGGTGTGCAGAGGCCTGCTGGTTTAGGCTTGTTTATGGTCGATTTCATCAGCCGGTCCCCCACTTGTCTGCACACACTGAGCCGGGTTTAGGGTGAGTTGCTTTATTGGAGAGCTGTAGGGACAGTCACACTTCTCTTTTCATCCTCCTCAAGATGGACAGAGCTCTTGCTGTGCTACCTTTCTATCTTATTCTTTCTCTTTCTCGCCATCCCGAGTGGCTTATTTTTGCGCCATTGTCAGGATGCTGTTGGCATGACTCCGGCCTTGTAATCGGCCTGTCTTCCTCTGTGCTCTCCTCTCTTATCACCTGTCAAAGCTCAGGCAAGCAGGAAACAAAGTGCTAAACACTGACCTACGTGAAGAGCTCAGCCTTCCAGATTTGAATTGCTAATTTTGCAATTGCGCTTCAGTTATTTGCATCCAAGGCATTTAGTGGGCCGTCTAGACAAGAACTCTGTACCAAAACTTAGTGTGCTGCCTAGTGGGGTGCCTTTTAAGGTAGTGCACTAACTAACATAGAACCTCATAATCGACTGATTTGGAAAAAGGTATGTTGGCAGCAAGTCAAAGCACCTCTATATATATATATATATATATATATATATATATATATATATATATATCAGTCGATTTTTATATATATATATATATATATACATATATATATATATATATATATATATATATATATATATATATATATATATATATATATATGTATATATATACATATATATATTAGGGCTGTCAAATTTAATCGCATCCAAAATAAAAGTTTTTGTTTACATGATATATGTGGGTGCACCTTGTATAATTATTTTTTTATATATATAAATACACACACATGCTTGTATATATATATATATATATATATATATATATATATTTAAGAAATATTTCCATGTATATACTGTATATATATATATATTTATATATAATTTGTATTATATATAAGTATAAATATTTAATATATAAATAATATTTTTTTTTCTTAAATGTACATGCACATGTGTGTATTTATATACATACAAAATAATTATAAAATAATTATAGACAGTGTACCCACATATATTATGTAAACAAAAACTTTTATTTTGGATGTGATTAATCTTGATTAATCATTTGACATCCCTAATATATACACTCAAAAAAATGCTGGGTTGTTTTAACCCAATTTTGGGTCAAATATGGACAAACCCAATTGTTGGATTAAAAAAAATGCAATTTATAAATTTAACCCAACATCTGGTTTTGTCCATATTTGACCCAAAATTGGGTTAAAACAACCCAGCATTTATATATATATATACATAGATACATACACTGAAAAAAAAAAAAAATATATATATATATATATATATATATATATATATATATATATATATATATATATATATATATGTGTATATAATTTATTTATTATTAAGAGACGTTAAACACTGCAGACAGTGCAAATTAGCTTGGCACAATAAGAGAACGGTTTTAGTCAGTGGTTTTAAGTGGGTTTTGTTTGGTTTATTTAATAATGTTTTGTTGACATGACTCTCTTAAAAGGATCATTAAAAGGCAATAATCCTCATCTACCTCAAACATTTATCAAAGGCCGTCTCAGCTCCCGCACACAATGGATCAAAAAGTGCTTGCTCCCGTGCCCTTTGCATGCCGCTAATTGGAGAGAAGCTTAAACGACTGTGCCAGACCTGCCATGCAAAAGTCACCCAGCGATGAGAGTCCTATCTGGGGAATGAGGGATGACTGCTCTCCCTCGACTCTCTTATCTGCTGTCTCTCTGACTCACGGCCTTAATGTTCCTCATACCAGCGTTATAATCTCAGACCACTGCCCTCGGAAATATGATGGCCAGATTAAGTGGCGGCGGCTGTGTGTGTGTGTGTGTGTGTGCTGTTTGTTTGTGTGTTTATGAGGCGTAGACATTACTGTGTGGGCTGGGAAATGTCAAGGCCCCTTATTTTGTCAAGCTAATGAGCACAGTAGCCAGTTAATGGCGCAAGCGTGGAGCCTGTTGTAAACTGCAGTGCTATGCGAAAAATACACTCTTGGTTAAGAGGCCTTGGAGCAGTGAACATTCCAGCTTCACAGCGCCATAGAATCACTCGAACGCAATGAAAGACCGCTAAAAGAAATTTGCCTAAATCCGTTTTAAAATAAGCACTGAAAGAGTGACATTGTAATACTGAAAACAGCATACCTCCATAAACAAATTTACATATAGAAAAGCTACAGCGTTGGTGGACCGGATTGTTTTCAGAGTTCATTTCACTGTTATTCGCTGGTTTGATGATAATCACAAAATGTTTTGAACTCATGTTCAGCACAGGGAAATGTGCTGCATAAATCAACAAAACGGGACATTTACATTTATTCATTTAGACTGTTATTCAAAGTGACACTGTACAAATGTGAAATGCTGCCTTCAACGCAACATATAAACTCTGTTTCAAAACCTAGTCGACTGCTTTGTCGCCTACTTCCTACAGAGTTAGCTCCCTGCCAAGGTTTAATTAAACCATCATGAGACTTCGATCAAAATTGGCTTCGATAGAGGTTACACTCTAAAAAATGCTGGGTTGTTTTAACCCAATTTAAAACAAAAATGTAATGTAAAAATTTAACCCAACGGCTGGGTTAGTCCATATTTGACCCAAAGTTGGGTTAAAACAACCCAGCATTTTTTAGAGTGCATCATTCACGGAGGGACATGGTGGTGGCAAATATGCGAGATGAGTTCACCTGAGAAACTTTGTGTCCACTCGCAAAACTTTTGTGTTCTTTTGTGAGTGAATGCAACGTTTCTCTGAGGAACTCGAAACATTTTTGGACATCACAAAGAAATGGTTAGTAGGTGATTTTTCACACTGAAATAACGTTATTGTTCACATTTTGTGACTATACTATTGAAACGTTGAGTATTTTAACATTTACAGAATGGGCTCATTTGGGGCTCATCTCTTTTTTTTTTTTAATTTGTCATCAACATGTCACAAGTGCTTCCAATTAACTTGTATTTGTCATTTAATTATTGCATTGGTAGCCAGCACACTTGATTTTGGAACAGAACAAATGCTACAGACAGAAAAAGCCTATTGAGGTACTGAAAATTATTACTGGACCGACAATTCTGAAACCCTCATTTGTAACAGCTCTCTTCTTTTTATCATGTGTGTCTGGTGTTGATGGCGGATTTTTTTTTTTTTTTTTTTGCACACCCCACGGAGGTGCACGATCACCACCCCCTCAAATAATGGAGATTTTGCCAGCAGTTGTAACGCTCCATGTGTGTGTTTTCATTGTGTGTGATGCATGCTGGGGCAGTGTAATGTATTCTGAGAGAGTTCAATTGGCCATGAAATCCTCAGTGGGGAGAAGCATACAGAATGTGTGGTCGAGCATGCTGGGGATGAGTTGAAGTCGGTGTGGTGGGCATATGTTCCTCCAGCGTGGCCAAAATAAGCAAACACACGTGCACCCACCAGTCCTCCGGCCCCCTGCAAACACAATAGTATGTGCTTAACAAACCACAAAAGCGAAAGGGATGAACAAGTGAGTGGAGTGTTACTGAAAGAGTAGGGGAGTGTTAAATCTTTCCCCACCAGCTTAGAAAGCAAAAAAATTGTCAGCCATGGCCAGCGTTTTTTTTTTATTTATTTTTATTTATTTATCATTTTTACAAAAATTGTGTATGAATATCTGAACATGCAATATATCAAAAGAAAGAACAGACCCTCTGCTTTTAAATAACAAAACTGTTTTATTCTAGCTGCATGCATTCTTTTTTATCATATCCAGAATGATGATCAAAACATAGATGGAGTAGATTGAGTCCATCAATACACTGTGGTGCACCTCGTCTTGGCTCAACATTTCATTCACTTTAGATTTTTGTGCTGTTGAATGTTGGTGATTGTGTTATATTTTTCATATGGATATGATTACATGATATCCATTATTTCTGCGTCGTCTTCACTTGTGTTTTTATCAGGACATTTGGTACTCTTTAAAGGGATACTCCACTTTTTTGGAATCTTCTAAATATCACAAAATCGGCTGAATGGATTCGAAAATGGTATAACCCAACTGTTTAACTCTGGGGGAGTGGTAAAATGAGCCTATATTTCCAAAAAAAAGTGGAGTATCCCTTTAAGAAGACGTGTCATAGCGCCCCCTACCATATAACAGTGAAAACAGGGAAAGCTAATAAAAAAATCCAGGAAGTGTTTTCTCACAAAATATGGAAATTTCCAATAGTGGGGAAAGAGTTAAGTTTTGTTTAAACATCTGTTATGCGTCTCAATATCGTTAAATGCGTTATATTCTTTCATAGAGCCATCATTCATGGTCAACTTTGGTGATCGTGATTCTATTTCTGTAGCTTTTTTTTATTGGTTTAGCTGATTATGTTACAACCCCTCCTTGACCTTCCCTTTTATTATTTTTGATAAACTACACACACGTTTACTGAGAGCGGGAACAAAATACACTGTAGATTCTGCACTTCAGATTTTCTATAGATGTGTTGCAGAAAAGAGTTTACTGTGTAGTGCAGTGTGAAAGCTGCGATGCACACAGCTAAGGACAACATTTTCCACGTTTTAAAGAAATACAGTACATGGTGAAGGTCAAATAGATTTAGTTGATACGTTTACAGAGTGAATCTTTCAACACTCCCCAGAAAACCACATGAGGAATCGACGTTCTGTACTTATAATATAACTGCACTGGAATTTACTCTAAACTTTGTTAGCTAGTGAGTTGATGGCTGCCAGTAGATGAATAAAATACCGCTCATACCTCCACTAATGTGTTCCTCTAATACATTGTCCGATGCTAATGTAATCTGACTGAAATTACAGCCACTCACACCTAGTATTCGCTCACCAAATATTTATTTATTTATTTTTTTCAAATTGTTTTTATCCTACGCCATTGGAAGCATCTACAGTTCGTAGCTTAAGTAATGTTTTGCTTCTCAGTGAATATGCCATTCAAACACAAGAAATGTCTTATTTCTAAAAACTCAAGGCTACATCCTTCAGGTTCCCAATGACAACTGTGTGCTATAGAAGATGAATGTACTGAGCCAAACAACGAGGATGGCTGAAGAGTCTCTGTTGTGACACTCTGAAACAGAAGCTTTCATTTCATAAAATGCATTTTAAAGGAGTGTCCAGGAAAACCTTGAACTGTTTACAAAATGGGGCATGATGAACTATTTGATCTTTATCTAAGATATGAAACAACATATCTAAGATATGAAACAACATATCTTTGATAAAGAGAAAGGTATAATAAAAGAAAAGGTATAATAAACATTTATAATGAAGAGTTCACGCAATTAAATAAATTACATATGGATGTATAGCAGGTGATTAAGAAGAACTAATTAACACATATTAAAAAGCAAATAAACACTTATATATTGGCGGATTATCTCTAAAGTATCAATTTATTTATTCGTTAGTCTTTATTTATGTGACTTAATCGTACCATTGGGATATTGTAAAATGATGGAGGATATCACCTGATTCATAATTCACAAATAATAATAATAATAATAATAATAATAATATGTCTATCACTGCACCATGATTTAAATCCAAAAAGATATTTAAAAAAAAAAAAAATTCCTAACATAATATATTACCTGGTTCTAAAATCAAATTCTGTCAAGGCTCGGAAGTAAGTTCTGAGCCTTTTTTTTTTTAATGAATTTTTTTAAATGAAATTTTTTTAATGAATTTTTTTATGAACTTTTTTTTAATAAATTAAAAAAAATTTATGAATTTTTGTTCATATAATGTGTATATATATATATATATACATACAGTATATATATATATATATATATATATATTCATGATGTGGGTTTGTGTCCTGTCATGTTCTATAGTTCCTTGTCTTGTCTATTAGGCCATGTTTACACGGAAACGATCTGAAGAGAAAACGCAAAAGTGGTGTTACATTATCACTTTTTAATTTTCGTTTAGACTAGCGTTATGGGTGGGAAATCCGCGTGCATATGGTGAGGCGAAAGTGTTTGAAATTCAATGTAGTATGCACTCCAGGCGGCTAGGTGGCGTCTGCGTGTCAAGCAGACTTTTGCGTTTTTACCCTTTACATGGGAACGCAGCAGTGGAGCATTTTTAAGATTTCCACTCTGGAGGGTGGTTTCACTTTTTTTGCGTTTTTTTTTTTCGCCGTGTAAACGAAAGGCACATCCAATAAAATATTTTTACGTTTTCACCCACGAGCGTTCTCGTGTAAACAGGGCCTGAAACACAGGGCTTAAATAATCAGGGACAAATGAGCTAGACAAGATAACAATGGGGTGTTGGAAATCATAACCACCTAGGATAACTAAGGCCATTTCGTTTACACGGCGACGGCGTTTTTGGGGCTTAAAACGCAAAAAAAGTGAAACCACCCTTCAGAGTGGAAATCTTAAAAACGCTCCACCGCCGCGTTCCCGTGTAAAGGGTAAAAATGCAAAAGTCTGCTAGACAGTGAAGGTTGTACGCAGGCACGCGGACTTGGTGTTGTTGTGTGGCAGTGCTTTACATCGCCACCTCGCTGCCTGGAGTGCATACTACATCAAATTTCACACACATTTGCGTCACCATATACACACGGATTTCCCACCCAAAACGCTCATCTAACCGCAGAATAAAAAGTAATAACGCAATGCCACTTTTGCGTTTTCTCTTCAGATCGTTTCCGTATAAACATAGCCTCAGCCTTGTCTTTGTGAGTTCTTGTTTAATGTCGAATGGTTAACTTTGATGTTGGTTGTTCCTGTATCCTGTGAGTCCTGCATCCAGTCTAGTCTAAGTTTGTAGTCTGCACCATCGTTACATATTTGTGTGTGTGTGTATACACACATTATTGAAATATATAATTTATTCACACATATTTGTCCCATTACAGAGCAATAATGGATTGCTGTATTTATAATGTGACAGTTCCATCCACTAAATACAAACTCGTATAGCTAATTTACCCATTTTCACAGTTGCCACCACTAAAGAAAACCTAAAAAATATTGCAAGGTGTGCCTTAATTGCCCAATCATTAGACTATTTCATTGGGGCTTTTTTTGCATGTGCTATCACATTTTTAAGTCATGAAAACCTGTAATAAATCAGGGCCTTAGTGCACAAACGCCTACAGGACCTTGTGCGTGCACCTCTTGGAACCAGGTGGGTGTCTGTAATGGTGGGTTTATGTCAGTGGTGACAAGGTGAAATGAACTCCAGGTGCGCTTACTGGCAGTGCTGTTTCGTTTTGCCCCATCTCCTCTGCAGTAGGAAAGCCGGGCTCTTCGGAAACAATATACAGTATGCTCATTCATATCTTTGTGTTTGTTTGTGCGCGAGTCTATTTATAAACAGCCATCTCCTCGTATGCCACGGCTCTCATTATAGATTCTGTGAGGAGCTGAGTGGGGAAATGTGCTCTCTATCTAATAGCTTGGAGGGCTCAAGCTTGTGGAGCAACATTAGGAAAGGAGCAGGCCAAGTGGAGTCATGCATAGTGGTGCTACTGGTGCACAGTTCGGTATTGTTTCCTTTCACCTCTGCCAAGCCATCCTGCTAAATCATTTTAACAGCAGAGTTTTTCCTCTGAATGGACTCATAACAGCATAATAAGCCACAGGCTGCGGCAACCGAGGGGAGAAATCCTTTCAGCCCAGCGTCGGGATGCAGGGGAACAGGAAATGGTCCAGTTCTGTGCCGTTAATTTATTACCGGCACTGCTGGCGAATATGAGATGGAGAGCAGCAGAAGTAAATACAGCGTTTGTGGAGGCTGACCACCCTCGAGGCTGATCTTCTGTTACCTAAGTGTGTACATTGTCATGAAAACGGTCAATTTTCCGTTTGATTTCTAATGTATCATAATAAAACATCACACAATGGTGATTTCTGGCAAACGGGCTCTTGCTAGTGTTAAATCACCGGGGAAATGGGTGCAAATATTTTTCTCTCAAAGTGACGTTGATGCATACACATGCATTCTGGAACCTGCAACACAAGCAGATTAATGTAATTCTATCCGATGGATGTTTAATGTACATGTCCGCTAATGATAAAAAATAGCGCCTGTAGCTCAAAAGAAAACCATGATACTAATCAGCATATTTCTTTTCTGTAGCGTCTCATATATCTTGTTGTGGTTAGTGTTTTTTTTTCTTCCTTTTTTTTTCAACCTCTGCAACTTTTGTATTTATTGTCTAATAATATGCAATTATCAATTAACAGTTTTTTTATTCTTCTACATATTCTCCTAACACATTTTTTCTATCAACATTGGCTCACATTATCTTTAAACTCATTGGTTTATTTAATTCTACTTTTTTGCCACATTACCAAGTTACTATACATCCAAAGTAGGGCTGTCAAACGATTAATCGCAATTAATCGCATCCAAAAATAAAAGTTTGTGTTTACATAATATATGTGGGTGCACTTTGTGTAATTATTTTGTATATATATATAAATACACACACATGCATGTATATTTAAGAAAATAATATTATTTATATCTAAAATATTTATATGTAATTTAAATTATATATATATAAATCTATATACAGTATAAATATGAAAATATTTCTTGAATATATACAATCATGTGTGTGTATTTATACATCTAAAATAATTTTACACAATGCACCCACTATATTATGTCAACGCAAACTTTTATTTTTGGATGCGATTAATCGTGATTAATCATTTTACAGCCCTACTCCGAAGCAAATCTAATAATATTTTTTTTAATGCAATTTATTCATTTTCAGCTTTATTACTCCTGTCTACAGTGTCACATGATCCTTTAAAAATCATTCTAATTTGCTGATTCATCAAACATTTCGAACAGTTGTGCTGCTGAATAGTTTTGTGAAAACTGATTTATTTTGCGTCAAAGTTCACAAAGACAAAGTTTAAAAATATAAATATTTTTAGTATAAATGTCATTGTCACTTTTTAGTACTTCAGTAAAAGTATCATTATATTAAAAAAAAAAAAACAGAATGGCAGTTTATATTTCTTTCACATGCATTTGCATTTTTTCTCTCTGGAATGACCTCAGCCAATGTGACTGGCTGCATTTGTTTTCATTGCACATCTGCCACTGGCCGGTCTTTCTCCGGGTACGGCACAAACCTGTCCGCCTCTCCTGTACACACACAATACAGGTCATTATGCGTAAACAGGCCTCTTGGCCACTTACTCAGCAAAAATGGGAAAAACTTCCTCACACGATAGCTTTTATGGATCACCCCAGTAGCACGCTTACTCAATCCAATGAATAATAAAAATGATCCTGTGTGGAGGCCGTTGTGAAATATATACCGCAGTGAGCATCAGCGTTATTCATTGCAGATGAAGTTATAATCAAGGTAATGGTATATTCATAGCATTCGTTGTCTCATACAAATGACTGCAACAGATGAATTATGCATAAAGGCGTTGCATCAAGACTGTCATCTGACCTTAAGTTACAGCAGGAGAAGAGGAAAGTGCAGCGATTCCATTTATAATCCATTTGTTGTTACCTCGGGTCATTCCCGTAGTTGCACTCCTTAAGCAAGTTTCAAATGAGTCATAATTAGTTTAAGTGTAAAATTATAAGGTGTGAGAATGAAACCTAATGTCACATTCTCGCACATACGTACTGTATATTCCTCGGACGTTCAGCTTTCTGCTTGCCGCTATTTCATTCCAAATTCGTTTTAATTTCAAGATCCTAATTAGCATTTTTGATGTCATCTAATTAGTCAGATTACAGTGTATGCTTTGTGATCAACCTGAGCCCTAGGGATTCCACGTTCTACCTTTATGGACGCGTCTTTGGCATCAGCCTAATGTGTGTGTACAGCCATCCCATTGGATGAGCAACTGTTAATGCATGATTATTTAATTTAGTTTCAATGTGGTCTGATCTAATTTGGGTGCATAATAATTACCTGGCAATCAGACTCTTAATAGACTGTGACGAGGTGTTGAGGCAAAACCCAAGTGAAGGCTCCTAGCCCTTTAGCTACAGGATTTCCAGGACTAATGTAACGCTCTGGAGAGCAGGGGAAGGGAAACTTCAGTGTTTTGGTGGTATTTATGTTCTTTGCTACATGAATGCACATGCTGCTTCACAAGGAGGGTGTATCGCATTTACTGTTCCACAATATATGTGGACACAGAGCCATGAAAATGCCACTTTTTTCAAGCGCATAATTGCTGGTAACTCAGAATTGTTCGACTAGAGCGGCTCAGGATTTGTGTCCATTTACAGTATGAATTGCGGTAACAATGTTCCTATTTTAGATGTCTAGCCTTTGCGAGCAGGCGCCGTAAGAGGCCATAATCAAACAGAGTGAACTGGAATTTATCATTATTTCACACAGAAGGAGGGCACCCACATTAAACCGTATCTGCGCTTATTTATTTGTGATTACAAGGCTACATTAAGGATTCGTTATTTTGATATAGCTTGCATTTATAACAGTTGATTAGTTTATTTTTTGACACATCATACTATATATTTAACATATGAGCAGAAACTGTCTAACAAAAGCTTATTTGATGTCTATTTTATAGTAAAAACTTTATAATTTATTCAAAACTATTCAACGAAATAGTCTTTTTTTTCGTATGTAAAATTGTGCATCTGTACGTTCGTTCATTAACACACCCAGAGACCCGATTCATTTTAAAAAAATTTTTTTACAGATATAGTTTGGATGTGTTCATGTAAAATAATGTAGAAGCGAGAGTGATTGAAAGGCACCAATGTTGTAGTTACGTGCCATTCATTCATTTATTCATTCATTCATTCATTCATTCATTCATTCATTCAAACACAGACACACAATTCATATTTAAACAGTCTTTGTGCAGATTACAGACACTATTCAATAACGCGATTAGAACAAAGCACTTAAGAGTAAATAACTTACTTCATCAGCTGGATCCGTGCTCCTTGAAATGAAACTACCAGCACTTCTGAGGTAATGTGTCCAGGATTATTACGATAGTATTATTCCTCACAGCACAGCAAGACGAGGTAAAGTACAAGATTTTTATTAACCTGGATGTTTTATCCAGCTGATGTGGGCGTTTTCATGGCTTGCGTCAACATTTGCATTTGAATGGCGCGCGCGTTCTCAGCGGGCATGGTCAAATTAACACGTAATACGCTATAATTAGCTGAAAGGGAAAACACTTAAATTTTTCTCTTTTCATACAGATTAACCGAGAATATTTGTTCATTTAAAAGAAGAGAATTTCAGCTTCATAAAGAGAAATCGCTCGTGTCTCTGTGACTTATATCGGCTGAGTTACAGCTAGTTTTTCGGACGTGTTTCAGAATGAACTTCACTGACAGAGAAGGTCAAACGCGCATCATGTTTATTTATCTTTATTTGACAAAAAGGACAATACTTTATTTTTTATTGTGAGTGTCCACAAAAAATAGACACTTAACAGGATCAAATGATGTATGACACTTAGGTAATATAAAAATCAGTAGAGTATTTTGAGTCTCTTTTCACCCCAGATGGTTTTGAACGGCTCCATTAAAGGTGCAGTAAGCGATTTTTCAAAAACACTGTCGAATGTGGATTGGACTGAGAACCACAACAAACTTGTAGCCACTCAGCAGTAGGGGCATGTCCACTCAATATGGAAGAGGAGAGAGAGAGAGAGAGAAAGTGAGCAAGTGGGAGGTCTGAAGAAAGACTGTAGAAAGAGAGATGGCTGAGAGACATTACAAAAGAGAAAATGTCTGAGGAATATCACTGGAAAAAGAAGGGTTATGATCAGAAAAGCGCTTTATGACCCACATTAATATTTGAAAAGGTTTCCAGTGCTGAACAGACCTGAGCAAGAAGTCCTGAAAACAGATGCTGAGGTTGCATTGTTTTTGCTCCATACGCGAGTAACATTTTTACTGTGTGCTGCTGGCGACTAACAACAAACTCTTGCTTGTATATATTATTGTGTACTGTATTTTTGTGCTTCTGTTCAAAAAATACTGTTCATCTCTGGCTTTATTGCTATACCAGGCATTTTGATTTTCTCTCAACTGAGAGAGCATACCCTGTATTCATAAAGACTTTTTCATATCCAAACTTTGATTAGGCTATTAGGCTTTTTGGTCACTTGTAGCTAAGCATAAGATCAAGCCCAGGGGCCCCCGAACCCCAAAGTCCTTCCCTGGTCATGATTAATCATATTCACATATAACTGATTGATATAACTTACTGTTGAGTGCATGACTGCCCACATTTGCGTGTCAGTGACATCTGTTTGGTGTCTACAAACTTGTCTCACCCAGTCATTGGTAATATGGAGAGAATATGACATGCTGTTATTCATAACACCAGAAGAAATAATAATGTGTCAATTGGCTGTCAAATGTTGTGCTTTTCCTGGGCATGTGTAGCGCTTGGTGCCCTGCCTATTTTTTGAACAATCACAATATTAGAATTTGACCATCTGAATATTTCTATGGTCATAAAAATAAATCTGACTGTTTGGCAGATTTTTGTGAACATATTTTGTAAAAACAAAAAGTTGTCACATTCAAATCAATGGTACTATTGTCTTAAGCATGAATTTACAGAATAAATATACATGAGTGTTTGTCATGGTAATGCATATGACAATGTTAATATATTTTGGTCTTGGTGGAATAGATCTAGAGCTTGCACGGGTCTTTTTTACGTTTTAACACCCTGGCTGATTTTAAAGAAAGATTTGGTCTTGGATTCTTTCATGTGAATTTTTGCAATTGTTCCTAATAATTGTTGCGTATCAGTTAGTCCCCAGATGCTGATATATTTGTCTTATCTGAAACTTGGTTAAGAAAATCTGTTTCAGATAGGGAAATCAATTCATACTTTGCACGTGACGTCACAAGTACTGGCTGGTGGGCAAGAACGTTGTTCTCTAACAACAAAACGGTTCGTTCAAGCTGTAGGAATGATGTACCTAACATAGAAAAAAAAGGTTTTTGGTCGATAAAATCTATCATTCACAAGCACAGTTGCCTTCCACGGATATGTTTTTAAAACTATACATTTCTTTCCTTTTTTAATTAGGCTACCATATATGTTTACATGTGGCATCACGTGGGTAGACAAATCAGATGAACTGCAAGTTATGCGTCCAGCTGGGTTCACTTCAGTGACTGTCATAATTCTCCTGTCATAGAGACAGGTGACTTGCACTTAGACTGATGATTCGCTGATTTTATGTTTCATGTCAATCGTGTAATCTTAACATAAACGTGCTTACACGTTCGCCAGTAGGTGGCGAGAACGTTCACATTTGATTTGATATGATATGAGAAGAATGATACATGGAGAATGAATGACACGTTAGTGTTGCACTTGGTTACCTTGCATGCATACTATCGTACACTTACAATAGCCTAACAGATTGCTATAAGCATTTCGCTTCCCTAGCTGCTCTTCTCTGTTGTCTGATGCTATGTGGAGTGGATACATAGGTAGGCTACAATGTTGACGTCCTGTTAGCCATAGAGACTTCATCACATGATGGAACTGATGTCTTTTTGTGTAACATTATAGCTGCAAACATAAGCAAACGGACCTTTGCTTTGATTATGAAGATATTCCTGTTTTTCACCTCCGACTGCGTTGTTAACCCATCCACTCTTGAAAAAAACAAAGATAGCTATCTGTACTTTTGTAGGCTTTCATTTTTTGTGCGGTGTAAGGTGACGGATTCTCTGTAAGATATGTAAATATCTCCAAACTCCAAGTCTAGTAGAGACTTTGCCAGCTTCAAAGCAATGAAAACATCAGCGGGTGCTGTGTATGGATCACACGTTCCATGTATTCATTCAGTCTTTAAGGACACGGAATCCCAGCCCAGAGCATTAAAAAAAAACAACAACAAAAAACTTTTCTTATTATCTAATTGTAACATTCGGTGACATGTCTAAATAGTTAATTGATTGTAGTATTGGAAATTAGGCTGCAATTCCCCTGGCTGGCTACTGTTTGTCGCCACTTTGTCAGTGTTTGTTGCCTGCTAGGTATCCATGGTAGTCACATGACTGCAAAGTGTGAATATTAGTGGTTACAATGTTTTTAAGACTGACCGCCTTAATAGAGGTGGGGGTGTAGCAATTTACATCAAAAATCAATGTCAAGTTAATGTACTACTGTCAAAATCATTAGTTAAACCATTAGATTTTTTTTAGTTTTGCAGCTCAAAGTATCTAAATCGCTTAGTATATTGGTCATTGGTTGTTATAGGACACCCTCGGCTATTAGTGGTGCTCTGCCTTCGTTAATGAGACTTATTTCTGATTTTAACTCTAAGGTATAGTCTTCAGAGACCTAAATTGGAACTGGTTACAACCAGTATCTGATGATTTCAGAGCGTACTGTGATTTATTAAATCTTTTTCAGATTGTTGAAAGTCCCACAGGCCCAAACCTCAAAAACCCAGAAAAATCTTCGCTAATAGATGTAATTTTAAGTAACGCTCCTCATAAATATTCAACAGCTTCCATTTTTGCAAACGACATCAGTGACCACTGTGTCGTAGCTACAGTTAGAAAATACTAAAATGCCTAAACCTCACGCATTGTCGTTAAATGAAATATGAAGCACTTCTCAGAACAAGACTTCCTTCATGATTTATCTTACTATGACTGGGAAAAAATTAGTACAGATGTTGAAAGTGCCTGGAATCTCTGTTATGAAGAGTTTACCAATATAATTAATGAGTATGCCCCATTAAAGAAGTACAGAGTCAAAGGTCGAAACAATGCTTGGTTTTCACCTAATTTTCACCTAATCCTTCATGAGCGCAATGTGACGTGGGCAAAAGCCAGAAAATCTAATCTGAACTCTGGCTGGTCTTCAGACAACAGCACAATACATGTACTCTCAAAATTATAAAAGCTAAATCTGGTCATTTTCTTTTTCAAACCACTCATAATTTGAATAATCCTTCAAAATTTGGAAAAGTTACAAAATCGTTATCAGAAAACAGCAAAGGCCAGGAGCTTCCCTCAAGCATTGTCATGGACTCTCTAAAAGTTACCGACAAGGCCAAAATGCTTGATTGTTTTAATGAATATTTAATAGCCGCAGGGTTTTTATTTGAGTCATTCAGTCCTCAACATGAGTATTCTACAGTTGAGACTGTTAGTCTAGTCTTTCTTTTAGTTTCAGTCCTATCAAAGTCTCAGACGTAAATAAAGTCCTCAAGCATTTGGAAGCAACCAGATCTGCAGGCACTGACAAACTGGATTCCAGTTGAAATTTTAATTCATTGCCCTTGACTACTGTTTTTAATCTGTGTTTGAATACAAATGTCATTCCTTTCATCTGGAAATCAGCCTTAGTGGTTCCCCTACTAAAAGGTGGTGATCCGACCATCTAACTACAGACCATTCTCTAAACTGTCTGTTCTGGTCAAGATTCTAGAATTCAAGATTCAAGATTCACTGTATACCATGGATCTCTGAGGTTCATCATTGGTAAAGCCTTCACTCACCATTGTGAACGGTATGAACGTGTTGGATGGCCTTCACTATCAACACAGAGACTCAAACTTTGGCTTATCTTCATCTACAAGACTATTTTAGGCCTCCTCCCATCCTACCTTCTGACCTATATCAGTATAAATAGTACCGATACTTATAATCTTCGTTCCCAGGATCTTTTCCTGCTATCTGTCCCATTGGTTAGAACTGAGCTAGGAAAAAGGCTTTTAAGTTTACGGCTCCCTCAGCTTGGAACAATTTACAGAAATCCATGAAACTTACTGAGCTTGTCTCATTGTTTGCTTTTAAGAGGTTGTTGATTGACATGGAGGCATCCATATCTGGCTGCAGATGTTTTACCTAATGCGTTTTTAGGATTGTGGTTGACTTTGAAAGATTTGCTGTGTCAGTTGTTTTATATGTGGTATAGTACTACTACCTGTCTTGGCCAGGACAGTTTAAAAAAAATTGATTTTTAATCTCAATGAGTCGCTTCCTGGTTAAATAAATAAAAAGATTGAGTTTACTCTTTTACTGACAGCGTTTTTATTTTTTTGTTTTCGCCAAAAATTGAAATGGTGAAAATTTTCATGAAATATATCAAAAAAGAAGTTTTCAAAAACAAGTTTTATTCTGGCTTCATGCATTCCTTTTTAACAATATTGAATGTAGGTAAGTTTCATGAAAAAAGTAACATTTTAAGCAAAAAGCGGAACTTTTTTAGATATTTTTTTTTTCCATTTTTAATAAATAAGGCTATATATCTATATGCACAATGTACTGTACAACTGGGTTGTTATTAAAATTAAAATGGAAGAGCAGGATTATCATACCTTGGAAGAGATAAAGTTGGTAACACTTTACAAAAAGACCTAATTTCTTTAACAATAGTAAATGTATTAACTAACATGAACTAACAATGAGCAATATATATATATTTATATTAGTTCGCAGTGCATTTGCTAAAGGTTAACAATACATGATTTGATTTTAAATATGTATTAGTAAATGATGAGATTAATATTAATAAATGCCGCATAAGAATTGTCAGTTCATGTTAACTAATGTTAACAAATAAAACCTGGTAAAACACCTAAAATGTTTTAGTCTGATGCACACATCATAGATCTCGGAGATGCTGTTCCTTGACGGCGACCTAAAAATATCCCAGCATGAGATAGATCTACGTCTCCGATGGCTTTTTTGATGGAGTGTTTCCGAGGAGCAACCCTCAGCTCTGCCCTACTCTAAATGAGTAGCAATGAGGACACCTGCCCAGTGGGTCTTGTGCCGTCCTTCCCCTCATTTATAGCGGTATCTTTACTCCGGTCGTCCTCTGTTCGGCCTCTGACTCACTTGTTCCTTCGCTTCCTCTCACGTCAGAAACCTTGGGATGAGCTTGGCCCAACTCTGGGCCCAGCGTGAGAAGGGGGGCTTCAGAGAACCTTGGTTGGCTTTAATTGGAAAGCTAATGTGTTTGTGTGCACCGCTAGGTGACATGACTCACCGTGCCTGCTAGCGAGAAGTCTAGCCAGGGCTGTTTACAGCAGAGCCAAAGACAACAGGACCCCAAAGCCCTCACCTCCTCCCACTCGCACATCTCAAACCCACCATCAGCACTATGGAGATGCTTTGTGGGCAAATAATCGTATGCATGACTGTAACCTCACACAATAGCCTGGCGAGATTCAATTCGCTTTGCAGCGTCCCTTCCCTGCAGCCTCACTCTCGCGGTTACATGGTCACAGACCCGTGACCCTCATTGTTCTTGACAGCCTTGCCAGTAGTTTGTAAGAAAGCGACGTGTTGAGCGCTTTCCATCAGAAAGAGGCATGTGATTGATGGAGGCTGGGTAATGATCGGCCAATCAGGGCTGAGGTTTAAGCCAGGGAGGACACTGGGAGGAAATGAAAGGAGCAAAGAAAGCTGACACTGCAGAAGCACGGCACCATTCGACGCGAGGTGGGGGTTGGAAGCACCTGGGAATTGTGGGAGCTGCTATGTGTTCAGACACCTACATAAGACGGCGTGCTTTTTTTTTTAATAAATGTTACTTGGTTACGTGGGAGTGGAGACACTATTATTCTTGAAATTTTGTTGAAGCAATTATTCCTAACAGGGAGTACATGTGCTCCCCCACTGGTACTTAATTCGGCTGGGAGTGCTTGGAGAGGGAACAACAGAAATTCTGGCTTAATAAATTATAATGTAGAACAACATGATATATTAATATTGTTACGTTGATCATATTCCGTTATAAACATATAGTACTGTAAATAAATTCATGTTTAAAGTAATATTAGTACAGACATTTTGTAGCTTAATTTCAATCTTTTTATTTTTTTCACTAATGCTGCCTTCATCGGAATTCTCTTAAATAATGATCGTTTGCTAGTTAAAAATTGGACATGGATGCCCACCGAGTTGGGCGGGAAACTTGGTGGAGAGGAGAGTATTTTTTTCTTATTTTTTTTCCACAACATTTACGTCCCCTTGTCTTGTCGTTAAAGTAATGGGCAATGCTTTACTATAGGGTCCAATTCTCACCATCAAATAGTTGCATGTTAGCATGCAAATTACTATTGGCTGTCAATTACAGTAAAGCACACATCTATCTGTCTGTCTGTCGGCGAGAATGAACTGTTTTAGTAAATGTGAAACTAGTAGGGCTGTCAAAACGATTAATCGCGATTAATCGCATCCAAAATAAAAGTTTGTGTTTACATAAAATATGTGGGTGCACTGTGTATGATTATTTTATATATAGATATAAAGACACACATGTATGTATATTTAAGAAAAAAAAATATTATTTATATATCAAATATTTATATTTATATATAATATAAATTATATATAAATCCCTATACAGAATATACATGAAAATATTTATTAAGTATATATAAGCATGTGTGGGTATTTATATATCTAAAATAATTATACACAGTGCCCCCACATATATTATGTAAACACAAACTTTTATTTTGGATGCGATTAATCGCGATTAATCGTTTTGACAGCCCTAGAAAATAGTGACTCTTTCTGTAAAGTTGCTCTCTGATTGCCTCCAGAACTGTCCAAACTTGTGAAAGACAAACAAGCGAAGTGTCTCATTAAGGGAAGAAGTGAGAGAATCTGCCTTTCATCCACACTCACATTGATTGTTTTTATTTAAAGTGAATAGTAATCATAATGATAATGGTATGGTGAGATTTGTAATACAAGTAATATTAATTGATGATGAACGGGTGCTTTAGACGTACTAATTGGGCTTTGGGAGTTCCCTAAAGAAAAATGTTTGGCAGCACTATAATAAGAGTGTTCATATTCGATGACTCTGCCGCATTTCAGCCATTCCCTGGCACAGCCTACGTTCCGTTAGCTGTGGGCTGTGTGTGGTTGCTGTGGAGTGGGAACAGTATATCTAGTGCATCCATCATGCACACCCCCACAGTCCGGGCCTGGGAGGAATGGTATTTTAGTATCAGTATCAGACCCGCTGCAGGTGCCTGATGAATGAACCCTCTGTGACGCTAGCTCTCCTCATCCCTCTTCCGGCACTCTTAGCATTAGCAGTGATCTGCTCAGACTGATTATGAATGGGTCTGCCCTGGCACTTAGCAATTGCTGTTCCCAACGCGAGATGGATAGAATGTCTTCCACAGGTCAATGGCAAGATGTTGCCTCCGTTGGCGGAGAAACCCGGCCATGTTCAGGAAAAGACAGGCATCGTTTTTTTTTTCCTCAGGTACTAGCTGTACTGCAGTGCAGTTATGTCTTGGTTAATTTAGCTAGCAAGCGCGTGGGCCACTGTGGACAAAGCCATTACGGAGATGATTGCGGTTGTTTGGGCCGGGTTGTGTTTGTCACTTCGCCGCAGCGTCAGTGGGCTGGATGATGTCCAGAGGGCGGCAGTGAAGACAGGTTGTCCAATCTCCTGCTCCTCAGCTAGGCTAAAATGGACTTCTACTGGTCCGAAGCTGGCCCTCGGCTACACCTTTACCGGCTGAACCTTGGCTGACAAACCCACCACAAGAAGCCCTCGGCTGTCCACCCTCGCATAAACACGCAAACATAAATGTGTGAATCAGGTGCAGGAAGCTTTCACAGCTCTAAATATTCACAGTATACGCTCACATAGCGTCATACTTCTGGCTCGCTCGCTTTACTGGACATATCTTATCTATAGATTCAAATCTCAAATACGAGGATTACTTTGGTGTTTCTTTTAGACCTAGTCAAATAACAATTAATTAAACCATCTCAGAAGAGTCATTTCTTTGTGAGTCAAGCTAAAAGCAACTAGTTCATTGGAGTCATTGGGTTGTGAAATGGACTGGACACATGTATATATTTTTTTATTTTCAGCCCATTAGTACAATTCAATAAGATTTTTGTTTTTTGATTTCATGGTGCACTGCTTTTTTTATTGTGTAACATTCAATATACACTGCAAGCTTACATTCAAAACTTGGGAAAACCACTTTTTATTGGATTATGTGCGATTTAATCGTTTTGTTTTTTTAGAATCTGCTTCTGTTGTGTTTATTAAATGTTGCAGGACTTATACATGTGTTTTTGCAAACGGAATCATTACCATAGCATCCCCTCTGAACCCACCATGCCTTGAATGCTTTTACTGTCTTTTTTTGATTGGTATTTTAATTTAATGACCTCCCAGCAAACAAATTTAGGTCTGGGAACGTTCTGGGAATGTTAGTTTTTGGTTCCCAGAACGTTCCTAGAACTTTCCCTTTGGTTCCCCAAAAAAATAGGACCATTCGGGACCATTAGGAGAATGTTCTGTTTTTGCTGGGCTATTATGCTCTTTTACATTTTCAACCCAAGTGTTCAAGTTGCTGTTTGAGCATGAACAAAAAGTATGCAAAGTCCCACTTTAAAAGGAGTTATTTTCTATATAAGTAAGCACTCTTTTTGAACTCTCTGAAATTCCTCGATTGCAGTCTGGAGTTTTCTTCCAGGAAGGTACGTCATCATAGTCCTGATACACACGTCATATTTCTCATTTGATTAATTCTTGCCCAAGGCATATGCAAAATAAAGGGACAAGGCCTGGTTGAGTTGCGCTGGTAGTTTGTTGAAACTCGCAGTTATGATAGGGGATGAGCGACATTTCCCAAACACGCTCGAAGCGGTTGACCCATCACAACGCGGCGGTCCAGCCAGCCAATTAGAGCACATTGTGCTTTCGGAAGGCGGGGCTTCATAGAGACAGGAACTAAACTGAGCGTTACTTACAGACTGGGAAAAGAGGTGCTGCAACAATAGCCGCTTTCCGACCGGAGGGAATTTGCAGTTCCCAGAACCTAACGTTCCTATAACCCTTTTTTTTCTCGTTTTCCGACTGGACTAAGTTGGGGATTTTTTCCGGAAAATTCCGACAGCCGCCTCCATGCTGGATTGTTGTTGTTGTAAACTATGTGGCCGCACTACGTCTAGTGATGACGCCACAAAGACCATTTCCGGCCGTTTGGCCAGTGCGAACGCAAACAGTAAAACCAGTTTTGGGGAGAGTTCTATAACTAAGTACCTGTAACTACTTGGTCAGTAAAGCGGCTAATGTAAAATATGGGAAAAAATGTCTTTTGAAGCACGAAAACCTATTCTAGGTGACTCCAAAAACAAATTCAAGACTTTGTACTTTGTATGTGGCCTTTTTTCTTGACACTTCTCAGCACTCATTCCACTGTGTCTGTTTTAAATGAAAAAAGCACCATAATATTAGACTCGTTTTCTATAAGTCATGCCAAAGGTCTTGGTCAATGATTCATCTTTCCCACTGTGACTATTTAAAGTAATTTTCGCAGGGTATAAAATTATGCAGTGCTTTATGCATGTAATTGTACAGTCTACTTCACTACATAGTACTGCAGTTGCTCTTTTGCTCTTTATATATATATATATATATATATATATGAGATATATATATATATATATATATATATATCTCATCCGACTCTTTGAAGAAGTTTTGGTCTACAGAAGGAGCATGAATCAATGGACTTTATCTGACAGCCCGATCATCTTTCTGTGCAGCAGTACGATGTGCTCTTGTAAACAGTGCGGAGAGTTTAAGAGTGAGTCTGGCTCTATCTTGGCTCAGCACCTGCCTTTGGCTGGTTTCAGATGCCTTCTTGAATTACCGAATGTTCCACATGAAAAGATTTAATCTCTCACCTCTAAGCGGATTCATTTAAGTAATTTGCTTATTAGATAATTCCGAGGGCTTTTCAGCGGTATTTGTGATCCACAGCAGTAAATTCAAATGATCAAGGAAGAGAAAATTTCAATTCACTGCCAATTGACTGGAACCTACAGCCACTCCGTAAACATGCCTCCTCAAATTCATTGACATTCAAACCCATTTGAGAATTAGTCACATACATGTTTCATATAAAAAACAAGTCAGTCTATTCAGAAAACCCAAAATAGTTCCGATGATGTATGATAGATGGTTCCTTTAGCACACCTACAGACGAGTCCGTGTACCCACCATAGAGCTTCCTTCTCCAATGCAACTTTCACAACGGCAATAGGACTGATCCTATATCCATAAAATTGGCTCAGTTATTTCAAGCTTAATCACATCAAGGGGTAAACGATGAGACGCAGCTTGCATATAGCATATGAACCTCCTCCCCCCTCAACCTAAGAGGATTATACAGCATCTGATAAGGCCGATGATGACAGTACTACCCTGGGTTATGAGCTCGGGATGTGACTGGCATAAGCAAAGGATGTTTAGGGCTCTGGGGATTCAGATGTTTATTGATATTTTTTTTTTATTTAAAGGAATTACTTTTATTTTGATGTTCCTCTTGTCTGGCATAACATTGTCGCAGTCTGGAAGCTTAGTATTTGTTTATGGTTTTTGATAGGCATGTTATTATGTGGCATCCAGCATTGTTCTGGTTATTTAAACAAAAAGAAAATTACAAATCATTCATATTTAGACAGTTCATCTGACATGCTCTACTGTTCAAAAGTTTGGGGTCTGTAAGATTTTGTAATGTTTTTGAAAGCTTAATTCAGACGGGCCTAGTTTAAACTACATTTGAGTTACAATTCTTATCGGCCGATGTGTGTGATTTCAGGTACCGATTCATAGAGGACTAATATCTCCATGGTTATTACAGAGGAGGAAGTGTGCGTTTCTAGACGTGATATGGTTGCGTAAATTACGTAAATGCCTTTTAATGATTGTAATTTATTATACAAATCGTATTTACACGTCTTATTGGTTGCTTACTATAAAGCTATGTACTGTAAGTGAGCAGACAGTTATCTCATAGTACCTGACGCTGATGTTAAAATGGTCAGTCTTAGCAGTTTCTGCAATCTAGCTCTCCTTATTATTTATTTATTTATTTTTTTCATCAGATACCATACATATTGAAAGGCACGGCATGTGGAAGCACAAATTATAGCTTAGGTAGCTCAAAATTGTATGAGGGGAATAATAAAACAATATCACCAATCACAGACTTTCACATTCGGACAGGATTCGGACGGCTTAGCTTCGGACGGGATTAAAATCGCAAAGTATGTCTGTGAAAGAAATTTTTCTAAAAAGCCCCTTGAAAACTACAGCAGTCCCGCCCGATTTTCAAAATCACATATTTCAAAAATACAGTATAAATAGCCTACATTACATTTAAAAATGTGATGAATTAAAGTGATCCATATTTTTTTCAGTGTCTTTGTTAATGTTAAATGTTAAAAGAACTGCATTTATTTAAATGGATTTTTGTGACAGTATAAATGTGGAGGTTTTTTTGTTGTGTTTTTTTTTTTTTTCACTTTTCAATCAATTTAATGTGTCCTTGCGGAAAAAAGCAAATACCTTGAATTGTAAATGAAAATGAGTAAAAAATGATTGAGATGAAAGAAATGCATTAATGAGAGGAAATAAATGAATAATTAATCTAATCACTGACATGTAAAATTTATGTTGTCATATACTTGAAATTTTAGTGGCTAATTATTCTCAAATCAGTATTTTGTCTCAATTATTCAACATTTGCAAAAAGCAGTCAACATCTTGTCTGGGTTACTTCAGCTGATGAAATGTATGTAAATTTCCAGGAAAAAAAGACCTACGACCTAAGATGATATGTATGGAACAGAATTCCCATCCTCATTTCCATTCGTGTCAAATTGAACATCGAGTTCCTTCACCAAAATTCAAAGAAAAGCACAGTGATTGATGTGTCGCTCTCTAAATGCTTCAGCGGAGATGGTCCTTTAACACTGTGCCCTCAGATGTATCTGTCTAATGTTGGCACTGAGAACAAGTGTGAGCTGTTCTAATTGAAATTAAGGCCTACTGCTCCTGGAGTGGATCCCACACTGTCAAAGGGCTGGCTTTTGCACAGGTGGGCCTTTACAGTTCACATAATGGGAAGAAGTATTTCTGTCACAGATGGTTGGGTTCATTTTTAGTGGCACCTGGCCCCCAGACACACACAAACACACACACACAATCCCACCTACCTAAGTCCGTGCACATGCTCGTACAGTCTCTTCGCCCTTCTTGTGCCACCCACTATGAATGATGAGGCTCCTGGTGCACTGACACCATGTGGGCAAGCCTGCAGAACACATGGACAGCAGCCTGCTGCTTCTCACACACTCCTCACTGCCTGTTCCACAAGCAGATGAGGAACCGTGTATATCTGATCTATGGTTATTGTTTTTTGTGCTTCTACCCCGTTGGGCTCACATAGGAACTCGTCTTTTATATATGAGCAGTTTGTTTTTTCTTCAGACCATTACTCACTCAAGTTAATGTTTGCCAGAGTTGCTATTTTTTTTATTTTTAACTATAGTGAGCTACCTACATAGGCAGCATCCTAAGAAACATAATGGAACCCCATTTTTTGGAACACCTACATTGGTCGAATTCATATGTGGGTCATGTCCCACATAAATGCCAACCCCAAAAAATTGCAATATGGCATATGAGACATGTTGCCGTTTTACTGGGTGGTTGGTCCAGTCTTAAATACTGCCTCACAGTGGTCATACTGCTAGCGCACGCTTTCAACTTCCTATGTTGCCACAAGTAACCACTGTTTAGAGCAGCAAAGAACAATTGATCTATAAGCAAAGCTAGTGTGCATAACTATTAAGATATATAGTTTAAGAAAATGGTATCGGATTGGTACATGGGTAGAAGTACTCGCCGATACCGATGCCTGAATTTTTATTGTTATCGGCGGCATTTACGATACTAGTATCGGAATCGGAACGACTCTAGATTAGATTATTTATTCTACTTATGAATGATAGTGTATTTTGCCCTCAGATCACTTCGACGTGACTGGTTACAAGAGGTAAAAACGATATTAATACTCTTCGTTTTTTCACACAAACTGCTCGTTTAGTGTCTTAGGCCATCAGTGTGTACTTACATTTCCGAGTCATTAAATCATGTTCAATGTGGACTTTTCTGTGCATGCTTTTTGAGGCGTTGACCATAGACCTTCATTATATGACTGACAGACAAGAACGGTTTGACCTAAAAATATATCAGAATTGAAACTACTGCGGAAACAAAGACACCTACGTCTTGGATGCCCTTGAGGTAACCTAAAACATACCAAAAATAGTTCAAAGTGAACTATCCCTTTAATGGATCATTACTAAAAGTATTAATATCTTAGAAAAACTTACTAACCCCAAACTTTTGAACAGTAGTGCACACACATATGAAAAAATGTTTACTTGTAATCTTTTTTTTTTCTTCTCACCTTTGCAGTGCATTTTAGGATTGGCTGATCTATGAAGGATTTGTCATACTGCCTTAGAATTGAGACGAAACAAGGTATCTTAGGAAGCAGCAAAAATAATCTATATTCTGTTCTGATCTGTTCTGTTTTATATTACCTTAAGGGAGAATTTCATTCGGTTTGGATCTCACATCTTTTATACCACAACACGATTGCTGCTGATAATATATATGTGTGTGTGTGTGTGTGTTTGTGTGCTTTAAGGTCCTAGGATCCAGATCCTATTGGTTTATTATTGTTTGCTTTAATATACTCTCAGTGGGCAAGAGCAGAACTGGCTCAGGCAGAATTTGTTCTGATAAGAGAGACTTCACTAGTAGATGGCACTCGTGCCATTTCCTGAGTTCTTAATACCTCTGTCTTATCTTTCGTGCCGCAGACAAAGGGAAAATATAGTCTGCGTTTTCATAAATCAAGACATAATATCTGATTTTAGTCTAGAATCCTTTGAAATGGCAGCAATCTCAAACACAAACTTAGCATGGCCAGATTAAAAGGCAATGCAATCTTAACCTGTCAAACGATCTTTGCACCGCAGTGGTTTTGGATGAGTGTGTTTAGGTGCAGTCAGGCGTGTATTCACACTGGTCGTCTTCCCTTCCCCTAAAGAGCAATGTGAGGTGCTGTCTCTTTAAGTTGAATTAAATCCAGCAGATATCTCAACCGCGGGCCATTAGTTCCAGAGGAGGCAGGCATTATGAGTAATTATACCAAAACTGCCATTATTAATCCGGCCTCGTCTTCCCCGAGGGCTACTGCACAAATATATTGGGTGGAAATGCTCAGGATGCAAGAAAGTGCAGATGATGTCTCTCTTCCTGTTGTTTATCCCCACACACTCATTACATTGTTGGTTTTTATCACAAATTACACGATATTAAGCAATAAACTAGGCTCTTCAATAGCATCTGAGATCGATCCCCAAGACCAACAGGGAATGTTACAATAAACTAGTCATTAGCGTGTCAGCATAAACCAAAAAAAAAGCTGTGCTAACGTGGGCGACAGCATTTAAAGGTGAAGTGAGTCAATTATATGCCGCTATTGTCAGGAAATGGAATTGCTTTGCAAAAGCTGGTTTTCCAAAACATTCCCTCCCTCTTCCATTGTTTGAGATGGTCCTCACTACCCATCTCCGTCCCCTAATCCTCAACCCCACCCCTACTCCTACCCATCTCCGCACCCTGATCCCTAACCCCACCCCTAATCCTACCCATCTCCACCCCTTAGATCTAGATCTAACTCCGCCCCCTGGATCTCGTGTACTGCAATGAGGTGCTACTGAATTGTTTGGGCAAACAGATAGCCCTCTCCTATGTATAAATGGCTTGGTTACAGTTGTCTATGCATATTAAAGGATTTTAAATACATTTTCATAGTTCATCTAAAAATGAAAGTTTTGTCATCATGTACTCACCCTCATGCAGCCCCTTTTGAAAAAAAGTACATTTTATCATGCTTTTTACAGAAATCATGTACTCTAAAAGAATCAACTGAATGTAATCTTTGTTATTTATTCGATTATATGTAGTATAGTTTACATTTACATTAACTGCAATTAGAGTGTTTTTAAGTAGGACTTAATACACCATTATATTATATATCAATCTTATAATGACTTCTACTCTCTTTGAAATATGGGTCCCTATTTTAACAACTGAATCACGCTGAAACTAGCAAAAAAAAACATTTGTCGCGCCTGACGCATGATAGGCCCCATGGTGTGCTTTCAAATGAAATCACAAGCATTTATGGTATTTTTTGAATGAATATTACACTCATTACATATATGTGTTGGTAAGAGTGGACATTGTTCTACTGGGCTGTTTTATTTGTTCCATCCAGTCTGCTAACAGTAGCGTGTTCTAATACCATAAGTGCTTACTGGTGAGCACCTTTATCGCATGCGACTCTGAGTGGGCCAGCATGCTGTGTGGATAGGAGATGGCCAATAGCTTAGACTAACTGGTGGAAGATGTTTAACTCAGGGACGCCTCGCACCCAAAGTGCGCGCAGCCCAGATATCATCGTCTCTTATCGTGCTGAGCAACCCCAGGGTTGGCAAATTGATTAATACCAGTCTTTCATCTCCGAGAACCCTCATGAAGATATCATCGCCGCTGAGGAGAATGTCCCCAATCCACCACACTGACAATTGACGACACCTCTTATGAATTACCGACGCCCTAATTCCACTTCAGCCTTCATCATCATCAGTCTTTGAGGTTATCTAGGCTACATTACGCAACCGGAGCTGCATGTATCTCTCCACCTCTAGATAGAAAATGGCGACTAGCGTCATTGATTATTTTTCGACGCTGCATCCCAGATCCTTTGGTATGGATGTTTTTGCGTGTCACCTGATCTCAAGGTTATCTCCTGTGTATCTCCATCTCACGGTCTGCAGAGGAACGAGAATCGATTACAGCGGTATGGGCATCTCTCTCGGCCTGCCCCGGGGCTAAATCTCGACGAGCAGGCCTCCGTATTCATTTGAGCAGTCGACAGTGTGGCTAACTGGCCGTTAGCTGCACCCGACGTTGTAGATTTACAGACTTGGCCACTGTTTGCCGTGACACGGAGTTGCCCCCTCCTCTTCTCCATTCTGTTCAATCAACCCAGCTCATTGGCGGCAGCCAGCCCCCCTCGCTCCCTCCCTCCCTCTGTCTGAGTAATGACCTGCTTCTCTCCTCCTGTCACCATGAAAGGTGGCTCTGGCTCTTTGCTGTTCGGCCTTTTTTTTCCACACACGTCCTTTCAACCGGCAAGGCAATCCCAACTGAGATCTCTATCCTGGGTGATTTATCTGATGTATGGAGCATAGATTCAGTCCATCTCTCTCTATCTCTCTTTCTCACATGCTTTGATGGAACGATCAGCATTTGTAGTGTCCATACATTTTTACTGATCAAAAACTTCTGCTTTTACCAGTACCACCCAGCAAGTACAGTTTTCATTGGTGCTTCAATAGATTTCCGATCGAAACAGGAAGTTTTAGCTACGTCAAAGCCATAACATACTTGTCATTTAGCATTATTTTACTGGTTAGCATCATGCAGAGGCATGAGACCCTCCATTCATTCTTACCATTATACCAAGTCATTTGAGTGTCTACATCCATCCATCCATCCATCCATCCAACTGCTTGCAAAAGCATGCACTTTATTCAAAACCATTTAACTCTTGAATGATTGAGTAACTCTCAAATGGTTAGCCATACATGCCAAACTACACTCTAAAAAATGCTGGGTTGTTTTAACCCAACGTTGGGTCAAATATGGACAAACCTGAAATGTTGGGTTAAAAATGTAATGTAAAAATTTAACCCAACTGCTGGGTTAGTCCATATTTGACCCAACCTTGGGTTAAAACAACCCAGCATTTTTTAGAGTGTACACACGGATATGACTTGTGTAAAATAGTAGCTGCTTATAAACAATCTGTATTGTAAACAATCTTATGAAGCGCTATAGAAAGGTGACTTGACTCTATGCATACACTCTAAAAAATGCTGGGTTGTTTTAACCCAATTTCGGGTCGAATATGGACAAACCCGAAATGTTGGGTTAAAAATGTAATGTAAAAATTTAACCCAATGGCTGGGTTAGTCCATATTTGACCCAAAGTTGGGTTAAAACAACCCAGCATTTTTTAGAGTGTATGTATGCGTATTTCGTATATATTTACAATACAAACAGAACAAGACATTGGACCTTATTCATGAAACACGAGCAGAAATTATTTTTGTGTAAATCGGTTGTCAAGCCGCTCTGACGTAAATTTTCGGATTCACGAAAATGTTTGTATTTTCAAAATGTTAGTTCCTACCATGTGTAAATAGTGCGTAACACATTTGAACACGTGTCCTAATTTAGGCAAACTGATGATTTTCCATTTTTGATCCACTGTGTAGTGTAATAATTTATTTCTTTATTTATTTCAAACTATTCAACTTTGAGTTTACCCATCCATCCAATCACAGCGGAGGCGGGGCGGAACAAATTCTACACCGACCAATCGTCCAACTTGTACAACAACTGAACAAAAATGGAGAGGATGATGTTGCTTGTTGCTGGATTTTTATATTCATTAATATCCTTTAAAATGGCATACTAGTAACCTATTACTGCCATGGATATTCTGTATCATAGCAACCGAAGTATCGCCGCTGGAAAAACGCTGCACTTTTAAAGCGATTTCAAGCGCCACCAGTTGGCCGTTTTCCGAAGAGCACCAGGCATATTTTAGCTGGCTAAAAATGCTTTGGTGGACACACGATAATTGAATATTTATTGCTAGGCATATAGCCAATCAGTCTCTTTAGCATTTATGCAATAGCCAAACCTGAGAAGGAAGTCCAGGAGATTCCACAGCATTTCTGGACACGTAATTTGCGTAGTTGTAACACATGGGCGGGATTAGGCTAATTAAGAACGAGCCTGCCCTATTTATGAATGTTTGGAATTCTTTGATATATATGCACACATTGAACTTCAGAATCTGTGATATATGAAGCTATATTGTATATTATGTAAAACTTTTTTGTTGGATCCAATTAATCGCGATTAATCGATTTGGCAGCATTTAAGTGTGTGTGTGTCTTTTGAAAGTCATTTTCGCTATTACGTCAGTAGATGTTTTAGCTTGTAGTATTGTCTCAAATCTAACATGTTTGCGTCACAAAACTCCACAATTTGATCCCATGAGCCTTCAGTCAAACTCACGTGAATTAATTGTATTATCTTTTGGACTCTTTGTAGGTAGTACATTTATTCTGTATGAATAAACACTTCTTTTAGTAGAAAGATCTTAATGATGGAGTGTGGAACTGTTTTAGAAAATATGAGAGGAAGACAGCGCCAGGCATTTGCCGTCAAATTTTTGTCTGGTACTAAATTATTCATCAAGATCGGGGAACCAGCTACTGCTTTCTTGGTTGCAGGGAGGGGGAGGGTGGGTTGCATCTGGCACCAGCAAGACTTTTCACATTTCCTGAGTTTGATTTCCAAATCTGCCGAAAATAAACCACTTGTAAAATGCAACTCCCTCTTGTTCTTCATCACTTTCATTTATCACTGCAGGAATAAACAGCGTCTTCACTTGTCAAGTTCTGCAGTGTGGGGCTGGCTGTGGTGAGCGTGCGCAGCGCTCTGAATTTGTATTCCTGGTTGCGTCTTTGCCGTGCAACTGATTCCTTTTTCTTCTCCATCTTTTGGCTTCTTTCTATGTCTGCATGTGTGCTTATGCACTACGATCGCCCGCTCCCTGCACACCCCTCCCTTCTCTTTCTCTCTTTTCCTCAGACACACACTGCACCGCTCTCCTCTCCTTCTCCCCCCCTCTCTCTCTCTCTCTCTCCTCTCTCTCCCTCTGTAGCAGTCTCTGGTTGAGCATCCAGAAAGAGGACCGCGCGTCTTGCACCTCACGCTTGCGGCAAGCAACGCTTGTCGTTTCTGAGGGTGTTTTTTTTTTCCTCAGTCTTTGCTCTCTGTCCCGTCAATCCCGGGAGAAGAGCTATCGAGGATTGCAAGGAGCTTAATTGAATTAGCATGCATTTCAGCGCAGCGGCGCACATACGGATTTCGGTCGTCCACACTTCGGCTGTGAGGGGCTGGTTGCTGGTAACACTGTCAGACTAAGCACATTAGCAAGTGAATGCCTATCGGAGAGGGGGAGGAAGAAGAGAAGAGAGGGATAAAAATGCAGCGCTGATCGATACGGTGATCGCATCAGAGGCAGAGACGAGAATCTAAGAGAGCGATCCAGGATGGTGCCGGAAAACTGATCCAGCTCCGCTCCAGGTCTTCCACTTCCAGAGGGAGCGCACAGCGGAGAAGCTTCGTGCTGCGTCTGCAGCCGGCTTTATTTATTTATTTGCTGCTTTTTCCCTCTACCATGCTGCAGCAGAAGTCTCTTTTTCTCTCCGTCTGTGAAAAGGAAACGTGAGCTCTCTCCATCGCGCCCAGGGTCGGTCTCGTTCGGTCCGTTTCCTCCTTTCTCTGTTTCCTGTCATCTTTTAATCAGTATTAGAATAATCCATTAGCCACCGGGATGTCTCTTATCTCCTCTCGCGTGATAGAGGAGCTGCCCTCTGAGGGAGAGCGGTCTAAATAGCCGTGTAAGCCGTACCTGAGGCTGGGGAGACGCCTCCCGGCATCTCTTCCACCTGGAGCGTTTTTTTTGTTCCCCTCTTCAATTAAGCCGCAAAATTTGCATCCAGAAATATTGATCCATGCGGCCGTGATTAGAACGCTTTTGGGAGTTGCAGCGCAGATGACTATCGACTCGATTGAGCCTGCCCTCCTTCTCTTTTTCTTTTTTTTGTGTGTGTTTTTTGTGGGGGGGCGGTTTGGTGATCATCGAGCGTAAAAGCCAGGAGGAACAGCCCATTTGTTTTTGTTTTCCTTTGCCCTTCTTTAAAGGAATTTCTTCTTTTTGAGGATTTTATCGTCTTTTTTGGAAACCTACTGTGAAAGCCTCTGGGCATTGTTTGCTTCTGCTTCATTTACTTGACCCGTGGATAATGATTGGCATGGGCACCGCTCTCTGAGATGTACTCTTTCCAACGGGTGGGACAAATGGGGTGTGGAAGGGCCTACGCCGGGCCTTCTTGCCCCAAGCTTGAGGTGGTGTTGCTGGGCTGGGAGTGTGGAGGCGGAGGCAGCTGGCTAGGCCTTGGCTCTTGGTGGAGACTCGCATTATCTCTGGCCTTGTTGGCGTCGGTGCCGGACAGAACGGCCAGTGCCCGTGTGTCTTCCAGCCTGAGCACCACACACCATGTCCATCACTTCCATAACAAGCATGGTACCATACCCATCAACATCAACAGGATGCCCTTCCTCACGAGAGGAGGCCACGGTAAGCCCTCGCCGTTTATTCGGCGTTTCCTCTTTATCGACCGGGTTGCTCAGACCCAGTGCTTCTAAAAAGCTTTGATTTGATTAAGGAGAATTATTCCAGTGGAAAGCAGGCTGTTGATACAGCACACTTAAATGTGTGCGCATGCCCTGAGATTCGCTCGGTACGTCACGTGCGCGCTTTGATCTGTGCCTTAATAGATCGCATGGGGAGTGGCCTTGTGCTCTTTGCACTCACTGCAGATTCAGAAAAAGGATGGGTTTGGTGGATAAAAGTGTGTGCCAGATGTGCTTTCCTTTCATGTCCTGCCTGGCCACTGCGCCTTGCCAGGCATCTTTTTTGACACCTGTGTCAATCAAAGATTGTGTGCCGCATTGACAACCTGTCTTTCTGCTGTGCTCCATCATATGTTGAGTGTCCAGTGAACGTGTCGTATTCCAGTGATAATCCTCACATATGAATAGCTGGCCTGTGCTACAGGTTTGAATCACCTGCTGGAGTTTCTAGCTGCTAAAGCCTTTATTTTTGTGCATTATGCTTCTATCTCCTTTGATAGGTCGGAGCTTTTGTTGGGATTTATTTGGATGTCTTTCTGCCACCATTTTTTGAGATGAACAGATTGTTTTAAAAAGAATAATTGCAATTACTAATTAATAGTGATGCTGATTTCTGTTTTTATTTTAATAATCTTTCAACAAACGGTGGGAGATTAACAACCCAGTAAATCGCAAATAATAACAAGAAAATCTTGTCCAAGTCAGTCAGCTTGTTAGAATGATTTCCGAAGGACCATGTGACATTGAAGACTGGAGTAATGGCTACTGAAAACTTATTATTGCTTAATTGTAATAATATTTCAAAATGTAACGGTCTTACTCTATTTTCGTTCTTATAAATGCAGCCTTAAGGTCCTTGCACTCTGATTCTGAAATTTTCGTATGTTTTTTTGGTTTTTTTTTTCGTATTCACATTGACTCTGAATTGTCAAAACACCTCTCCAAATGCTTGCTACGGAGGGAAAAATCAAACAAGATTGAAAAAAAATTTTTTATGACGGACGAAATTTTGACGTGCAAAAATTTGGGCAGAGAATTTCGGACTCAGTGTGCAAAGACCTTTAGTAAGCATAAGCATAAAAAAACATATTCTTGCCTGGTTTATGCTACTCTGAGCAATGTTTGAACTGTATTTTGAGCACTTCTTGTGTTGTTATTACCTCTTCACGATGACTTGTTTGATTTAGTCCTCAGGTTTAGCGTCTGCTAAATGACTAAATGTCAATGTAAAATACTTATTTCAAAAGCAAGGATATTAATCTTACCGACCCTAAACTTTTGATATAAAACTATATATTTAAAATGAAAAGTCAAATACAGATGTCATTATTCGCACAAGGCTTTTTTTCACACTTCTCAGACACTTGCCTTTGCTATTCCTCAAACAGAGCAGCTATAGAGCTCAATATTGCCAATTTGCTCAGTGTTTTCACATCTGCATGAACTCAAAGCAGTCAGTGTAGATCTGCTTTACTGCTGTACACAGAGGAACAAAGCTGCTGATTAAGCTGTCTTTTATCGTTGATTATACTAATAAAAGTATTTTTTGAACGAAAGAACCGATCCATATATGGTAGAGGTGGAAGAGCAGAGCTCCACCGGTTGTCAATTTCATAGATGTTGTGACCTTCAAAAAAACGACTTCCTCGCTGCAGGCAAACTCACACATCTCTCCTTCCACATACTGAGATCTGGAACACCGTAAACACAGATTACTCTGTTGTACTGCATTGTACATGAGCACTCTAGGGATGTATCTTGGCTAATCAAGCAGAATTAACAGTTGCTTAATGTAATTTAAGTCCTGTTCACACCAAGTCCAAAGTAATGACTTTGAGAGGATAAGACAGTTTTTAGTGCTGATTAGTGCTTTATGAAAAAAAAGACATTGTGAAGGAAGTCATAAAGATGCATTGTGATTTTTGATGTTTAAAATTTGGTTTTAACAGGCATTCGTGCATTTCACCATAATGGATTTTACCACAAAACTTGCTGTAATGGTAGCTTTGCTTTTATCTTAACCCTCACAACGAAGATGTCGGGCGTAACCAACGAGATGACTGATTTTGATGTAGCAGTTCATCGGTAAAGCAGTCATGCATTGTTTTCATCTCTGAGTGCCGGGCACATTTACGGCTGTCGGACACTTAGTGGAAGAGGGAAGCGACGAGAGTGGGGACATTGGATAGCCACAATCAATGTGTCACCTCCCACACAAAGTTATGGTAGCCGAGCCTTCCATCTGAAGAGTCTGGGAGGACAGTGCTAAATGATCCTTTTAAACAGAGAGGGTTAGACGGATCAGTCCTTCATCCCCAATGACAAGTAGTTCAACGGGGGAATGTGATCCCGCACAGTAATGGGATCATCAAGGCAACTGTTAGCAGAATCATGGCCCTTTCAGAGATTTTCATTACAACTGGTATTGTCAGTCCGATTCACTGCTTCCGTCTCGACATTAATCTCACCTGCCCTCCCATCCGTCTACCGCAAAATATGCAATGAATTTTCCGTGTCCTTATCGGGTGGAAACAGGACCAGCAATCCTGACAAAGCCGACGCGTCGTGAATTACATCACCGCTCTTGTAAAGCATCTCCACAGCCATTACCGGAGTCCCGCAACTCTGAATGTGGAGGTCCAACCCTGATGCAATGACGACTGATAAAGTTCAGCTTGCTTACAAAATTGACAGATCGATTTGATGGCTGTATGACTCAGAGACGCTTTTAAATTCCGCCCCTTCATTCCACACGAACATGAATCAGGTCCTTTCCAGCACTTGGCGGCAGGAAATCATGTCATTTCCGTCCCTCCATATTGTATTCACTCTGATGCACCGAGCGTTTTATACCTACAACAAATTTTATGCATGATTATAATGGACAATATGACTGTGATGGTTCCTAATGAGCTTTTTACATTTCCGTACAGTTCTAAAGCATCTTCAGCGAGCTGGAAACCTTCACCCCCACTGACCAATAATCACATCCTGCCAGATCCCATCACTCAAAGCTCCTCTGCCAGCAAGGTGGACATAATTGATATACTTGATTAGTAGAATAAGTCAATCAGGTGTACAAGGGCTGATGAAAGGTGTGGGTGGGTGGGTGGGTGGTGTTGGGGGGGAGTTGTCACAATCCATGTCTCCATCGCATGCCGTTGACATTTGCTCTAGACAATGCTCATCATTTGTGCATCTCATGCCATCTGAAGAGCCCTTGGCACAGCACTTATCTACTTGACATGCTGGAAACCAACACTCATGGGCACTTTGTGTTGATTCCACAGGCTTGTCACAGTTCCCTGTTTTGTTTTCTTTAGTATTTTTTTCCTCATTTAAACATTTGACACAAAACATAAATAGTATGTTTTTAAAGTACTGTAGATAAAGTGAATTATTATTAGTTTTGCACTGGATTAAAGGGGTGATGAACTGAGAAATCAAATTGTCCTTGAGCTTTTGACATCTAAGAGGTCATCATATTATAGTAATATCCTGTAAGTTTCAGAACTGAAAACGTCCGTGTTAGTCCAATAAAAGCTTTTATTGACACCAGCCTCTGCAAACGACTCGTTTTTAAAAGTGGGGAACTATGACGACAAAGAGGTTAAAACACCACCCCCGCAGAAAAAGATAAACGCCTGCTTCAACACGTCAGGTTTAGCCCCGCCCACCGATTCGCGCATTACACACATAGCTAAGTAACATACATGTACGTGCTTACCTCGTGATGACAAACTGGATCGAGCTACCGAGCAATACAGAATATTATGCTGTGCCTGGTTGTGCAAGACAGTCACTGCATAAGCTTCCTGTGGATTCCAATAGGACTGCATGGATAAACTTTATTTTTAGTGACGTTCCAGCTGATGAGGTAAAATATCGTCGTCTGTTCGCTTCATTTGACTGAGGATTGTTTTGTAAACAAGACTGGATTTGCTGACCGATTAAGAGTAAAGAACGGTGCTGTGCCGTCTATGTTGGATCTGACAGGAATTGTGCAACACATGGACTCTGGGTCGAACAGTTATGGGCGAATCCGGTTGCCATTTTACATTGGACGTTTTCCCCCATGTGCACCGCCGACGGGTGAGTTAAACTCATTTTAATATGCAAAACTGTTCTCCACTTACAGCAGTGGGTGTTTACTTCCAAGTCTTCAGTGCGACACGCCCATAAAAACCGACGGTTTTTTAGGTAGGCTCACAACCTGGGTACAAAATAGCCTATTACTTGTTCATTTTGATGTTTTTGAATGCAAAAACCAAGCGAACGTTATAAGTTGACCTCAGACAACAATATAATAAACTCTAAAAAGCCAGTTCATGACCCCTTTAATATCATTCCAGTTTTTACATAGAGTGCTCCCGTTTGCTTTTGACATGTGTTTGGGAACACCAATCCAGCAGTGACTTTTTTTTTCCAAACTTGTCACAATTCTTGAACTCGTTGCCCCTCGAACTTTAATCATTCACCCGTCGCCCCTGACAACACAGCTGCAGGCCGCCTGCCATGGCACTGACCCACTGATCCATCGATCCCACGGCCTGATGGATTTCCACAGTTTTATTTGAGTATCTGCCCACAGCAGAAGTCTAATATCGCCCCTCTCTCTCTCCATCTTGTTTTTGTCATCGTCTCATTGAAATGCTGCATGCCCCCCCTCCCCTCTCTAATACCCAGAGCTCCATGCGCTGATGGAGGTGTGATGTTTGACAAGCAGCAGGTTCTGTTTGTTCGCTCATGCCTGCCCCTGCATGCTGATGTGGGGTTTCCCTTGTCATTGCCTTATACGACAAAGATGCAGCCTCTCTGGACAGTTCCCAGATCAAAAATAGTTTTTTTTTTTCTGGCGAGGCTCAAGGGCGCACCTTGATCTGAGCAAGGGCATCTCCTAATGCACAGCCACTCGAGAAAGCCATGATGGATGCGTCCCCTTACCGGTGAAAAGGGGGCTATCCTTTGTTGATCACTGGTGTGTACACTATAGATTGAACCCCATCAAAAGCAGTTTGCTCCAGCGAGAGCCGCAATCTATTACAGCCGCCAAGCCGAGCTCTGAGCGGCTGCACAAAAAAGTGTGTAGTTGGCCAATAAGGAATAATTGATCAGTGACTCAAAACACTGTGATTTGGGAATGATCCATTGTTTGCCCTGAATAGCCCAAATGTGGGCCAGTGATGAGAAAGCACTTCTCTGTGACCTCTTCGTTCTCTGCTCTGCCAGTGTTATTGAAAACAAGAGTTCTTCACAATTTTCCCCTCCTCTAAGAAGCGACTAGATGTAGAGCCATCACTTTAAGTGCATGTGTCATTTCAGCGGCGCTTCTGAGAATAGACCTGCGACTGCAGTCCAATCAATGTGATGGGCGAAGCAGTTAGGCAATAAACTAAAGGGCTGCGGTTTGGACCAGGCAAACCTTACGCCACTGAGCTCTTGGCACCCCGTGAGTGGTCGAATGTTGAAGCTGAGGTTCTGCTGCCCCAACATTCAAGCTGGAATGAAAATATTGGCTTTGTCTAAAAGCACTGCTTCCAGAAAGGCTCTACAATTGCTTTAAGATTAATAGCGGATTCAGTAATGCTCGGTAACTGCAGCAGCAGGGTTAAGGTTACTCCCATTCCTCTGTGCTCCAGACCTGTGGTGTGTGTTTTACTAAATGTGACATTGAGGAGAAATAGCTCGGTCTGGATCTCTCCCAAGCCCTTGCTAAAGGGAGACAGCCATGCTGTGAGCTGTGAGGGGTGAAATCAGTCTCTAGTTGCCTGGATTCCTCTTCTTACACCTGCACTAAAACAAGCTCAACCATGCCAGACACCATCCCAAGGCAGTAGCAAAAGAAAAAAAGAAGCCCATTGACTTTGCTATATAACCAGCGCTCTGTCCTCTGTCCCCATCTTTGATATACGAGTTCTCAAAGTCAATGGAAAACCTAGGAAAATGATTATAGTTAATGCATTTGTGTATTCATTGTATTATATATTGCATTGCATAATGTATTTTTGTTATGGTCCTCTGAAAATATTGATTGATGAACGGATGGAGTGCAAATTGAGTAAAATCATGTCAAATTATGTTCATTATATAGTATTCACATTGCAAAATTGCATATTTTATATACGTATCTATCTACAGTATAATATATATATTCGTAAAGAGCTATTTGAAGTTCAAGTCAATTAGTTACTTTTTGTTGAGGATAAAAAAATTATTATATACAATACACTATGTAGGCCTAATGTATAAACAAATCTAATACCTAATAATCAATTTGCACTCAGTATTCAATTGACTTAAAACCCTTATCCAAAAAGCCAAAAGTGACATTTGTTCATTGGTCAAAAGGTGTAGACCCTGAAGAAAATTTGTTTTTTTCAAATTTTTTTTGTTTTTTTAACCTTCAACAAGTTTTTTGTTGGCGTAAGTGTTTAAAATGATAAAAATTATTTTAATTCTTGACCTAAGCATTACATAACGTTTTAGACGAGTTTGAATAAATCTCAAGCCATAATCATTTGTATTTGTAGGATTTTAAAACAGAATGTTATCTATGAATCTCTTTGGTAAACTGTTAATTGCAGATCCTGGAGAAATTAAAAAAAGTAATAGTTTTTGGAAAGCTAATTGGCCTTGATGAGTTCTGATAGCTTACGTGTACTGGTCCACGAAGATGCACAAACAAGAAAATTTGGCTAATCCAACTTTAACCATCTAAATCCCATATTTCTACTTAAGCCTGAGGATCACTGCATGGCACGAATCAAGGGCCTCATAATTTTTAATGAAGTTCTTAGTGCAGCCATGTGTTACAACTTTGATGATGTGCCATCATTATATCCCAGACCTGACAGTCTGGCTTTTCATTACACAATGAAACATCTTAAATTCCCAGAGTGTTCTCCCCGTGCGAGGAAAGTATACGAACCGTTCGATCAAATTAATGATAATAACAGACTGCAATGGAAGAGTATATATCTGTAATCTGCATAACTTGTGAAGTTATACCCACATACTTAATTAAAAACTGTTCCTGTCAAGCCTCCCGAAATAAGCAGTGCAGTTGTTAGCTGCTGACAGCCAATCACCTCTGTGATGTCCGTCTAAGAATAGAGTGTTATTTGTAGAAGGTGTTGAACAGCAGAAACAACAGTGGTGAGAAGTGGAGCCCCAAGTCTCCAGCTCGGAAATGTTCATGCCCGGGATCCACCCACTCGTTTCTCCCCTGACAGAGTCGAGAACAACCCGGAAACAACACGGCCTGGCCTCGGAAAATGGAGACGCCTCTGAAATCGCTGTTATCCGTTTATTTGTTTTAATCAGATATCTGAAATGGGCTGTTGTGCACTTCTTTTAAAAAAAAAAATAGAGACTTGAGGGCGAGACTAAGAATAAAATAAAAACAATCATATATCTCGGTCATGTTTACAGAAGTTTTGCACATTTATTTTTAAACAACATTTGGCAAGACTGGGGATTGGGACTTTGCAAAGAACTGGATACAGCTCATTTTGCTATTTAGAGAGATAATAAAATTATTCCTGGCAATTTCTCCAAGGATTACACAATTTCACAGATAGACAAGCGCACAGCGAGCACACAGCGATGATAATATTGGCGGCAGACGTGTGATTCATGCCCTCGCATAAGGGGAATTGCAGAAGCATTCTGCTCTCTCTGTGGCTTTGCCGTGAAAAGTGGATTATTTAAACTTCAAAATGTCCAAATGTTCAATGAGGCCAGATCTCCTCGCTGCAGTGTCCCAATCGACTCGCTCGCTGAGGGTGCGTAAGGAGTTCTGCTGTGTGGCTTTGTTTGCTGGTCATTAAATTGAATGGTGAAAGCAAATTCTTAAGTCTGTCTTAATCTGAACACTTATATCGGAGTTTGGTTGATTAAAATCAAATATAGAAAGATATGTAGAGTTGTTGACTGCATTTTTCAAGTTTTAAAATGTATGTAATGTCTAGTGGCATCATATGGAATTGCAATGTTTCTTAAATGTGTTGGACTTACAGTAATGGCATTGACTCAACCAATGGCATGAGTTTGGGGGCGGGACTGTTTGTTTGTCTTACCAATCGCATAATTTCATCATTTAATATTGTTAAATTAAATCATTTATTTTACTAATTATGAATGCCGTTCTAGAAAATTGCATGTTATATAATTATAATTGTGCTGTCAAAATTAACGCAGCATCTGTTTTTTTCCGTCATCCTTCGGCTATTGCAACTGAAACCTGCCGGCCTAGAAAGTAAATACAAACATTGTTAAAATAGTCCAAGTGACTACAGTGGATCAACTTTAAGTGATGAGACTTTTGGTGCGCAAAAAACAAAGAAAAGTAACGACTTTATTCAACTCTTCATTATCTTCTATGTGGGCCTCAGAGTGAGTTCACGTAGTGTAACGGAACAGCGCTGCGTCAGGACGTAGGCTCACTATTGGCCAGAATCACACTCATAACCAGTGTCAATTACTGACCGGATTTTAATTTTTGGGTGAACCAACCCTTTTAAATGAGTTAAATGAAGCCTTAAATGAAAGCAAAGAGTTGTGAGAAATTGTGAAGTGTGCCAGGTCTTAAAGTGACAGCAGACTAATAAACCCACTGCCGTGATGTCTGTCATTAATGATAATCAAAGGAAAAAAATGAAAAAGAGAAAATCACTCACTGCTCTTGACTGAATGACATTTGTAGCTTTAATCAGGATTAAAATTTATCCAGTGAAGATTGTGAAGTGCTTTATAACTTTATTCAATATCTGTTTATATCCTACCTGTCAGAGCTGCCAGAATATTTTCAAAGGACCTGCTTATAAGGATACATTGGTTAAAAACAATGAAAACATTAACTTTTTGCGTATTTTGACAGGACAAGTAAAAATTTGAACCGGTCTGACTGGGCCAATAGACAAAATCGAGCCCTGATAATGTTGAAGGATAAGGTGACCAATTTGCATGTTACATATTGAGAAAATGTCCCGCATTTTCATCAGTCTGTTGGTTATTAATTATCATATTAAGAAAACGTGCATGCGTTCTTTTCCTTTTTAAGAAAGCATTTCATCTTTTGCGGTATCTTTTTCACCGGCGCTTCGGCGAATTTTTTCATTATTCATTTTCTTGGATTTTATTAGTTGGACTTGGTCAGAACTGTTTAAAAATAGTTATCTGCATGATTACATTGTGATGTAATGGTGTTTCCTGGAATAAAGAACAGAGTATTTTTATCAGCTGAATGGCAGGATTGATAGAAGTTAGATTAGACATTATTATAACAGTTTCTAGTGTTGGTAACATGTCCCGCATTGTCCCACACAAACTTAGTAATCGTCCCACATTTGGTTTGTTTGAGGGTAGTCACCCTAAGGCACAGGTAAATGTGACATTTATTATAATGGATTTATTTGATAATTGTTTTAAGTTTAAAAAATTTAAAGGCTAATAAATGGTTAAAAAAATATAGCTTTCAATTAAACTGTAATTCTGAATGCCTATTATTAATGGCGAAAATTGAGAGAGAGAAATACATTTCAAAGAGACATTAGTAGCAGTATTGATGTATCACTGACATTGGCCTTCTTTCATAAAAAGATGCATTAGACACAGTAGCTTTTAAAAAACAAATTCTACATTAATGTGAAGCTTTGATGTGAAATTATCACAATATGTTAGGTTTTTTTAATTGTGATTAATTACAGAGGAAAAAAAATGTGTGATTAATTAATTTGTTTCATCATTTGACAGCACTAAATTATAATTGCAATAATTTTTAGTGTCCCAGAAATGACCTTGCTCTACAATGTAAATCAGATGTTCCTAATATGTACAGTACATATTGACTCCTAAGGGAAGCAGTGCTGAATACACACAGGAAGTGACCCTGCTGTCTGCGATTGCCGCTGTGATTTACGGCTGCTTTTAGGCTTTGAAATGCTTCCTGTGCACTTCAGCGTGATGATTTAAGAGTCATTGTTGTCCATGCTGCAGTTAACCGACCCCTCAGATTGAGACGGCCTGGGTTTCTGTTGCTCTCATTACTTTGCCATCGCACCTTTTTGCTCAACTGCTTAATCTGAGTCTCACTGCTCTCTCATTATTTTCCATTCACTCTTCTCTTTGATCTTTACCACGCATTGTTCGTTTTTCACCATGCATCGAGCCCGACCTTGCTCCAGAATCAGCTTTCAGCCGGCAGCACCTACAAAGTTTGCTTCTTTTAATCATCATTAGAGATATTGGCCTACATTCTCAAGTATGCTTTCCCAGATCTACTTTTTTTTAATTTTCTGCTATTGAATCTGATGCTTTGTTCCATCAACTGAAAGAAAAGCTCATTCAAAAGACTCTCCTAGAGGACGTTTTAAGTTTAGTCAGGTCAGCAAATGGACTCCCCTCTCGAATGCAAGTGGCCGGCACTCGCCTTTGGCGGGATTACAAAGCGCTTTCTCGCCTTTCTCCTCGGATGGGATCCACTCTTTGCCGGAGAACACTCAAACCCTCTCAGAAGTCATCAGTGACAGCGACGTAATCAGATCAGCCGTGCCTTGAGCCGTGATTGCAGGAGACACTCGAGCCGGTGCAATCAGCCCAGCACTTTCCCTGGAACGCCTTCGCTTTTCTCGCTTGCGCGTGCACGACTTCCCCAGCCCTCGTCACTCCCTTTCGACTCTCACCTTTGACTGCTCGCGTGCGTCTGAAGCCGAGGTGCTGTTTTTGCAGTGACGCGCGCTATTTACAGAGATCAAGATAATCGCTAGATACCTGAAGTGCAGGCTATTTTTTCTTTCGAGCAGGGTGCAATTTGATGACGATTGTGTTGAATGCTTTGGTGAATGCGGGCAATCAGAGGGAGCCGTTTGAACGTATGGTTCATAAGCACCATGACCGCCGAGCTACCGTTGGAGGGTGCTCCGTGTTTATCACAATCCCCTAATTACCTACATCCTGCTGAAAGAGGCCAGCATGAGCCACTTTGTGTTGGTCCAATTAATTACATGGTTTAATTTCAGTTGCGAATATACAACAGTACTGTCAAAGCTGAGCAGCAATTACTACTGCACTGTCGCACAAGGCAAATGGCTTAATTAGACGCTCTTAACGACCCTGGAACTAGCCGTTGTTTCCTTTTCGGCTGTGACGGTAAACTTTAGTATTTTAGTCGTTTATGCCGAAACAACTAAAACTTGAGAGGGGGTTTACTGTAGCCTACTTTATACAGATTTCTTTTCTGCATAGGTCTGTTAAATATCGGACGTGTTTTCTAGGTGCAGCACACGGTTATTTCTGTAAGAAGTGAGAGAGGGACAATCTGTGACAGAATGGCTGAGATTAGACATTTGGGCAGCAGCACTGAAGAAGACATATGGGACAGGCAATGTGACCGTCTTATTAAGCAAGCGTGTGCATTTGAGCTTGAATGCAAGCCTTCACTCCGCAGGACATTTGTATGACATTTGCAAATTAAACTGTGTGTGTGCTTTTTCTCTCCAAGTATGTATGTATATATATGGGCTGTCAGTTAAACGCGTTATTAACGGCATTAACGCAAACCCATTTTAATGGCGTCATTGTTTTTATCGCGCGATTAATGGTCTTTTTGGCCTAGCAAACTTTGTGGGTTTTTTTCACATGCTTTTGCAACAGGACGCGGTGTTACGCGCTATGAAACCCATTAATTTCAATGGCTTGCACCGCGCGAGAACGTTTTGTTGCTTCGTCGACCAAATCGCGAGCGGATCTAGCTAGACCGGAAACAAAACAACACGCACGATGCCGCAAACACTTGTTTAGGCTTGCGAGCCGGCCAAATAGTTGGTTAACGTTACGTTTTGAGTGGATGACGAGCGTTAGACGCCGAAATGAATGCCATTAGTGTGAAATTGAACACTGTATATGCCAACGTTGTTTTTAATATAAAACATTTGCACAAAGCAAGCCAAACCACTTTTACATGTTGATAAGAGCATTAAAATGAGAAAAAATAATGGAACAAAAAGAAATTAAGAGACATTTAGAACAGATTAAAATGTGTGATTAATCCCGAGTTAACTATGACATTAATGTGATTAACCGCAAGTTAACTATGATATTAATGCGATTAATTGTGAGTTAACTATGACATTGATGCGATTAATCGCGAGTTAACTATGACATTAATGCAATTAATCACGAGTTAAGTATGACATTAATGCGATTAATCGCGAGTTAACTATGACATTAATGCGTTTAATCGTGAGTTAGCTATGATATTAATGCGATTAATTGCGAGTTAACTATGAAATTGATGCGGTTAATCGTGAGTTAGCTATGATATTAATGCGATTAATCTCGATTAAATAATTTAATATTTTAATGCGATTAATCGTGAGTTAGCTATGACATTCATGCGATTAATTGCGAGTTAACTATGACATTGATGCGGTTAATCGCGAGTTAACTATGATATCAATGCGATTAATCACGAATAAATAATTTAATAGTTTAATGTGATTAATCACGATTAAATATTTTAATAGTTCCATTTTCGACTAATACTGTAATAATAACAATAAATGATTTCCATTACACGAGAGTAGATGTTAAAACTTCATGCTAATTTGTTACCTGCTTTCACTAAGAAGATTGAGAAGCAAATCAGATGGATCATGTGACATTGAAGGCAATGATGCAGAAATTCGGCTTTGCCATCACAGGAATAAATCACATTTTAAAATGTAAAAAAAAAAGAGTAAGAGAAGTAATTTTAAACTGCAATAATTTTTCACAATGTTGCTGTTTTTACATGGAATTTGTAACTGAGTGAGTGAGTGAATCATGTATAGATATCTGCATTGAATCACAAGAGATAAACATGGTACTAAACATTACCAATCCATCCACTTTCGTATATTAACACTATGATTATCACAACATGCTCACACTACAAGCAAATGTCAGGATCGTTGTGATTAACATTTACAAGTCATTACACACAAAGTCCAGAGCACAAGTACAGTAGTGTGGAGTAAAACAACGGAACAAAGCTTATCTAACATTAATGATGAATGTGGCGACTTTTCAACTAGCTCTTCACACAGCGTCGAAACTATTATTTAAGACCTATTGTGGTTTAATATGATTTTCAGATGTTCAAAAGTTGAACATACACCACTGACTAAATAAAACTAAATATAATAAAATATAATTCAAAGAAAAGACAATATTGTATGTAAAGGTTAACATCTCCTATGCAAACACACCTGCTGCTGTTTCTTTTTTCTAATGGGCTCAATATCAGCTAAATGGTTTTCAGACAGCACTTTCTATGGCTTTTCATGGATGCTTGACCGGATTAAGTCCTATGTGTGGACTGGGAAAGTACAACACAGTTAACCCTTTTGTTTGCAGTGGCACTTTTTACTGTTTGTTTCAGATTCTTTGTCCCAGTTCTCTTATATCTCTACTTTCCCTGAGGAATTTTCTGTACTTAACTCCATCCATCTTTATGAGTTTTCCAGTCCCTGCTGCAGAAATGCATCCCTGAAGCTTCATACACTCTCAGTGTGATATGCTGTGTGTTGTGCCAGCATGAAACACTAAAGCTCCATTCCAAAACCTACTGGGCTTCTGCTTAGTGCCTACATAGACCCTAACACTCATAGAAACTTGTAAGTTACTGATACCGAATAATCCACATAAGCATCATAATACAACACATAGATAATATTCACATTTTTCCAAATGGAAATGAGGGTCACTTAAGCAGTCTTTTTAATATTGCACTTTTTTCATACCTAATTTTTGTCAACAGATTTTATTTTTTCATATTGCATCAGCTCCATGAATGACAATCAGGTACACAAAAACAATACATTATACAGACAGACCATGCCTCTGTCACTCTCTGCCTCATTTCAATCCACAAATAAAAATAACATGGACTTATGACCTTGGATTTTCAATAGATTTTGACGTTAAGCTAATGGTGCGATGCTCTAAAAAGAATAGCACAAATATTAAGTGACATAATTTTCACAAGTATTTCTTTCTTTATAGTTTATAAGAGACAAAACACATTAACTGACATGAGCACTTAATTTTGTCTATCATGTAAAAATGGTAGATGTTTACATGACGCTGATAAAATCCTATTTTCATAAAAAAATCATAAAAATCACAATCAACGAAACGAGACTTAATCGTTAATGATGAATGTGTCAACGTCTGTTCAGCTAGCTCTTCGCACAGCGTCGAAACTATTATTTAAGACATCTTGTGGTTTAAAATGATTTTCAGATGACTAAATAAAACTAAATATAATTTTTAAAAAAATCAATATTATACAGTATGTAAAAGTATCATAGTTATCTATATTTCTCAGTATTGAAATATTAATTTAAATACTGGAAAAATAAAATATTACATTTCAATCCTATTCAGACCAAAGAGTCACATGCTTCTGGGGAATCTCCAGTCCAATTATGGGTTAAAAAAGAAATCCTTTAGCTTTTGTCTTGAAACTCTCCATACCAGCAAGGTTTTCGAAAGCTATTATTATCTCATACTTAGTTTCTCCCATCTGTCATGTCGGACTGGAGCTTCTTTACTCATGGACTTGTTCTTTTCTCAACTACCCTTTTTGGAGGAAGGCCAGCTCTTTGCAGACTCAGTTGTTCCATATTCTCATACCTTTTTAGTGACGGATTTCATTGGTGTATTTCGGTGCCTGTGTAATTTGTAACAACGCTGCCTTGAACTATAAAAAATAGGTGATCAGTTATGATATTTGTTTAGTTTCCACTTATTTGTTGTAAGTTGTACAGGAATCAGATACATTTTTTAATGTAATTTAAGTTAAAATGACTTAAACATCATTGATTTTGAAAAAAATGGCAGCGACTCTTTGCAGTCTCGGTTTTGGTTGATGAATAAGGTAGTTTTTCTCCTCGGTGCAGTTAATCCACAACCATACAGTAAAAAAACGAATAGCAATACTTCTAGTGGAACTACTGTAAGCGATATAAAGTTTTACAGCTGTTGACTTCTCCCTCCTGCATTGTTCTAGAACACAAACAGCCAATGCAGCACTGATCTTGCACCGTAAGCAACAATACCTAGACACTCGGAGAAAAATGCATTGAGAAGACTGTCACCACCACAAATTAAAACTCTCCTGCTTAGCCAATTTGCATATTCCCGGTTAGTATTCTCTCTTCACTCTCGCCAGATTGAATCAGCCTGCCGCTCGACTTGTTTTGATATGCATGCGAGTTAAAGTTAAGAACGCCGTGCACACTTCACAGATGTGAAAGCTATAGACTTTGATGAAATCAGCCGTAGCTATGACACATCCCCCCCCCCAATCCCCCCCCCCCCCCGGCATGTGTCAAACCATGTCCTAGTTTGTAACATAGCAACCGTTATGGAGCGAGATCAGAAGACCTGTTTCCGCTATGTACTGTACATTATGTGAATGCAGTTGGTTTTTCAGTCCAAACCGATGAATGTGGGATTGAGCTTATAATAAACCTTCATTTTTATATCTAATATAGCAACAGTCTAGAATAGCATGGACCACGCGTGTTTAGATTGTGATGTGACAGGCTTTAGGCGAAATAATAGCAATTCTCAAAAAGCTTTCTTTTGTCAACGCTGGACAGAATGCATTTTCCTTTTCTCCTGGATCCTCTGGTTGCTGTGGAGACGGTCCCTACCTGAAGGAGCAAGAGTTCTTTTCCATTTCCAATTCCGCAGAGGGAGGATGCGGTCGGTTGGCAGCCTGCGGGTTCAGCGAGGATGCTGTTTGTGTTTGGCAGGAGTTTTGAAATACCCCAGGGCAACACACAGGGCCTTTTCCCCTCTTTGTGCCTCAAGGTCCATTGGTATCGGCGCAGTTAAAGGAGAAATGGTGTCATTATTATTGAAGGACTTTTACTGAAATATTGAAGCTGTTGTTTTTTTTTTTTTTTTCCCAAGAGGATCTTTTTGGCCCTCAAGAATATCCTGAAACTCACTCTCTATCTCTCAGTTTTCTAGTCAAGTAATTGCACGTTCACCATGCAGCATTTGATGTGTTGTTGGTTTCAATGTTATTTTCGATATTCTCTTGATGCACTACAGTTATTTTCAATTAATCCCCTCAAAAAAGACAATTTACAGCTTCTCTTAGTTTGTTTGAACTTTGATTGGATGCGTCTCGTGTTGGAAGCAATTATTTTTTCTCTATTATTTTATCTCAGTCTGGTAATACACACATTTTATTCCCCCCTTGTTTTAAATGTATTAGTCGTGAAGCTACGGACACCGCGACTGGTGAACCATGCCAGAAAACAAATCTAGCACTGTTTGTATCATAATAACAACTGGTGGAACAATGATGCAGTCACAAACTGCCTCCCTGAGGACAGGCGTATGTATTGAATCCAATGAAGCAAGGGACGTCTGGCAGGGGCTTTAACCCGTTACAGATCCCCTAGAAAAACTAATGAAATTATACAAGGATATTTCCATCCAAACAAGACCGGAGTCACTCGCTGTGGAAATTGGCTTGGGCTGCTTTACATTGTCCAAGATTTTCTGCACGATCTTTCATCCAAGGTGTTTAATGATAAGATGTGCCTGGTAATTGTAACATTTTTTATTCTTTCTGCGACGATATTGAGGAGGGAAACAAAGGCTTTGTTTGGTAAATGTGCTTTCACGTTTTGTTGCCAAGTGATGAAGCGAGTTCTTTCCAAGCTTGTGCCTCGATTAGGTGGCGGTTCTGTGCTGACGCAGAAACCATTCACCCATATTCAGCACTGACAAAAAAAAAAAATCTGTCCTCCTCTTTCACAGCTACTGTAGACGCACGTTTCTACATTGAGTCTTGGTGCCGAAAATTCTTGGCCGAAATAAAGCTGTGGACACGTTGAGCCAAACACTGAAATGAATCATTATTAGCACTTAGTTGTTTTCGAATCGACAATATTTATATATTACATTTTATTTGGTGCAATTTTCAATTTTAAAAATGCTGATTAAATGCCAACTTTATAGGAAAACCAACTATATATATATATTAGGGCTGTCAAACGATTAATCGTGATTAATCGCATCCAAAATAAAAGTTTGTGTTTACATAATATATGTGGATGCACTGTGTATAATTATTTTGTATATATATAAACAAGCACACATGCATGTATATTTAAGAAAAAAATATTATGTATATGTAAAATATTTATATTTAAATATAATATAAATTATATATAAATCTATATACAGTAGATACATGAAAATATTTCTTAAATATATACAAGCATGTGTGTGTATTTATATATATAAAATAATTATACACAATGCATCCACATATATTATGTAAAAACAAACTTTTATTTTGACAGCCCTAATATATATATATATATATATATATATATATATATATATATATATATATATATACACTCTTTGAAAACAGGGTTCTATATATGTAGCATAGGGTTCTTTACTCAACTGCAAAGGACCTTTTATGCCATTTTTTTTTTAAAAAATGATGATAATGACATGAAAGAACCCTTTTGGCACAAAGGTTCTTTATAGGCTATTATTCATTCATTCATTCATTATTCTGCAACATTTTGCAGTTGTAATTAAATTATTGTTTATTAAACTGTTGTAGTAACTTAATATCCAATTTTAATCATGCTGATTTTTGAAGGATAAAAACTGAAATGGCACCCCTCGTGTGATATTGATTAATTACATTTTTTTAAACCCCATATCTTGAATTTTGTGATCATTCATGCAAGAATGCATGAAGAAGAACCTTTTAAATATATATATATATATATATATATATATATATATTCCATGTGTAAATGAATTCAGTTTGTTTATGTTTTTTAAAATAAATGATATATATATATATATATATATATATATATATATATATATATATATTTTTTTTTTTTTTTTTTTTTTAAAGTATACATTTTATTTGAAAGAGTTTCACCGCACTCACGGCAAACAAGGTGCCAGACAAATTTTTAAAAAATGTGTCTGTGTATATACCAATTCACATACACATGCTCTGTTAATGTTTCTGAAATCATAGAAGTATAATTCTCTGTGAATATCTGTTTCAGACAGGAATTTATGAAATATTCAGCTGCCATTTGAAATTCTGGCGTCTTTCCAGCATCAACATATCAGTGACTTTCATCATTAGTGTGTTCTGCTACGTATGCTGACTCAGATACGACATAAACAAAACTGCTTTGAAAACCATGACTAAAAAGAACAGACATCGCCATGTCGAAATGTGCAGTTGCCTGTTTCTAAGGAAGTTCTTATTCTAGATCTCAGTCTGAATGTGAGCAAACCTGTGAAGAGATTGAATGTTGTGTTTAGGTAGGTTTGCGTGCCTTATCTTAAAGAAGGGAGGCAGGGGTGCTTAAAAGGCTGTATTCAGAGCCCGAGCTCCTGTCCCTGCTGAGGAAATCTGCTCTGCATATATTATCACTGTGTGTTTAGAGCCTCCGCTGTGCAGGTTGCTCTGCATATATTTGACGCAGCTTGCCTCCTTGATACTCATGTGACAGTGAAGGCGACATAATGATGAGCTTTATATAGAAGCCATGCCACATATTGCTGTGTGAACGCAGCACAACACTAACGCTCATGTTTTAAAGATGCAATGCAAGTAGAAATTGAACTGTAATATTAAAGATGTGGTGTCCATCTAAACAATGCTGCAGTGATGGTGCACACGTTGGGGAAAGATTTAAGCTTTACTTTTGTGATGTCCAGATCATTTCTGATCTTTAATTGCTAAAATCTTAATAGCTATGTCTATATATGCATGGGTTTTTTTTTGTTGTTGTTGTTTTGTTTTGTTACAAGCTGTTCTCACTAAAAAAGCGCTTTAAGGCCTGTTCTCACGAAGAATTGTAACTATGTTAGCGTCCACACCAGTAATGTTACTCACTAGCTGTGGTGTGAACTCCTATTCTCCTATTCTTTAATATTGAGAACATTTTTTAGAACTATATCTTTGTAGTTGTGTAAATGGGCATTAATACATGAAATTTCTTAATTATAGCACCTTTAAGGCTACACAAAACTTTATTTCTTAAATGTGAATAGTCTTCCAGTAAGTGGTTATTAAACTGGGATTAATAATATTCCACAAATACAAATATGTTAATTAACATTAATATGTTAATAAATTAATTAACACAAATATGTTACTTTTTTAATTGCAAACGTGATTTAGAATAAAACATGAGCCCAACTTTAATCCATATAAAATTTTTTTTGTAATTTCTTTACGTTTGAATTTATTAAACGCTTAAATCAGCTCAATTGTTCATGAACTGACGATTTGAAACTTGAAAAATGGGAAATGCAGTTTTAATATTTGACATTTTTTAGCCTCCAATCAGGTATAATTGAACATAACTGATCAGTTTCACTTTATATCTGGGTGTTTCTTACATCTTAGTCCATCTAACTTTGTTTTCATCTCTTATATCTTAAAGTCTGCAGCATCTCTGTTACTCCATTTTCTCTGACTGAGCATTTACCTGGACTGTTTTTCATCTCTGTCGAAGGTTATTCCTATCAAGCCCATATTTCTTTGTCATGCGGCAAGCTTGTGAGACTTATTTTATGCCCTCTCTAGTCCCTACAGGCCTCAGCATGCACAATTGGTCCCCACAATGAAAATAATTGGGCAAAGTTCATGAATTAAAAGATGTGTTCCGAGCACAGTGAGTTTTCAGCTAAAGCTTTTTTAAAATGAGGTTCAATGCATTCTTAGTGGGCCTATGAGGGTCAATGGAGCCATTCCTTATGCAGGAGCAAACACATTAATAGATTATAATTAAATACTGAGCGTTTAATGATCACTTAAGCAGTGTTCTGCAGTAGATACTCATAGTCATGATATACACAAATACTCATGAAATTCATCTTTTCAATATGTACCAAGAAAATAAATCATATCAGGTTTCATATGAAAAACAATTCTACCAGTTTCATCACCGAAATTGTAATAAAAAAGGCGTTTTATGGCTTCTCAAGCAGCAAAGTTTTACAACTTCCATGTGATTTCTAGAATGAATGACAGTAGCAATACATAATTACAAAAAACTGAACATTCAGTTGCCTCATTCAATTATATATTTTTTTTTCATTTCAAATGAAGTAACAGTGATATATAGGCCCAGAAAAGCCTACTATGGGCCACTTTTACTAACAGCTCGCTCCAGTGCAAACCCTCTTTTGTCATTAAAATAATACTCCAGGATTTACTACTGACGCAGTGGAAAAATTAGCACTTAAAATTAGTGGACAGTGTGATTTTTTCCGACTGACCTGATTGCATATGCTTTCATAGGAGTTTCCATTTCGGACACAATTTATGCCAAGAGAGTATTTCAATACTCATGAATCATGCAAGGCGATTTACTAAGGTTCGCGCTAGTCAATTTACTAGTATTTGCATTGTTTATCGGACAAAAACAGCATGTCTTAAACCAGGCGCTAATTTGCACTGCTCTTGCTAGATTGAATTAGCCGTTATGGAAATGATCAGGATGTGTCTGTGTTCTTTAATGTGTGCATTGTCAGTAAATCACATGCGGAAATTGCAAGTCCTATTGGCGCTTTAATGGGATTTGCCCTGTTTAAAAAAAATTGTGTTTATGTAAATGCTTCACATTTTGATTAAATTCAAGAAACACTTTAATTATATTTAGTTTTAGATTAATTAGCTAAATGGTTTTTAAAAATTGCTGCTCAAACTGGACAAATTGCTTTACCCTGTTTGACATTTTTCAACATCCAATTAACCATAACCAAACATGACTGGTGAGTTTAAACTTTTCATTTGGAATGCAAAACGTACTAATATTATCAAGGTTCGCAAGTTTAAAACCATTGTATAAATACACATTAGGATTGGGGAACACATTTGGTTGCATTTAATTTTTAAAATTAAAAATGATTTATTAAAAAAGAATTAGTCACATGCCATTTATACCCCAAGACTTAATGACCAACCGCTGTTGAGAAGAGTGGCAATACTAACGGATAGCTTTCTCCGTGTGTTATAGGGCAACAAATCAATGCTGTAGAAAGACTGGTATTGTTCCTTTTTTAATTTTAGTATTGACTTGGTGCCCGAGTACCACTCCTTTTGACATTCCTCGTCTGCACAGCCGTGACAACAGTGCCTTTCAGACAGATCAAATCACACTGTCATTGTGTGAGGAGATTTTCAGGTACTTAACCTCTCCTGTCCTCTTATTCTCTTTCTGTCGGTGCTCAGCACAAAGAGGGACAGACACACCTCTGGACATGGGCCTTTTTCCTCTCTAACAATGTGTTCTGGTCCTCTCTTTCTCTCCTTCTTGTTCCCTCTCCCTTTCTTTTGTGTTTTGTTCTTCTGCATAGTGGCCTCTGAGTCATCAGTCTACGTGCCTCCGATAGAGAGAGAGAGTGTGTGTATATGTGTGTGTCTGACTCGCACACACACATTACTTTCCTGGGGGCTCCGTACCTGCCTTTGGAACACTGCACTGCACTAAGTTAAATGAGAGAGAAAAAAAGAGGCAGAGAGAGCAAGAGAGAGAGAGGCAGAGAGAGAGAGAGAGTGCTTGATGGAAATATTAAGACACAGGTGAGCTGCTCTCTTAGTGCCCCTCCACCACACAAATGGAACTTGATTCACTCGGTTTCTGTCTGCCAGCAGGAGAGTGCTTTTGCTTTTAAAGAGACCGCACTTTTAATGTCTCTTTATTTACCCGAATAAAAATATTTCTTCCACATATTTTATAAATGAAAAAATACAGATTTTTAAATACATACAAAAACTAGCCGCATTAAACAAATGTTCAAAACAAATGTTCTTCATGTGAAATCAAAAAAACGAATTGGAATAACATCCTTTTGAACAAAATCTGGCCAAAGTTCATTTCGGGAATCCGAAACATTGTCGATGCAAAGTCCGCTCTGGGTGATAAACAACTACCATTGGTCTGTGGCGATGATGTAATAGGTAGGTGTGGCTCTGTGGCCCCGCCTTCTTTTGTGAAAATCGTCTCCGGTTCATTTCTTCTGTGCAATCTGTCGAGGTTGTAAAAACACACTAGTGTGCTGCTTTATAGTAGAAATTGATGTTGCAATTCTGACATATTCATGACTGTAAAGTTCATTACTGTAAAGTTTATTGTTTTGAAGTAATTATCTTTACCCCTAAGCAAAGAACGCAAAATAACTATTGTATGCAAAAGTATGTCGGGACATTTAGTTTAACATTAATTCGGTAATGATGCAATGAAAAAAACAACCGCCCCTTAAAGGTCCCCTGGCATGAAATTTTCACTTTTTGAGGGTTTTTTTAAAGCTACACTGTGTGATTTTTTTACCCCCATCTAGTGGTGTAAATGGTAAATGGACTGCATTTATATGGCGCTTTCATAGGCCTAATGGCCAACAAAGCGCTTTACATATTGCCTCACATTCACCCATTCACACACCAACGGGGGTGTCAGCCATACAAGGCGCCATCCAGCTCGTCGGGAGCAGCTGGGGTTAGGTGTCTTGCTCATGGACACCTCGACACTTGGTCAGGTGGATTGAACCACTTGGTCAGGGATTGAACCACCAACCTTTCGGTTTGTAGACAACCTACATGAACCACTGAGCCACTGCCGCCCCTAGAAAAGGTATATGACCATCCAGTGAATATTAGTTTCTGTTCCTCTCAATTCCGATTTCGTTTTAACTCCTACGGTGGCCAATGTAGTTCAAGATTAACATGGCTTCCAGTTCGACCTCGTCCATGAGTGTTAATTCAAACGTAAACGCGAAAGGCGTAGCTTGAATTAATGGGTATGTCCCTCTTTGGCGAATGTACATTCAAGATGGAGGGACAACATAGAGACTGACATTTGAAACCCTTACCCGTATGTATTTTCAATGGCATATTATACACTCACGAGAATACTTTATTAATTAAATGAAGAAAATATACATTGATGAGCACATAGATTTTTGAAAGAACTAAGTGTTTAGCTAAGAATAAACTAAAAGAGTTACACAGTATAGCTTTAACATTAATATGAGTTCCCTTACCTTGTATAAGGTCCCCCAGTGGTTTGGCTATCTTTCTCTGCCTTTGAGAAAATGAAAGCTCAGAAGGACTGATCTTGAATCTCCTTCGTATGACGTCAAACGAAGGAAAGGTAACCTCCTCTTGCCCACCCAGAGAATTTGGCTCGCCCATGGGAAAATGAGCTAGGAAGTACCAACACGATTTGAGTTTTACCTGGAGTGATATCATGGCTTGCAAACGAGTGAAGCATGGGAGTTGATCAGTGTTCGGATGTACAAATGAACACAAAACTATTTTTTGGTTCCTTCATCCGAGTCTCTGAAGAAACAATGGGTTGATTTTATTTTCCTGGATTTTCCTGCATTGCAATGATAAGATCTTCATTCTCGCGATCATCTACTTGCTCAATGCTCATCACGGCTACATTTTATGTGATAGGAATAGATCTAAATACTTAAACTTATGACTATTTTTGATCTAAAAAAACATACTAACAGTATAAGGGAAACCCAGGAAACATTATAAAATACTAAAATAAGCCCATGTCATAAAGATTCTACACTCTCAGAAAAGGTTTTCAAAAGGTAAACTTTTGTCCATTTTAGGTGCTAATATGTACATTTTTAGTGTAAATATGTACATTTTAGGTGCTAATAAGTGTTAATGTGTACATTTTTAGGTGTTGATATGTACATTTCAGGAGCTATCATGTCCTTTTTAGGTCCTAATATGTACATTTTAGGTGTTAATATGTACATTTTAGGTGCTAATATGTAAATTTCAAGAGCTAATGTGCCCATTTTAGGTGCTAATATATACATTTTAGGTGCTAATTTGTCAATTTAGGTCTTAATATATACATTTTAGGTGCTAAAATGTACCACTAAGGTACCAATATGAAGCGTTTGGATCAAAAAGTGTACCTTTTGAAAAGGTACAGCCCCAGTGACAGCTTTTGTACCTTTTTTTCTGAGAGTGTATAATCTCCCCAATTTATTGGTGAAATACAATTCTTTGTTTTGAGAAAGAAACAGCGCCAATGAAACCGTCATCACTGACTAGAGTGCATGCATGTCTTTGTCTCTGTATTTAAAATTTAAAGCAACAAAAGCTTCTAAAACTCTGTCACCCAGCTCAGTTCTACTAGCAGGAATGCATGTGATTCATGTGATGTGCTCCTGAGAGGGACTCCGGAGTGGAAAATAGCACACAGCGTAGCCTAAAAACATCACTCAGTCTTTTTTATTCACAAGAGCAAGCCAAAGACTCTGATTGAAAGGTTCTTACTGCTAAACATACAGCCGTTGTCGTTTATGTGCATTGGCCTCGCTATGTAAAGTTATTGGCAGCGCACAGCATGCACGGCTGTGATTTAACATGGCCACTGCGTCGTGTGGCATGAATTGCCCTGCAGACCACCCATTGCATAAAATCAGAATCTGAAATCTCTCCAAATCTCAGCCCGATACATTAGCTGGGTTGAGAGGTAAACACGGCTCACAAGCATTGTTGCTCAACAGAGAGCTCGAGGCTCATTCTTTTTTAATGCTTTTCTTTTCAGGCAGTGGCAGTCCTCCCAGCGTGCATTGGGAGGTGGAACCCGAGAGCCTTGTGACTAATGCAGCCACCGTTTTCAGCCACGCTCACACACCGCTTTCTACATGTCAGCTCTCGCGCATTAGCGTTGCATATTTTATGGCCTCCATTATTATTTCATCCATTTCCTTTTTATCCATCTGCTCTGTGCGCTGCTGCTCCATGCACTGGGACAGGTTCGTACGGTCTCCAAGTTCAACAGTCCTGTGATCTGTGTGGAGATTCACTTATCCTTTTTTGATTCTCAGGCCGTGTTTAATATTCAAGGACCGAGTTTTGTACTGTGGTCGTTTGTAATGAACTTAAAAGCGGAGTGGAAACAAACAGACATTTTTGCTCTAGTCCCTTACGTATGCAGTTGTGGTCAGAATTATTGGCACCCCTGGTAAACGTGATCAAAGGTGGCTGTAAAAATAAATCTGCATTGTTTATCCTTTTGATCTTCCATCGCAGATGGTTTTGTGCTCAGTTACACATTTCTGTGTTGATTTTTTCTGTTTGTTTTGGATTTATTTATTTGCTAGAATCCATGAGACCATCTGAACAAGATGTCCAGGACCTCCAGCAAAACAATAGTCCCTCAACATTAAAGATCCAGCAGTATAATTAACCATGGGAATTGGGGTACTGTTTATCCCTCCCTGTTTGCACTAAACCCACGTCCTCTTCAAGGCAGATTTTTGACGGCATCTTAATTATTGCCCTGATGGTAGGAATTTTCAGTGCTTCTTTCTATTTCGTGAAGCTCAATAATCTTTTGCTGCACATCAAAACGATATTCTTTGGTTTTACTCATTGTGATGGATGATTAAAATAATTTGGCTTTTGTGTTTCCTCACATTTATACTCCTTTGAAACAAGAAATCATAGCTCGACTAACAGTTTCCTAAAAGATGTCAGCACACTAAAGCAATGTTAAAGCATTGCTGACACAACGTTAAAGCATCTTGTTAAAACAATTTTAAAGCAATGTTAAAGTATAGCTAAAACCATGTAAAAGTATTGCTAAAAATATGTTGAAACATTGCTAAAAGATTTGAATTTTTAAAAAAATCTAACAATCTTTTTTTTGCTCAAACTTTTTTATTAATCCAAATGATATGACAACACAATAGATTACAAATTAGTAACACTTTTCTTTTTTCACATAAAAACTAAACATAAATAAAAAACAAACAAATAAACAAAATAAATAAAAATAATAAAAAAATAAGTAAAAAAAAAAGAAAGAAAAAAATTATCTATATACATACACACACACATATATATATATATATATATATATATATATATATATATATATATATATATATATATATATATATATATATATATATATAGACATAGAAGAAAATGCCATACATAGAGTGCGAACAACCTTTAACATTTTTGCTTGCTGTTAAAGCAATGTCAAAGCACATCTAAAAAAAAAAATCTAAATATTGCAAAAAATAATTAAAAAATGTTAATAAAACAATGTTGAAACATTTCTAAAATATTAAACCTGGTCAAATAATAATAAAGCATTGTTAAATAAGTTTATAGCAGTTTTAAAGCAGTTAAAGCATTGCTAAAATTGCTCAAAATATTGCAAGAATAATGTTAAAATAAAACTAAAATTTTAAAGTAAAATAAAAAAATACATATATGTATATTGAAGAATGAATCGAGATAAATTAGTCAACTAGTCAATTTTCATACTCACCCTTTCTAAGAATATTCTAAAACAGGAGTGCCCAACCCTGCCCCTGCTGATCGACTGTCCTGCACAGTTCATCTCCAACCCTAATCAAACACAAATGCATTTTATTTTTGTGACCCTGAAGACCTTAATTGGTTGCTTCAGGTGTGTTTGATTAGGGTTGGATATAAACGGTGAAGGGCACCCCTGTTGTAAAATATTCTGAATGCGTGATGATTTAACTTGAGAATCACTATTCATACAAAATTGCTGCAGTGTGGATCTTCTGAAACCAGGTGACTTAAACTCAGCTCATCCTTGTGGAGATCCCTCAGTTTATTTCAGTGTCCTCCCCCATCATCGTTGCAAATGGGATTTAGAATGGCCCTGGTGACCATGTGCCTTGTTTCAGCACCATACAGGCGGACAGCTCCTGTCAAGATAAGGAAACGTTAACTCGAGACACAATCTCCTCCCTTGTACTTCTCTCTATCACAATCCCACTTTCTCTCTACCCCAATCCCTCCCTCTTTTACACTCTCTCTCTCCTCTTTCCCCCGCTTCATTTTTGCTCTTGTGCTCTATGGGTTCCCTGGAGTGCTATTTCCTCTGTTCCTACAAGCCCCAGATGTACCTGGGTGGGCCTAACCTCAGTCCAGGCTGTCAGGCTGCATTAACTGCCATTCGTTCTGAGGTGGCGGGCGTCATGCTTCAGCTCCTTGCAATGCACTTTGGCAACTGCTGCAGTTTTGCTGCATTTGACAGACGTGGACACGCATCAAGAACAGCATACATTAATTAGATTATAACTTCTCCATGTGTCAGCACATATGAAATATTTTAGATCACATTTCCAATGTCAGTTCTAGTAGCTGCAAGCTTTAATATATATATATATATATATATATATATATATTTGAAAAGAAGTTATCGATGTAATTAATCCATCAAAGGTCAAAAAAACTGTTTCATTTTCATTTTAGCATTATGAGATGTTGCAACTGTAATTCCTCACCATCAGCATTAGCAAGTCAAGTGTATATCCAGCAACAAACCATGATTCTGATTGGTCGAGCCGCGTTCGAGCCGTTGAAAATCACTCAACAAACGTACACCTTTTACCGCATTACATTAATATTACAGCACAACTGCCATTTGTGATTGTTTGTCGGCTGCATGTGTTGCTTGGCAACCTCCGCTCCTCATCGTGTCTAAAAACGCCCCTTAGCTGTTCTGTTCACTGTAAATCAAGGGTTTGTGGGGCTTATTGCTTTAATTTGCAGTGCACATTAACTGTGCAAACATTAGCTGAGCTCTAACGTGAATGATGTAACAAACGTTGGTAAAACAAGTCTTGCTCCATCCTTTATCTTTACTCAAATATAGTACGAACAATAGAGACAGTTTTAGGTAAAAGTGGCCCACAGCCTGCCAAAACAAGGTTAGCCGGACACTCTTACAATATAAAACACAAAACTATGTATTTTTAACACTGGTAGAAAATATATACATCTATAGTTGTTCATACTAACAGGTTGTGATTCATAGGAGCAATTTGATTCCAGAATCTTGCGAATCCCGCATTGAACTCTGAGATTTGAGAAGCGAACCTTCGTGTGAAAATAAGACGAATTCTCTTTCACAGCAGAGAACGTAGCGTCTTGACAGCATGATATCCACACTACCGAGCTACAGCAAGATGCCCCGTCCACGCAGAACATAGGCAAGCATCATGCAAATGTAGTAAGTCATGACGTGTGAACTTCACGAAAATAGATTCAAACTCCAAACGACTCGTTCGAGTGGTTCAGAGTCGACTCTTTCTTTTCTTTTGCAGACTGTTTACATTGACATACATGTACAGTGCTTTACACGCTGCATAGAAAATACATAATTGTGGCACTTTAAGAATTAGAATTATTCTCAACTTGTAGAGCTACTCAACTGAAGAAACATCTTAAAGCAGTCTAGAGAGGTTTTGGCACTTTTTAGCTGTTAAGAATGTGAGCTAAGACCCCACCACTCTATATTATTCTGGTTTAAGCAATTTTTTCAGCCAGGAAATCCGTATGAAAATCAATTTTAGTTGAAAACGTAAGCCACCAAATTGTGACCTTTCTCTTTTTGCTATGTGATGTGTTAACATCCATCAGCTAGACTTTAATTTTGGCATGAAATGGAAGTTAGGATGATATTCCTTATTGTGACGTATATCCAAGTGAAGTATAAGGTGGGACTTTGTTCATTTTGTCCATCATGAATTGATTGGATGGTTGTGGTTTGCTATTACTGTCATCATGTCATGTAAGAGACAGGTTGCGTTACCCTCGCACCAGTAAACACGTCATCATAATTTTTTTTTTCATTCATCACTCATTTTTTTTTCATGCACATGATTTTTTTTTAAATAATGATGAGCACAGTTAAGTCCATTTTATTTCACAGTGACTTTAAAGGAAGCCACGCTCTTGTCTGTTTTCCACCTTTTCTGTCACTGGTTCCTCACTGGGATCATTTACACTACAAATCATGGGCATTTTTTAGAGAAAAGAGAGTGGCACTTGTCTCAGGCCAGTATGGTGGTGTTCTTGTGTTTTGGATGTGATCACAGTACAATCTGTCCCCCCTCCCCAAGCCTTGCCCTTCCTCTGGCTCATCTCCCCACTCTAGAGGGGTGGAGTCATCTGAGTCAGGCAAGAGAGCGAGAGAAAGAGGGCCTGGAACTGAGCGGCATACCAAAGCGCCTTTTCGCAGTGCGTATAAGAAACAAAGGACGAGAGACCTGCAGCTGCAGTCAGCCTCCAGGGGCCCAGGAGAGAGAGAGAGTGAGCTGCGAGTAGATCCCCATCAATAATGAGAGAGGGATTGGGTTTTAACGAGAGACCTGCGAAAAGACTGTCAACAATGTGAGACAGAGGATTAATTGAGAGGAGACGTGCAGGTCATTTAATTTCTGTGTCGCGTGTGGGGGACGTGTGATCTTTCAGTAGTCCTGGAGATTTTGATGGACAGTTTGCTGATATCCATCTGTGACGGCAAATGAGAAGAAATCAGGTGCCCACACCTTCTGATTGTCCTTGTTCTCTTAGCTTAGTAAGGAAGTTGTGAAAGAGAAAGAAAGAAAGAAAGAAAGAAAGAAAGAAAGAAAGAAAGAAAGAAAGAAAGAAAGAAAGAAAGAAAGAAAGAAAGAAAGAAAGAAAGAAAAAGAAAGCAATTAGGGCTATAGAAGGAGGATATTTGTAATATTTTGTCTCTGTACTTTAAAAATGAGACCCTCAGCTTGCATGACTTGAGGTTAACTACTTAAAATAACGAGTACATCTTGTAACAATTACTAAAGTTAACTTTAAAATAGGTCATGGATTTAATATGCTCTGTTAATATATCCATGCATACGGGTGTGCGTGTGTAAAGTAATATTTCGTATTTTAAAAAGTATATTTTTTTATACTAACTTTTAAATGTACATATTATCAGTGTTGCGGAAAGTTACTTTTAAACGTAATGTGATATAGTATTGCACTACTCTCTTAACAAGTAATTAATTGCATTACTTGTTATGGAAATCAATGTTATGTTACTTTTGTGTTACTTTTCCTCACCTGGGCTGGGCTTACTTGTTTGATTTTTAATACCGAAAATGGCAACACTTTATTTTATGGTCCCTTTTGAACGTGCTGTTGACTAAGTAACTTAACTATACGTCAACTAACTCTCATTAGAGGATTAGTAGACCGTCTGCTTAATATCTGCTTATTTTTTTATTGTGTTGCTCCTCCAACACTGTACTGACTATGAGTAACTTTGCAAGTACATGTCAACTTAATCTAACGCTACCAGTCTACTAATACTCAACTAATACTCTAATGAGAGTTAGTTGACATGTAGGTGCAATATTACTTATAGTCAACAGAATGTGTTAAAGGGACCATCAAAATAAAGTGAAACCACAAAAATATATATATTTTGGCAAATGTAGAGGCCTCTTCAAACCAAAAGTGAAATAAATAAGCCTCAGGCTGAAGGAAATGCAAATTCACAGCAGTACAGTAAAGGGCGCAGCTCAAACTAATCTTTCAGCTGTGGTGCCATTCTGGATTGCAGAAGAATCCAGAATGCAGGAGTTTAGCACTTACTTTAGCAATAAAAAAAGTTCAATCTTATCTAAAGTCATTATTACTTAATATTTGAAAAAAGTCACTCAGATATTTTGTTGTAAAATTAAAAGTAATGTTACTTTACTAGTTACTAGGGCTGTCTGTTGTAACGTGTTATTAATGGCGTTAACGCAAACCCATTTTAACGGCGTCAATTTTTGTATCGCACGATTAACGGTCTTTTTGGCCTAGCAAACTTTGTAGTGTTTTTTCGTATGCTTTTGCAACAGGACGCGGCATGCGTGGCGCTGCGCTCTTGTGCCGCGTGAGAATGTTTTGATTATCGTCGACTATGGCGCAAGCGGATCGAGCTACATCGGAAACAAAACAACAGACACGCCGCACAAACTTGTTTGGGCTTGCGAGCCGGCTAAATAGTTGGTTAACGTTGCGTTTTGAGTGGATGACGAGCACGAGATGCTGAAATGGATGCCAATACGATTCTGAATGGAAACTTTACTTTATTAAAAAGTTGCCAAATGGTTGAATTGACAAGACCAAGGTGATCTGTGTGTTTTGTCGTTGTGAACTGAGCTATCATCATCGCAGCACGTCCAGTCTGAAATACCATTTGATTGCCAGCACACACACCTTTTATTGATGGACAGTGTTACATTGAGAGATTATTTGCTCCAAGTGAGAATGTTTGTGTGAAATTGAACACCGTATATGCCAATGTTGTTTTCAATAAAAAAAACTTTTTGCACAAAGCAAGCCGATCCACTTTTCCATGTTGATAAGAGCAAAAAAATAACGTGAGAAAAAGAAATCAAGAGACATTTAGAATAGATAAAAATGTGAAATTAATCGCGAGTTAACTATGACATTAATGCGATTAATCGCGATTAAATATTTTAATCGTTTGACAGCACTACTAGTTACGTGAAAAAAAAGTAATCTGATTACATAACTCGCGTTACTTGTAATGTGTTTTCGCCAACCATGTATATTTTATCAAATGTTATAGTATGGAACAACGCTTATGTTCCAAAAAAATTAAACCAATCAGCACCTCTGTAACTCCAGCATGAGAACTAAGAAGTTCCTCCTATGGCCTTTTCTTAGCAGACCACTTTAACCACCTGCATGTATTAGCAGCTCTAGAGACGGCGGCCACACCATTTAGGGGGTGATCTAAACACACACTGTCAGTCACCGGGGAGTTTTCTTTCTAAATGGCATCCCGACTCCATCAGGCGTCCCTCATTACCCTCAGCTGTCAGTCAAGGGCTTAATCAAACCCGTCCTTGGACTGCTGCTGAATGCAGCGCAGAAATGATTCATCTCCCATGGTGTGGAATGTGCTGGAGATATGTGTGGGCAGAATCTTGAGGAGGTCATGACCCATCTTTAACGTGATAAAAAGTTTGATACTTAATATGATTTCGAGCGTAAATGCGGACACGTACAGACTTTGCTGTACTTCCAAACTGTAGGTGAAGAGCAGGCAGTGCTGAAGTACTTCTGACGCTTTCTCCGATTGGCCTCCTCTTCACTCGCTGTCTGGCTGCAGGGCGAGAGAAAATCAAACATTAGCTCAATTCCAAAACCTAGTGAGCTGCCTCGCTGCATGCTGCCTACGTAGACAGCTGCCTTCTGAGGTCAGGGAACCTTGTAAGTGACTTATTAAGAACACTCTTCATAGACTCATCGATCCCCACACAAAGCACACTGGGGGCTTGGCTATCACTTGTGGGTTTTATTTGATATATATATATATATATATATATATATGTAACTGACTTAAAAAAGAATTATGAACAATCTTGAATGAAAAAAAATTGACTAGTAAGACTAGTCTTTGCAGTTTATGGAATCCGCCTCTGATTATATACATACTTTTGACAAACTGTTCTTTAAAAAAATCACCTGATGTAAGATGAGTGATCAGCACGAACACAAATACCCTTATCTCGTTCAAATCTCGACGGATTTACAAACGGTTTGGTTTCTTACGAACGTTATTAACACGGCTATAATTGTGGATGATTATTTATTTATGAACGTATTATTCATAAGTATGCCATGTCATAACTACATCACTGACGTTCATAACAAACCAAACCGTTTGAAAATCAGTAGAAAAACTAGCAAGTTATCGTTTTTAAAAAGTAAATGCACCGTTAAAACACTGTTACGAGTGAGCGAGCTTCCTGTGACAAGATGGCCGCCACTTGTGGATGTTGACCTTCATTGGCCAGCAGGGTGGACGAGACATCTAGCCTTTATTATGGATATCTATGGACCTAGTGTGCCGTCCAAGTCTTAAAATATGAAGCATTTTGATTTCAATCGCCCCCTGGTGGCTGGCTGTAGTAAGGTCATAAACCCCAACCTCCCCATGTAATCAAATCGGACGTGAGCCAAACTAAAGCATCCAATTGCATTTCAAATACAATCACGCAATCATTTTTCTTTTTTAAAAGTCTGTGATGCGGACCCTCACGTACGTATAAAAACAGAAGAATACTTTGGGCTTCAAGGGATTTAATTTCCCTCAGATGTCAGGCAAAAGGAAGTTAAGTCCACCTGTTGTTTTAAAATGCTCCCGCCATAGGCAGTTCTCTATTTTTTTATTTTTATTTTTTCAAGCAAAGCATTGAATTCCACCGAGCCAGTCCAGCTTGTCAGGCAGCAGTTGGGTCTATTTTTACACCGCCCGTGAGTTTTGTCCGCGAGACATCTACAAGACAGCCCGCGTCGCTCATACTGTACCTTCCGGAAATGGAACACATCTTTCATTGTAATATAGAATATTACATGTCTCACGATGAAATAAACAGTCTTCTCCAGACAATATCCAAGAGTTGTGATGGAGAGAGAAACCCGGCGCAGTGAATGGGAGCACATGACGAATGACGGCAGTCATCCCGCTCGCTTTGTGCGTTAGAAAGCCAACGCTCAGGTTATCCAGCAAGGACGGGCGTCTTCTATAGACACAGCTGGAGCAGAATAGGTTTCCCCGCACGGCTCTCTCACCAAATGCATTTTCGAATTGTCATGCTGAGGGGCGAAGCGCAGAGTAGATGGTAAAGTAACATTAATAATATGGATGATTGCAAAAATGGCATCCAGCGGGCAAACCGTGCTCTCTCACACGTGCACGACAAATAACTCAAACATTATGGCTGACAGGGGCCAGTTAATGTTAAATGAAATGACGTGTGGAACACAAATATTGTAGTCAATCTTCCATAACTCTCTGTAAAAGTAAAGTGGCTTTTTTTTCCATTCGCTCTTGAAATTCATTTGGCCTGTCGCAATGCATTTGGCAGGCTCTTACCCAATTCTGACTGGGAGACTGGTCCTGCTTCCAGTGTGATTCCACTTCAATTGAGGATAGGGGCTGTGGAGAATACAAATGTATGAGCGCGGTCTGGGCTGTCTAATCTCTTTCAGACAGACCCCGTGGCCATCACATTGCCAGCATGCCCTTCTGCACACGCGCACACACACACCAATATCGCATCAATGCTCTTTGGGCTAATGGATTCTCTAATTCATCCATACTTGCCTCATCCATGCACCACTCAGACAACATGTGTTCTCAAGGAGCTGATGTGATCGCTTGAGATCGACAGTAGCTTGTTTTTCTGATTTCGCCCATATGTTTTTGCTGGCTTTTTGATGGGGGGGTTTGGATTTTCCTCAAACTTGACACATCGTCTGTGTCGAATGTTCTACTTTCATGCGTTGGAGCATAATAGACTGCATAGGAGAAGAAAAATGGGCTTCCATTAAATGAGAATTGATTTTTTTTTCACTACCAGTCTTGCCAAAATGTAATCAGCATTTTATAATCATTTAATTTTGGAGACTGCTAAAAAAAGGTCGTTTGAGAAATACAGACTGTACAGACCAGTGATTGCAAGCCAAAATTGGGTCGCTGGTCTTTTGGGATCGTGACAGGGGGGAAAACAATGCTAAGCGCAAACAACAACATGCACCTAAGCGTTTAATCGTGTTTAGTTGGGACGGCAAAATAAATAGGCTTAGCAATGTAAAAATAAGGGAAAAAATGACTTACTGTCTTTTGCTGTTGACATGCATGAGTAGTCTATTTTATTTAAAGGAGTAGTTCACTTTTAAAAACGCTTTTGCTGATAATTTACTCACCCCCGCGTGTCATCCAAGATGTCCATGTCTTTATTTCTTCAGTCGAAAAGAAATTAAACATTCCAGGATTTTCTCCATATAATGGACTTCAAAGGTCCAAAGGAGAGTTTCAGAGCAGCTTCAAAGGGCTTTAAACGACACCAGACAATGAATAAGGGTCTTATTTAGCGAAACGATCTGTCATTTCAAAAATAAATAAAAAAGTTTAAGTTTTATAAGCACAAATGCTCGCCTTGCTCTGTTCTGTGGTGGGCATTTGTGACTCTCCTGTTCAAACTCGTTCATCAAAATGAACAAATCTTTTTTCGAGTCATGACTCAAAGGGTCCTAGATAAGACCCTTATTCATTGTCTGAAATCGTTTAAAGCCCTTTGAAGCTGCACTGAAACTCTCATTTGGACCTTGAACCGTTTGGTTCCCAATGAAGTCCATTATATGGAGAAAATCCTGGAATGTTTATCAAAAACCTTATTTTTTTTTTTCGACTGAAGAAAGAAAGACGTGTACATCTTAGATGACATGGGGGTGAGTAAATTATCAGCAAAAGTTTTTTTAAAAGTGAACTACTCCTTTAAATTGATTCAAAACATTTCTTTCGAAATCTATTCATCAAAGAATCTTTAAAAATTCATGGTTTCCCCATAAATATTAAGCAGTATGAAAGCTTTCAACATTGATCATAATAAGAAATTCTTTCTTGAGTTTCTCGAGCAGCAAATCAGCATATTGGAATGATTTCTGAAGGATCATGTGACACTGAAGACTGGAGTAATGATGCTGAAAATTCAGCTTTACCATCACAGAAACAAATTACATCTGCAAATGTATTAAAATAGAAAGCAGGTCATTTAATTTGTAACATTATAACTTTTAAATTATAACATGCAGCATTGGTAAGCATTAAAGACTTAAAAAAACATTAAAAAAATTGAACAGAAGTGTATAATTATCATGTTTTTTTATTATTATTAGAATTTAAACAAGATATTTTGTTGTGGTGGTGGGGTTTTTTTCTTCTTCTTTAAGATGATGAATTTTGGTCTTGAAGCAAAACAACCACCGTAGAATATAGCCTATCAGTCAACCACAGAGACGACGTGTTTATTAGTAACGGGGGCATTACATCTCCATATTCCTTTGGGTGCTCGTGCCATCACTGCTCCTTTCAGAAATGATAGAGCTTTGTTTTTGTTTACATGTTTGTATCCATTATGAAAACCAGGATTACAGCAATTGATCTAAAGAGCTCAGTAATTCATGTCTTGATTGCCTATTTAATCAACTTCAACCTAAATGCCTGTATATCAAAACAAGCCACACGACGGTTAGTCAAAAAATTGCGGTACCTTTATCCAAGCAGTTAATGCACGCTTAGGTTGCATAATGTGTTTTTGTGGTTGAGACCATCTTCCGGGACGGTCAAAAACCCTCTCCTCTTTACTTCCTGTCTGGACCAGCACTGTCAACAGCCTTCCAATCAAAATGATTTTCTTCATGGTGAATGCATCATCGTCCTTCAGCTCAACTCAAGCTTTGTTGAAGGCTATTGTAGCGCCACATTATATAATCCAGATTTTTTTTTTTTTTTAAACCTTTTGATGCCAAGGACCCCCAAACATGGAGGTGATCTTATGAAAGACCCAGCTATATATAGTTTGCATAGCATACTGTGTAAGAAAAAGCATGACATTTGCAAATATTATTGCACTGAAACCAAAGCAAATAATACAATTTGATCTGGATCAGCAGTGTCCAAAACACACATCCTGTTCTATATACAGTCCACCGTTGCTCAATGGCAAAAAAGGTTGGTAGAAAATTGGAGAAATGGGAGCATACGAGTCCAGGCTCTACAGGAGGAGAAGATGACCTACTTCGATCGAAATCGATTGGGCCTTAGGCTCAGCGTGAGCGAATGTGGGACCGACCGAATCGTGTCCCAGCAGTGCACCTTCGAAAGAGAGAAGGTCAAAGTCTTGTTCCTGTCGCTTGTTCTCCCTCACTCACTTTCTTTTTCCCTGTATAACCCTGTCGATCTCTCATTCTCTCGTTCTTTGTTTCTCCCTCTGTCAACCTTTTCTTCTTCGTGAACATGTTGTCCTTGGGGGAGGAAGGGGCCAAATGTCCATGTGACTGAACATTTGGTGCTGGAAGATGCTCCGCACAAAGCCAACTGTGAGAGTTCATCTAAACGCTCGAGCAGAACTCCAAGTCTCCACCCTTCACAGTGGGAGCGTGCATGTACCGTGTCAGCATTGCTCAGCGTCGTACAGCCAAATTCTTTGCAGTCGACTCAGTGAAGCTCGGAAGTGCATATGGCTTTTTTTTTACGACTGGGTCTCAGCCAGGTCTCGGCCCAAGTCTATAATGGCAGCGAGAACAAAATGTGCCAGTTCCATGGGCAGAGATGCACATTAGGAGCGGGACAGATGCCACTAAGCAGGCCGTAGGTTAAGTGTGCTCTGGCTTTCTCGGTTCCCCATCATCAGCAAAGCCATGGTTATCATTAACCTGTGACTACTCTTTTAAGTGCATCCATAAGACTGATAAAAGCAGTCATTTTAAGTGGCCGAACAGACACACAAACACATACATGACTACAAAATGCCAAGGAACGAAGGCAATCTCGCCGTGAAAGGAGCTGTGGCAGGTGTTTTTGTGAAGAAGTGCCACTTAAATTATGTCAGAATTTCAGAAGGAATTTAAAAGTAGTGAGAAAAGCCTCGGAGGGTGACGCCTCGGGAAGACTGAACGGTTTTCACTCTAGGGTACTACTTAAAGAAAGACTAGATCCTCCCCACAGAGAGCGACGTATGAATGTAAGGACAGCAGAAATCACTTTTCCGTCGAAGCACAGAATGTTTTGGACCCAAAACGAAATGTTTCCTTCGTGGAAGATGCATCTTGTTGGAATACACATCCTTCAGCTCAACTCAAGCTTTGTTAGAGGCTTTTTGATGCCAAGGAACTCCAAATGTGGTAGTGTTCGTGAAGGACCTACTTGCTAAAATATAAACACTGCTAAATATTATGAAGTGTATTTAAAATGCATTTAAAAAGCATGATAATATCCACATTTTTTACATTATTACTTTACTGAATCCAAAGCAAATTATAACATTTAATAAGTCACACCCTTCCTGCTCTAGATATGGTCCATTTGCTCCAGAAAAGGACAATATATCTATATTCTCTTTGTTTCCTGAGTTTTCGATGCTAGTCACGTTAACTGTCTGAGTTACGTAATGTAGTCTACGTTACACACAAGCCGGATTCTGTTGTATGATTCTAAAGGTGGTGCTTTTTGACAGTTCACTGAAAGATAATGGAGTTCTTCGTTGGGGTACATTATACTTATGATTTTTAAGCCCAAACAGAGGTAATGCGCCCCATACCTTACCTTTCTCATCCTTCATTGATCCCCGGCAGACATCAAAGAGGTATAAAAGGAAACACAGGAGTAGTATTCCCGGAAAAATTCAATCTCTTCCTGGGTGTCAGCTCGTTTCCGGTACCGTGGAAAACCCCTGCTGCTTCCCATTGCACTGTGAAGAGCCCAATAGGAGTGGTGTTAATTGCTGCTCACACAGTGGGGGCTCTAAGCTTTCAGCCAGTGGTTGCTGAACGTGGAGTGAGCTCAAACCTCCAGCTCGCAGTGCCTCTCTCATTAGTGCTCACTCGTGATGTCCTCCTACACCTCATCTAGAAGAGAGAGTAGAGGAGGTGGAAGTGTGTTTTCGCTTTGGACAGTGTGAGCTCCAAGGCTACGTTCCCTGCAGGCAAAAGTGGGCCAAACCAATTTTTTTTTTTTGCCCATTTTTTCAATTGCCCACCGACTCCCATATGAATCGTTTTAGCGGTTTTAGCGAGTCCTTTGTCCAAAACCCGCCTTTGCGTGACGCTAATCTGCGGTGATTGGTCAGATGACCTAGTCAGTTGTGATTGGTATTCTTTGTGCAGAAAAACGGAACTCTTATTACCTTAAATGGGTTCTCAACTCCAGTCCTCGCGACCCACTGCTCTGCATATTGATCCTCAGCTCGTTAGGATACAGCCGGCTCGCGAATCCATACTTTATAGCGTTTAGGTTTGTGAAGCAATCATCCTCAAAATGACGCGAACACAGAACAAGGTTTGGGCTATACTTGTGTGGTATAGCAGTAGCCTACTTGTATATATGAACTGCAGCCACTTAGTCTTCAAATACTCCTCACTTGGCAGGTTAAAAAAGTTCGCTTTTGCGTCGCACTTCAAAACACAGCGTCTCGTCGACATGATTGTTTTCCGAAGCCCAGATCTCGAAAAACGACAGAGTCCAAAAAGGTGCGGTGGGTCCAAACCTCCATGCTCTCAGACCTCCCTGGCCAGCCCAGGCAGGGTGGCCCGTCCTGGGCCAGTTTCAGATTTGCCCGCCACCCCTGGAGCTCCGGTTTTCCCTGGCGTCTCCGAGCGCAATAAGTGGGCTTTTCTTATTCAAATAACTTGTCAAGTTGACGTCAACCAGACAAAGGAAAAGCATCGTTTTTCGAACGATTCATATCAGCGACTCAGAGTCGACTCTTGTTTTTGAGAGACAATAACTTTGTATACGATGAACTTTCATGTTTAAAACTTTGCAGGATGTTTTCGTTCACTTAGATCTATGTTAAACACTACATGAAGGGCAATTTTCAAAAACCCAAAATAGGTACCCTTTAATTTCTTTTCAACTGAAGAAAGAATGACATGGACATTTTGGATGACATGGGGGTGAGTAAATTATCAGCAAAAAAATTTTTAAAAGTGAACTACTCCTTTAATAGGGGAAACTGCGGAAACAAGAGTGAAACAAAATATTGGTCTGGTTGGACTCGATAGTGTTTCCAAAGATTCAGTGATCCATAGATATTGAAATGAGTTAGGGTTAATATTTAACTGATGAGTTGTCAATACAATATCTAACAATAAGATACACAGGGAATGATTTTACCCCCCCAAAAAAATCAACATATTGACACAACATGATTTCTGAGAATTGCAGCATCACATTTGCTTCTCTTTTCCGTAGCTTTCGGCAGTCTGTAAAAATACCTCAGATTTCTTGTCAAATCAATTTGTGCAGTCAATCTCAAAGCTCTTTCCCATGTTAGATGTGTTGTGTTGAATTCACGTTGAAAACCAATGCTACCACTCAGTGGACGTAACCGCAGTCACTCCAGCCAACAGTGACTTCATATGCATACTTTTTATACTCAGTAACCATCTTTTTTTATGGTCCTTTAGCACATGCAGGTCAATTGAGGAATGAAACCAGTTCACGTTCGAATCTGATATAGATATGAATATCCAAACTAAAAAAATCGGATCTGAGTAATAAGGCTTGCGGTGTGAACGCACTCTAGCCCAAGTGCGCTCGTTCTCACCAGACTCCGCTCTGAAGTGTGCCTGCCTCCCATTGCATTACGGGGATTACATTAGCACCCATTATAGTCAGGGAGCTTAATGTAGTAGGCCAAGAATTAGATTCTGCTTCCTAAAGATGTTTCTTTACAATAGAGAGGTTTTGCATCATGAAGCAGTTCTGCTGAGCTGCAGCTCATAAGCACCTCGCAACTGAGGACATACAGATGTATCGCTTCATTTCCAGCCAATCGATGAGCGACCAGGTTCTCTGTCCCTGCCTGCAGGGTATTGTTTATCTGACCATTGCTGCATCCTGCGTAGACTTTGGCTTAATTAATAGCTGAAATTCACTGGCAATTGCAAATCGATGGCAGTAATTACATTCAGGAGTCACAGTCGCTGGGTTTTAATGCGCATGTTTCATTCTGCTTTTAAAGTGGCATTTTTACCATGACCACTATATATTTTTGCATAGTTTGTATAGATTTGTGCCATTCTCACACACAAATTGAAATGTTTTAGTGTTATGGGATTGCTTATAGTATGTTGTGTCCCTAAATATCTACATTCAGTAAACAACATCAAATGAGTATAAGTAATATGTTTTTACAAAAAAACATTTTTTTATATAAAAAGTATGTTTATACAATATTCACTAGGGCTGTGCAAAAATTAATCGCATGCAAAATAAAAGTCTGTGTTTACATAATATATTTGTGTGTGTTGTATATAATTATTTTGTATATATAAATACCTATGCATGCATATATTTAAGAATTATTTGTGCTTATATTCTGTGTATATATATATATATATATATATACATAATCTATATTATATAAATATAAATTTTTTATATATGAATAACACATTTTCTGAAATATATACATGCTTGTGTGTGTATTTATATATACTGTACAAAATAATTATATACAGCACACACAAATATATTATGTAAACACAGACTTTTATTTTGGATGCAAATCACAATTAATTTTTGCACAGCCCTAATATTGACCATTAGTTATTTATTCTATTTAGTTTTGTATCATTTATTATTAGATTTATAAGTCAATGTTGCATATGTGATGCTTAATATCTAATCGGATATTGCTCATGTACCATATGTTTACAGTTTGATTGGTTTTACCAACATTTACTGTTGATTTAAAGTTAATTTATATATGTGTATACATGTGTGTATACTGTATGTGTATTATGTAAGACATTTCTAATGCTATAAAAGATATTGTAGTCTCTTGGAATGTATTTCAGCACAGCTGTTTTCAAAAATGATGATAAGATATCACATTATTGAGCCCCAAAACAGCATATTAAAAGATTTCTGAAGGATCATGTGACACTGAAGAATGGAGTAGCTGAATAAATGACATTTTAAAATATATTAAAATAGAAAAGTTAGTTGAAATTGTAATACTATCTGAGAATAATAATTTTACATATACATATATATACATACATGTGTAACATTATGCACTATAAAGCCGCTACCAAATGAGTATTCATATAATTTACCATGTGACTCTGCTTTTGTACAGATGATCAGATGGCCTTGCACAATATGTTCTTTGAATCATTGCCGCTGTAATGAAAGCAAGTGAGAGATCTTCACTCTTTGAATGGCACTATTATCTATAATGTATTTCTCTGGATGACACATCAGGAAGGGATCAGCGAGTTCTCATTAGCTTGCAATAAAATGCTGACAGCACAGCAAGCACAATACGCCAAAAAGCTTTGCTACGCCAGAGAGGACTTCCTAGAGATCAACTAGGAGTGCTGTTCAGCCCCCCTGAACCTACAAATCAATGCCCACCTCCCTCCTATTCTCCTGCCTCTCCTCCGTTCCTCCCTCCTGCAACAGCTGGGAAAATCCCATTCCAGTCTGACAAGTGAAGAGCTTGTTTTAATTAGCAGCTTTCCAGAGAACAGGGAAGTTTAGCTGTCATATCTGCAGATGTCGCTCCTGTGGAAAGAGCACCTCATCAGGCCTGTGCCGAGACATAAACAGTACTTCTCCAGCACCTGCTCTGCTAAACAGTGGGAGATGTGCTCTAATGAGGGGACGCTGTCCATTAAACACCCTCTAGGACACGCATGGAGACAGGCTGCATATGTCCCCATGGCCAATGACTGGGCTTTTGATTCAGGGACTATCGGTTCACGCTTGGCCTTTTCTTCTGTTCAGGTTTTTTGTATCAGTGTGATGTATCTTGTCTCGATGAGCTTAGTTAAGCTTTTTGTCATTTTGAAATATGTAGCCAATGGAACTTAAACTTACACTTATTTTAGTTAGTTGCCAAGGAACCATGTTTTGATTATTAAAGGTACACTATGTAAGTTTTTTTTGTTCAAAATGAACTAAATTTAACCAAAGAGTAAATACATCATCAATCCTTCTTCCAAAAGGTGTTTTTTGTCTTACACTGATTCTCTACGCTCTAAAAATGCTGGGTTGTTTTAACCCAACTTTGGGTCAGATATGGACAAACCCAAATGTTGGGTTAAAAATGTAATTAAAAATGTGACCCATTGGCTGGGTTTGTCCATATTTGACCCAAAGTTGGGTTAAAACAACCTAGCAATTTTAAGAGTGTATGGTGTGTACTGAACAGATAAATTGCTCTCGAAGAGTTAGTTGTCATATATATCTGCAGTCGCGCAGAGCCGAAACACACCCAAAACAATGTTCTTCTACAAAAAGCATGCAGTTTTATGCTAGAGGGGCCAAAAGTTACATAGTGTACCTTATTTTTACCTGAATTCACCTAATTTTTGTTTTGTTTTATATCAGTGTTATTTCAGTCGCGGAAAAGATTTATTAACGTTTTACTTAAAGCCTACAAATAATGCATTATAAATGTGTTTTATGTTCCTTATAATGCACTGCAGGGTCTCGTGAATACTTTTAATTGCGTTTATAATAGATTTACTTATCTATTCATTGAACACGCCTCTAGAAATTATTAAAACATGACAAGCAACCACTTTTAGATCTACTGTAACAAGGAATCTGCTTTAACTGTTACACTTATTTATGAAAATAATGCATTATAACATACATTTATTATCCATTATACTTAAAGGCTTTAAATAAAGTGTTACCGCTACTGTATATAATAATAATAACACTGATGAATATAGGTAACTTTACAAGACAAGTTGCTTTCATTTAGGTAATTTAGTTATTTTAGCCTGTGCTGATGTACTGCAGTACCTGGAAACGTGCTGAATCCATCATGAAATTGATTTTACACCATTTCACAGGAGATAAATGAATTGCTAATGTACAGTGAGCAGAAGTCAACACAAGTCCCCTTAGGGTGATTTAAGAACCGAACACAGTAGCACATTAGTATTCCAGCTTATTTCCCAAAATGGACGCTCTCATTACACACTGTTCCTTTACGAAGCATTCATCCTCATTGATCCTTTAAGATCAGAGTTACTCTCTCAAATAAAACAAGTAGAAAAGACGCATTTGTGCAGGGATTTGCAGGCTCATTCGACACATGATAGATGCCTTCATTTCTCCGCTGACCTTTTTAGTCAATTAGCTTTGGCTGAGATTTGCAGTAATTAACAATCTGATTCTTTCCCAAGTGTTTTCTGAAAATAATAATTGGATGTAAGCCCCTGCCCTTTATCCAGGTAGTAATTATTTGTCAACTGAATTTAAACTGTGATGTGATATTAGACCTTGTGTATAGATGATCCAAGCTGGCCTCTCCTGAAAAATTAAAAGTTTGGCTGCGCAAATGACTTGAGGTTATGATTAGGATTAACTTGGCAGTACGCAGTCTCTTTTTTGAATAAATGCTTTGCCATTTTCTGTTTTAATTAAAGGCCCAGAGCATTTATCAGAGTTAATTGAATTTAAAAGAGGTAGAGGGCTGAGAGCGTAATTGATTGAATTTCTTTAGGTATGTATTTTTATTCCTTCATTCTCGCCGTGCAAATGTGCGTGTGTATGGCAGAAGCTCTGCTCTAATTCCTTCACTACAGTTATCTCACACTTCAGTGCCTCTTAAGTTAGGCCATAATCAATGACTTAAGTGGCTCTGTGCTCACTCGCGTTGTGCTTTCCGTTGGTTAGCGATTGTTCGACTAATGTCAGTGCTTGCATTGAACCGGTCTTTAACCGTTTAAAGGGATAGTCCATTTTGAAATGAGTTTTTTGATATGTTTTAGCTTACCTCAAGGGCGTCCAAGATGTAGGTGTCTTTGTTTCTGCAGTATTTTCAGTTTTGATATTTTTAGATCAAACCGTTGTCAGTCATATAATGCAGGTCTATGGTCACCACCTCAAAGAGCATGCACAGAGAAGTCCAAATTAAACATGATTCAATGACTCATAAATGTAAGTACACATTGATGACCTAAGACATGAAATAAGCAGGTTGTGTGCGAAAACGAACAGTATTTATAGTTTTTACCTCGTTACCACAGCCACAAACCGCCTGCCACCTCGAACGTTGCTGTGGCAGTATAAATACTGTTAATTTTCTCACACAAACCGCTTGTTTCGTGTCTTAGGCCATCAGTGTACATTTATGAGTCATTAAATCATGTTTAATGTGGACTTCTCTGTGCATGCTCTTTGAGGTGGTGACCATAGACCTCCATTATAAGACTGACAGACAAGAACGGTTTGACCTAAAAATATAAAAATTGAAAATACTGCGGAAACAAAGACACCTACCTCTTGGATGCCCTTGAGGTAAGCTAAAACATATCAAACAATTCATTTCAAAGTGAACTATCCCTTTAACCATGTACTACATATAATAATTGATAATAATCATAATGAATGTTTTTTTGAACATCAAATCCGCATATTAGATGATTTCTGAAGGATCATGTGACACTGAATACTGTAATGATGCTGAAAATTCATATTTGATCACAGGAATAAATGACACTACTATATATTCACATAGAAAACCGCTGTTTTTAATAATAATAATATTTTTGTGTGTGTATTTCTAAGCAAATAAATGCAGCCTTGGTGAGCAGAAGAGACTTCTTTAAAAACATAAAAACATAGTACCAATCCAAACCTTTTCACTAGTAGTAGTGTGTGTATATACTTGTATTTATTTATTTTTATATTTTTACAACAAACAATATTATAATATAACAGGTATTTCTATTTTTTATAATATTTATACCAAAATATGATAGCTTCGGGGATTTTGTTAAAGTTACAGATCCAAACTCAGCATTTTTTCTGGATCAGCATGTTTTTGGTAAAAGGGAACGCCACACCACTTTTTTCTGTTTTCTATAGTCATGTGGTACAGGTTTTTAAAAAGAATTAGCATTTTTACTGAATAGACAGGAAGGTTTTATTAAAAGCCCATCCTGCCAGCTGTGAATTCCCCCTTTAAGCTAACCCGCATTCAGTAGTATTCTTTTAATGTGTGTTTGTTTTTGTTTGTTCACTGTAAGAAAGTCAGCTCCTTCATTACTGTATGCCAGAGCTTTTATTCCTAAATGAGGTGCAATTTTATATAATATCAGCAGAGATGTGAGCTGAAAAGTGAAATCTACCTTCGCATCAGTTGCCTGTAGATGAAAGCTAGCGGAGGGAAGACTGTCCTGTTGACCTTCATCGTCTCTAAAGCCTTGATGTTCGGTCGGTTGTGAGCAGAATAAAAAAACGCGGCGTTAATTCTAGTCGGGACAGCTGGATGATGGGCTGTTCTACATGTTCCCACCGCACTTCACCTGCTTGTACACAATCTGTGTTATGCAGACATTACGCTGCTCAAATCCTGAGTCAGACTCAGTCAAACGTTCCAAAAAGCTGTCAGACACACATCCAGCCAGGCCTCTCCCCCCTATTAAGCTGCACAGAGGGCTCTGTAATACCTGTACATACCACTGGAGACTGCAGAAGTGAGATTGAGTTTGCTGGGGAAAGCTCTTTTTGTATTCTCATCCAGGTCTGTTATTTATCAAGGGAGCGAGTGGGGAGAGGTGGAGGTATTGGCTCGCGTAGGAGCTGCTTTCCCTCCCTCGTCCGTCATTTTTCCATCCTCTCCCGTGGTTTGTCAATAGCTTGCTTTTGAGGGCCATCAGGGCTACATATCACCACTTCACCTTACCTTGGCAGATTATTTATGTTTTTTTGGGTAGGGTAAATTCACGGAAGGAGACAAATAGCCTTATATTCCTAATAATATGGGGGGGGTGGATCTGTTCTTTTGCCAGCAGTATGTTGATGTGGTGCGCAAGTCTTTTTCCAGCAACTTTCCCAAGGTTGTATTTTATATTTTAGTGTCTGTTCAAATATTTGCGGCTGGGCATGCTGGCAGTGCGCATTGATCATTGATGTACGAGAAGCTACTTTGAATCAGAAGCTACGAGCTACAATCCACTCATAATTTATTTCAGTATTTCAACTACTAGCTAATAACAAAAAAAAGTTGACGCAGTATCTTTGAAATATTCAGTGTAACTATTTTAAAGTTTACAGTTATTCAATGATTCAATTTATAATTTACAAAAATGCAGAACTGTGTTTCTTCCTGCATAGGAAAACTTTTTTATTTTCACTCATCTTGTGACTATTTTGTAGATATTTGATGTATTTTTCACTTGATATATTTGATTTTTTTATGTATGTATTTAAATATGAGATGCCTAAAGGGAATATGCATATTTTATTCAAGCCCCATTTATTTGCCACGGCTACATATTTGAGTTTTTCCAAGATGTGTGTCATGTGACGTTAGTGTTTATGGTAAAATAATCATAATATAAACATCATCTTAGGTCTGATGAAGAGGTTCAAACATCACATGCTGTGCTTTTTATGATTTTAAAAATTAACCACAGCTGTATGATGTTTTTTTTTTCGTCTCAATTAGGGTGACAACATCAAACTTAAATAAGAAAATCGAATAATACAGTTCTACCAAAATTGTCATTTTCAATAATTAGAGAAAAGCTGAAATCAATTAAAGCTATAGATAGATGGATGGATGGATGGATGGATGGATGGATGGATGGATGGATGGATGGATGGATGGATGGATGGATGGATGGATGGATGGATAGATAGATAGATAGATAGATAGATAGATAGATAGATAGATAGATAGATAGATAGATAGATAGATAGATAGATAGATAGATAGATAGATAGATAGATAGATAGATAGATAGATAGATAGATAGATAGATAGATAGATAGATAGATAGATAGAAAATGCAAACAAAAAATTAACACATACCAATAAAAAAAATCTAAATATGAATACATTCTATAATAGTATATAAATATGACTAAATTAGATAGATAGATAGATAGATAGATAGATAGATAGATAGATAGATAGATAGATAGATAGATAGATAGATAGATAGATAGATAGATAGATAGATAGATAGATAGATAGATAGATAGATAGATAGATTGTGCTACTCTATACAAAAAAGTATCTTGTTACTGGAAAAGCTGTACAGCACATTGATCATGTCCAATAGCATGCAGTGTTCGGTGGTATTGATCTGGATTCTAAAGCAGAGCTCAACAGCAACATCGCCTTCTCTAGAAAGCATCCCGTAATGAACGTTCCCTCCTTTACCTCATTTGCATTTGTTCAATACATGAATCTTATTTGAGAGTAGACGTCTTGTTTTGGGCCACAACTGTGATTTACTGAAGACGCAATATGTAGAGGCATAGAGGCACACTGACGGATTTCAGCATCTTACATGGATGTTTGGAGCGAGTTTAGCCTGATTTACTGCAGTGAGCACTCTCCTATTATCATTGCTATAGGGCAGGTGTGCTGTGTGTGTGTGTGTGAATGCAGAATTTATGTTTTTTGCATGAGTGTATGCAGGAAAAAGGCTTGAATAGAAGCTCTTTCTATATAAGCGAATGCCTCCCATTATGAGTTGAATACAATATGTCAGCAAGCACACTGATCATTAAACACAGCAGCAAATGCTTGCGTCTCCATGCCATGAATGACACTTCAAAGGCTCGTGATGGTGGTGTGAGGAGGAAAGCTGTGAGAGTTTGTTTTGCAGGTTACCGGGAGTGTGTTTGGATCAGGCGGAGGTGAAATATTTATGTGTGTTTTGATGGAAATCAGGAACTTAGGAATTGCCGGTCGATAAGCTTTTGAAGGTTTAGGGTGGGCTTCCGTGGAAAAGAAGGGGTCATTCTCCTTTTTCTCCTGGTCATTTGTCAGGTAGGTTGTGTTTGTTATGTGAATGTCAAAGAGAGTCGGAGAAAAGGGAAAGGAGAGAGTGAATTATCGACTCATGTTTTTCAAAGTTATCTTTCATGGACTCCCTCACCTCTAGAGCATCGCAGTGCCCCTGGATGCACAATTATTTCTCATGAAAGAGACCCATTGCAAAGAGCTCCGACTACCACTACATCTATCTATCTATCTATCTATCTATCTATCTATCTATCTATCTATCTATCTATCTATCTATCTATCTATCTATCTATCTATCTATCTATCTATCTATCTATCTATCTATCTATCTATCTATCTATCTATCTATCTATCTATCTATCTATCTATCTATCTATCTATCTATCTATCTATCTATCTACAGTATCTATCTATCTATCTGTCTGTCTGTCTGTCTGTCTGTCTGTCTGTCTGTCTGTCTGTCTGTCCGTCCGTCCGTCCGTCCGTCCGTCCGTCCGTCCGTCCATCCATCCATCTTATGTCTGTCTGCATAAGTATACTGAAAACAATTTGGTATAGAACCAGTATTCACTTAAAGATGCTAGCAAATATTTCTGTTCAAAGAATTGTTAAGACATTTAGTTAAATATGAAATTTGGAAGTAGAAAGACTTAAATAGTTTATTGAATTATATTTTACAAGAGAATACTTTGTTTTATTTACAAGGTGAATATTTTTTTACTGTGTAGTTTGTATTTGTATGGTGGATATAGTAAACAATCGAACAAAAAAGACCCAAAAACCTAGCCGTCAGCACAAATTATGCGATTTTAGTATCTAAATATTGTCAAAGGCGGCTCGCTCTCGGTCCGGCAGACATTTGTGTTTGTTGAACTTGTGGTCAGAGTTTTCCTTCATCCAGAAGTAACAAGTGCAGAGTATTTTCTGAAATAATCATAACTCTGAAAACAAAGCAGAATATGGAGATGTGCTCAAAGAATTTGTAGGCGAACTTCAAAACATGAGCTTAGTGAACTGCTGACACAGAGACTAAGGTTAGTGGGCATCTTTTTAGTTTTAAATCCGACAATATTGTTCTTTGTGTTGGTGGTGCTGGTTCAGGGTCAGACTCTGACTCAAACCTGTTGCCATTATTATCTAAGCAGACCTTCCAAAAATGCATTAAGATGGGTGCATCGATATGCAATTTGTATGCAAAAACTCCAATGGGCATTTACATTAGTCGAAGCAACACTAAAGGTCAGAGAGAGGGAGGGAAGTGATTGTGCATTCATAAATCGAGTTATTGGTGTGAAAACAAATAAAATAGCAGAATGCTGTGACCCTTTTAAAGTGTATTCTAATATGTCGTCAAAGGACACATTCTGGGTAAAGCTGTGAATATCCACTGACCCTAGATCAGCCGCTACAGGGACGTTCTCACTCATTTTACTCTTTGGCTTTTTTGTAATCCGCCATTATCTGGAATTGGGGGCTTATTGCTCAAACAATAATTCAAGCCCCTCTGCTCTGAGAATGCATATCGCTGCATCGTCATATCTGCCGCGGTGTAATTCATCTCTTTCATTATCCTTCTGTGATTTATAATCCAATTAACACCCTTCATTGATGAGCTGAATGTAAACTGCCCCTGAAAATAAGGTTTCTGGATTTCCAGCCGGAAGCTCACAGCTAACACGTTTGGGGTGTTTTATTTTCCACTGCCGTCTCTCTGATAAAGATGTAAGGTTTTAGCTCTTTAGAACGACTGAGCCTTTTGTGCGAGGCAGTCTGATAAGATGGATCAAATATAGAATTTAAAAGGACAAGTCTTTGATTCCGAACAGTAATAGTGAGTGATGACAGGCAGCAACAGTTTGGACTAAGAAGAGAGCTGTCATAAGGCGCACACACACGCTCACATGCTTATTCATATTCACACAATGTGTTCTTCACAGCAGGCAGCTTACTTTGTCAAACATCATTTGAGTGCAGAGGATAGTCTGGAAGTGTTTGAGAGATGGCATTCAACAAATCTTAAGTTGCGTTTCTCAAGTGTTCGGTAGATTTCTTCAATTGCAGTGTTTTTTTTTTTCATTTTTTCTATTATTGCAGCGCAAAATTCATGCTCTTGTTCCATTTGATGTGCACACAGTGTTTTGATTCCTGGAATAGGTTTACCCTTGCACTACTCTTTTCAAATGCGAATCGTGATTTGCTTGCATGTTGTGAAATTCCATCAAATTTGAAAGCATCATGAGATGTTAACCTGCTGCATGTCTGCACCAATCACAGTCAAGCACAAAGAAGCTCTACTGTGCAGATTACCCAGAGGCAATTACTGTTGGGTAATTGCAGAGCCAGCTGTTGTGTGCTCCTGCACTGCAGCTGTGGATATCTTATCCTGACTCCATGTACTGAGACTACTGACACTGTGGTATTGGGGGCTGTTAGCCTTTAATTATAATCTGAGACCGGTCCGCGATTTTATAAATATGGATTAGATTAGGATAGCTGATTTTACGCCAGAGCCCCCAAGTAGGAGAGAGCGGAGTGATGGGAATGCAAAGGCAGCCTATGCACCACTGCCTGATTTAATTCACTTTAAATGAGAGAGGCTAATTAGAAATAGCAACTCCATCTTATTTCCATGTACACTAGTGACAAAAAGAGGGAATTCTGCCGCAATGTAAATCAGAAAAGTCATTACCCCTAGCAAACCCAGGCGTATTAACCAGCCTGTCATTTCAATTGCTAAAATCTTAAATCATTCCTGACACGTTTGGCATTGTTTTGTGATCCGGGGGTTTGATTATGTTGTGAAATTGGCGAAAGGTAGGGGTGGTAAATGTAAGGAATTAAACAATTGTTCCGATTGTAGGTGTATTAATATCTGTTGAATACTGATTCTAACATGTTCATAAAACTAACATGACACCTTCATAACCATGACGTGACATATGTCTTGAATATGAAGTAAGGTTTATGCATGTTTATGGCAACTGTCATTAAGTGACTTTCGCTCAATAATGGCATTTTGAATGCAAATATCACATTGGTTAAGATGACTTTATGACATCTTGACATAAACCAATGTATCATAACCTGTCATGACAACTTGACATAAAATTAAGTTGGCTTTGATAATGGCTGTCATGAGGCCATTATAACTGTCATGAATATTTTTCGTGACCTCAACTACAGTGGTACATAACAAAAAATTATAATGGCTTCATGGCAGCTAATGTCAAAACCAACCACCTGACAGTTTAATGTAATGTTAACCAATAAAACTAGGTGGTTTCTTAAGTTTGATAATGAATCTGCTATGTCATATTTATGACAGGTTGTGTTGTCTTGGTAATGTCAAGTTGATATGACAAAGACACTAACAGGTTATGATGTATTGGTTTATGTCAAGGTGTCATAACCATAGATATGTATAAAGGCTAGATGTGCTACGGCGGAGTTTCTATCGTCATCACCGGCGGCCATCTTGTCACAGACAAGCTGATGTAAGATGAGTGGTCAGCACGACCACAAATACTCTTATCTCGTTGAAATCTTCACGGATTTACAAACGGTTTGGTTTCTTACAAATGTTATTAATGTGGCTATAATTATCTGGATGATTATTTATTTATACACTTTTTATTCATAAGTATGCAGTCATAGCTACATCTCTGGCGTTTATAACAAACCAAACTGTTTGAAAATCGGTAGAAAATTGAGCAAGTTATGGTTATTTAAATAGTACATGTACCATTACCACAATGTTACGAGTGAGCGAGCTGCCTGTGACAAGATGGCCGCCAGGTGCAGACGACGACCTCCATTGGCCAGCAGCGCTGACGGCACATCTAGCCTTTATATACATATCTATGGTCATAACTAAGACATCTCAAACAATGTCATATTTGCATTAAAAATGTCATAAAAGTAGTCATAGTCACAAATATGAATGTCATGATTATGAAGGTGTCATGTTAGTCTTATGCACACCCCTTCAAGAAAAGTGTTAACGAAGTTAATTTTTACAACACATATAACAATTTATAAAAGGTTCATTTTAAATGAATGTTGAATATAGCATGACATTTTCCAAAAGAATTCATTCATCCTTTCACTCACTCATTTATTTTCTTGTTAGGCATTTGAGAAAAAAAAAAAAAATGACCCGTATACAGTTTGGCAGCCAAACAAGTGCCAATGCATGTACTTCCATTATTTTGTTGATTTTGTTGAGACACCGTGTTACTAAAGTTCACCGTTTGCACTTTTGTCCTGTTTCCTTGGTCTCTTTTCCAAACTTCATACTGCCTTCATCCATCCTGGACATGCTTTTCCGCAAATTTTTCACACGACTCTGTAAATATGTTGAATTTGAGCATTCACACTCCCCTCGGGCTCTTAAAATAGATGTGTAGTCATGAGCTTTTTAAGGCGAGGACGGCGTCCTCATCATATCTAACCTCACGCAGACAGCTGAAGTCCCAGAGCCCTTGAGGTGCTAGTCAGCGCGCAGATCCACTTCCCTTCATCCCAGCAGAACTGAGGACTGCTGACAGAGAGGACACTTGTTAATCGAGATCCTCTGTCGTCACTCACTGCGGCGAGCTCAATCCTATTGTGATTCACGGCCCAGCACATCCCTACCTGCAGTGGCGAGAAGCGGGAACTTATCAAACCCTCGCAGCAAACAGTGCGTTCACTTTCCTCTTCAAAGAGATGCTAAACATTAATGGTGGAAACAATGGCCCGCGGTTATGCAAAACGCCGGGAATATATTTGTGGATTCTCAATGTTGCGCAAGCCCACACAATGCAGTTTAAGTAGGACGTGTTCCTGGAAAAACATCACTATCAGCCAGTCACAGCCTTAACCCTTACCCTGAGATCAGAGGGCATTTGTTGCTTGTTCTCGATCCAGGAACATGTCGTGTGTGTAACTCATATTAAACCATCCCAGTTGCACATGCCATCTGCATTGTTTTAGCACTCAAGTCACTAAAGGAATTACACAAATCAAGTAAGGATGTAAATGCGCCCACCACAGGAATCCAGACACCATTAAACTGTCAAAAATGTGCTCAATTGCAGCGCTTGACAGGATATATGCTCCGTTGGAACGATTTTCTCCATAATTTGATGAAGAACTGCTGATGTGATCAATAGAAAATGTTAACAAACATAACAAATGAGCTTTCCAGTGGCTGTTTAGCACCATATTGTGTGTCGTTCGAGATCAAGACACTGGTTTTATTTATAAGTGTCACATCTGTTTTGTGAATCATCCCTCAATCTCAAAATGTCATAAACTTGCAGCATCTCATTTGACCCGCGTGAGATCTATCAAGAGTTATCCGGCTAACCATGTCCGCGTGCAATCTGGAAGATATTATGAGAGCAGACCTGTGAAGATTGTATTTTCCTTTAGGATCCTCTTAAAGCACTTTGATCCCGTCTCTTCATCCGTGGGATTGAGTCGTGACTGTGATGTCCCCTGAACCAACCCATATTCCACTTCTCGAAAAAACAAGCTTGTGTGTTTTCAATCTTTACGAATCCCTTGCGAATTTGCTAATTGATCTAACATAGGCATTTGTGATTGCTCATGTTTTACACCCCTATCAAAAAATGAAGACGATGCTTTGAGTTATAAGCATATATCGGTCTGTGTAGTATTGACGTCTTTACTCAAGCAGGCATAGTGCAAATCAACACATTAAATTAAAGAAAAACATCTGTTTGTGCAAGATGCTGTAACTGTTTTGCAAAAGAACACCTGGATGTTCCTTAACGCCACTGGCAAAATGTTCTGTGGACAGAGGACACTAAAGGAGAACAGTATGTAGGGAACAAAAGAACACACTCTTAGAAAAAAAAGGTTTCTATAAAGAACTCTAGAGTTCTTGAAACACTTATAAAGAACACTTTATAACAAAAGGTTCTATATACACTCCAATTTGGGTTGTTTTCGACCCAAGGGCTGCGTAAATATAGGATAGAACACATGTTGGGGTTAATTTTACCCAGCAAATTGGGTTGTTTATTTAACCCGTCATAATGGGTTGACTTAACCAATCATACTGGGTGGACTGATTAATTTTTACTACACTCTAAAAAATGCTGGGTTATTTTAACCCAATTTTGGGTCAAAAATGGACAAACCCAGCTGTTGGGTTAAATTTATAAATTGCATTTTTTGATCCAACAATTGGGTTTGTCCATATTTGACCCAAAATTGGGTTACAACAACCCAGCATTTTTTAGAGTGTCTCTAAACAATACTGGGTTGTTTTAACCCAACATTGGGTAAAATATGGACAAACCCAAATGTTGGGTTAAAAATGTAATTTAAAATTTTAACCCAACTTCCACTTTCACTTTCAACTGTACATTTTTTAATGACATATTAACCCAACATTTGGGTTTGTCCATATTTGATCAAAATTTGGGTTGAAATAACCCAGCTTTTTTTTAGAGTGTACAGTAATAGCTTCCTCTTTTTGAATAAATGTTTACAGATTAACTAAAATCCTTTAAACTTAAAAAATTTAACTTTCTAAGCATTTATATTCTCTATCTTTTTTTTTTAATAAAATCATAACATTTTATGCAAGGCATCAGGCGTTTCCATCACACGAAAAGACAGACCCGACACTCGTTTACACTCTAAAAATTGCTGGGTTGTTTTAACCCAACTTTGGGTCAAATCTGGACAAACCCAGCCATTGGGTTAAATATTTTAATTACATTTTTAACCCAACATTTGGGTTTGTCCATATTTGGCTTAGCCTGGTTAAAACCAGACCATTTTCAGTTGTAACTGAGTTATGGTCTGGCAAAGCGTCATAGACAAATCATTTCCAGAGGGGCGTCACCAACGGACGTCGCGGCGTAGGTAGACCTGCTGAAACCAATCAGAGCGGTGAAGGGGATGACATATGCAGAGCGGCGGCTGGCGGAGAAACATCTCCGAGTGTTGTTCTTTGCTCGGTTTTTAACAAAAAGGAAACGTTCAAATCGCTTAAAACAGACGCGATAGCTGATTCGAACGAGTGATTTTCGACGGCGGCATCCATCTTTGTAATGTAGGCTACAAAATCTGCTTCAAAATCCCCGCGCTGTCGTCATCGTGTAAAGCCCGCCCCAACGTTTCTGATTGGTGCCGCGATTTTGACGGATTGGAAATGGGTTTCAGAGCAAATCTAAATTTGCCGGAAGTTGTCTGGGTTTTCCCAGGCTATATTTGACCGAAAGTTGGGTTAAAACAACCCAACATTTTTGTATGTGTATGTGACCCACATCGCACCCCTGTGTGTTTCTTTGCATAAAATAAAATGATATACAGAACAATAACAAATATATACAAAGCATTTACACAAACCTGTATTTTACCTAAGATACATACCAATTTGACAGAGCTGCACTGCTCTCTCCTGAAGAGGTCGCAAAAAGATAAATGAACTCCTGGGTTGTTATATCCTGATTGTAAGAAGATAAATTTTTAAATTTGTAAAAATTTGAATTAATTAAAACTGAATCCATAAAATGAGGGGTAGCCCTAAAATGGTCTATGAAGCCCATGACAGGAACCTTTAAGGTTCTATATGCAATCTTTTCTTCTAATAGTTACCACCATCACAACCTAATGCTAGCTGTGATGTTGAAGAGGCTATAAAGACATTGCAGGAGAATGTCACCTCGTCTATCTGCCATTTGAAGCTCAACTGAGCCTGGGTGATGTGACAGGACAGTGACCCAAAGCACAGGAGTAAATCAGCTTCAACGAAAGAAAATGCGCCTTCTAGAACGGCCGCATAGAAGTCCTGACCTCAACCCGAGTGAGGCGCTTTGGCTTGACCTCAAGAGAGCCATTCGTACCAGACATCACAAGAATATTGCAGAACCAAAAGGTTCAAAAATCCCTCCTGACCGTTGTGCGGGTCTGATCCACAATTACAGGACAGGTCTGCTGGAGGTTATTGCTGGGGTCAAACTGAAATTAAATTCCAGGGTTCACATAGACTACTTTTTTTCAGCCTGCACATTTAATATTAACTCGGTGTCCAATAAAACTTTAAAATGTGGGCAATTAAAGGTAAATGGTTAACGTATTTTCCCTGCAACTGTATGTATTTCGTCTTTGAGTACTTTTTCTTTTTTTGTGCGCTCGACCTCCTGCCATACATGTGGTATTGCATGTCCTTTAAGAGGAGGAGATGTGCCCCTGTACCGTAGCATATGTGTGCCATGCTGTGCCGGGATTCAGAATCACTGGGCTGATTTTTATGCTGGTGGCATTCAGTGACATTTCTTTCACAAATTAATTTCAAGACAGGACAGCCTGTTAATACAGAAACTGAGCAGATCCTGGTACACTGTGGTACATGAAAGAGAGAAGAAAGGCAGAGAGACGGAAATGCAGTGCAGTTTATTTTAAATGCATGAAGGGAAAAAGAAGAGGCGCATGAAATGGTGACAGAGATCAGTGGGTTTTTTTTAGTTACAGTTTATGGAAACGTAGATTAAAAGAGATTCACATTCAAACATGTAAACCTGACTGAATATCCAATTAGCTCATCTTTTACTTGAATACTTGAATGTTACTGCTATTGGGGTTTAAGTTTTGAATATATATATATATATATATATATATATATATATATATATATATATATATATATATATATATATATATATATATATTACAAGATTTCCTCTCCTTTATATTTATCACTGGCTGTTTTAAATGCCAATTTGCCTCTAAAGACAAACACAAACTAATTGAAAATATAGCTAATAGAAAATATACTAATCTGTAGTAATTCACAAGGACATTTAGCAAACAAACAAATAAAGTATGTATCAACTGTAAATAGGCTGAAACATTACACTGTTGCAATTACACTTTTTTGCATTAATTTGCCTTCTTAAAGCTAAACATTTTTCGCAGAAACCTCTTGCATTTCCTCCAATATTGTGTTGTAATATATCACGGACTTTTTTTTTGGTCTTTTATATATATATATATATATATATGTGTGTGTGTGTGTGTATGTGTGTATATATATATATATATATATATATATATATATATATATATATATATATATATATATATGTTGTAACCACATCCTGTGTGCAGAGCTTCTTAGGGCTAAACTCCTTATTTAGCACTAAGATATTGATAATTTGATATCGTTTTCTACTTCTATCGTATATCTTACGGTTATATATTTATCTCTAATTGTCACAAATTCGCAAATTCATTTCCTTTTCACATAAAGAATTATCCTGACAGCAAGCGAGTCCGCGGTTTACAGACTTGTTTTTTACTTCAAGGTGCAGTGTGTGATTTTTAGCGGCATCTAGCGGTTCGGTTGCGAGTTTGCACTAAAGGTTGAGCCCACTGCTCACCCCTTCCTTTGGAAGAAGCTACGGTGGCTAAAACGGTCAAACATATCGTCGTCTGAGACAGCAGAGAATAGCCAGAGAAAGCCAAGAGTGTGTAACATTGTCATTGTTTCTGTACCACAGTCCATTATAAACCACATCTTGGATAAAGTTTACAAAGCCATAGTCAGGTACGGATCAAGGGTTTTGATATATAATTTAATATAATAATAGTAATCAGCTGATTGTCTCACGAACATAACCAGCACAGTTCTCCCCACATAGCAAACCCATAATACAGCGAGGGAGAAGAACCACATGAAACTATGCAATATATATTATTGCATAATATACAATATATATTCGCCCATGCACCTTTAAAGACAGACATAGTTTGTTCAGTGAACCACGTTTACTAAAAAATCTAAAATAAAACACTTTTTTTTTCCTGCTGCACGGAAAACATCCCCAACTGTGACTTCCAAACACCTCACATGACTATTTTTGGAGTGACGTATAGCCTGTCTTTACAGACCCACGTCCATATAGAGTTTGAAGTGTTTTTTTGTTTTGTTTTTATGAATGTGTTAAAATAATTTGTAAAGGATCATGTGAATTTTCAGCATTTTTTGGTTGGGCTTATGGGTTTAAGATGTTGATGGACACGAGCAGAGTCTTTTCCACAATGACTAATTACTCTCATATGTCTTAAGTCATTACTATGGCAGTGTGAACAAAGCCTAAGCTCTTTGGAGTAATGCGTTCTTCATGGTGTGCTAATGCTTTTTGTCATGCTAGTGTCAGGCTGGTGCTCTTGGACGTGTGGCAACCTGGAGGAATGGAGCGGCAATGAGGCTATCCATGCCGTAGAAGCGTATTTCACATGAGCCGCTGATAGAAAGTAGGGCAGAGTGCCCATGTGAAACCTGCCATTTTCATCTTTAGCCATTTTGAAGCACACTCCAGTCATGGGTAAAAAAAGCAAGATTGTTTCATCTGTGCATGGTGAAAAATGGCTCTAAATTGGTTTTTCCCATCCAGGGGTGGACTGGCGGCAAAGGAGAGCTCTTTGTGTCAAGCACTTACTGTAGTATTTCTCTTTTGCAGCAAGGCCATTTTTCTAGCCCTCTTTCTCCATCAAATTGCAGTCTCAGCGAGACAACCGGCAAGAACCGACGGCTCGCGTTAAGTGCGGCTGCATAACTCCGTTCCGTTCTTTCGATCCATGATAAACCCCTGGCTGAAAATTTGTCGCACGTCGATGGACATTCCAGCAGTTTAGCATGTCCTCTGACCAACAGAGGCTTGGGAAAAAAACAGCCCCAGGGACGAGCCTTTTTCAGCTGAAGTAATTGTTCCCAGAGGACACAATAAGTCCTGACAAAAACATAACAGGAGGAGAAAATAGCACAGGTGGAAAAAAATAGCATACTAATTTTGAAACTAATTTGAAAGCCAGCGGAAGGGCCTGGGGTGAGGTCAAAGGATCTGGAGCCAACTGGTTGAGTCAGAAAGCATTAGGGCAGCCAAGAAGGAAACATCCTGTGACACACACACACTGTGTGGCTATTAAGACACATCTGTGTACGATACGGTGATGTTTTGCATTAATGGATGCACTATAAATTATATTTCAAAAAATATTCTGAACCGAAAGGCCATTTTCAGTTTTTACCAGAAGACGAGCTGAAAATATCAACAGAAACTGTAAAAAAAAAAAAAAAAACGTGTGCAATGATCCAGATTTTATTCAATCTATGGTTGGATGATATGCTGACAGTAAAATGTTTTGCAATTAGACTTAGAATAAATGTTTATGTCCCGTTTTAGGAATCTATAAGAATCGAAGTCGATAAGCAACGATAGCACATCAACTGTAAATCCAACTTCTTCAGTATCATTCATCATTTATATTTACAGTAGACTTAATCAAATCTGGATCATTGCACACTATGTTTTTAAATGACATAAAGTGTTACCATTTTATGTGGTTAATAACTAATTTGATTTTTTTTTTCTTCATAATTTAATCCAAATTAATTGGAAATGATCCACAATAAAAAATATTCGGGTCACAAACATTATTGTTATTTTTGTGTTTTTTTTTTTATTGTTTTTTTTTTTTTTTTTTTTAAACAAAGGCTGATTTAAAAAGCATTTTCAATTTTGGTTTTCATCCCTTTTAAAGTAAAAAAACAGTGTGAAATGATCCAGATTTTATTCAGTTTAAGGTTGGATCATATGCTGACAATAAAATGTTTTGCAATAAGACTTAGAATAAAGGTTAATGTACCTATGTTTTAGGAATCGCTAAGAATCGAAGCAGAATTGGAATCGGAATTGTTAAAATTCAAACGATAGCAAACCATATTTGTCACATCAACTGTAAATGTCATTCATTATGTTTAATAATACCTAATTGGATTTTTTTTGTCTCATAATTTAATCCAAATTAATTGGAAATGATCCACAATAAAAATATTCGGGTCACAAGTTATTAGGGGTTCAAGCACGAAGTGCTGAAACCCTATTGTAATTGTACTGATTTTTATTATTAGGGGTTCAAGCACGAAGTGCTGAAACCCTATTGTAATTGTAAGGATTTTTATTATTATTATTATTATTATTCTGCCGTAAAACGCATCGTGCAGACCAAACCGTAAGGGCTGGAACTCTGAAACTTTGTCAGATGGTAGTACAAAAATCGAGGAGAGGTTATCAAATTATGAGCCCGATTGGCCCATAGGTGGCGCTATAATAATCAATTGCGCGAAACGGCTTATAGCTCCTAGACCGTAAGTCGTACACTCAAGTGTCTTATATCATTGGAAAGCTGGTCACCTGACGAAAAAAACGTATATCTCCGATTTCATTTCCGCCATTATAGATTTTCCGCCATTTTGAATTTTGTCGAAAAACTACTTTTGCGAACTAGTCCCTGGTTTTTAATCCGATCGGAACCAAACCAGTGCAGAAATGTTCTCTGGAGTCTGAAGATCAATAATTATTAAAAAAATGTTGAAATTTCTATTTCCGGTCGCTAGGGGGCGCAAAATAAATCTTGTGGGAAGAGCCTATTTTACTAAAATGGCTATAACTCGAGAAGTAAATGAGATATCTTCACCAAACTCGGTACACATGTGTATGAGTTCAATTTGAGGTCACAGTAAAAAAATCGCGACAATTGAACGCTAGGTGGCGCTATAAAACGAAAAAAACATAAAAAGGGTTATAACCATGTGACCGTTAGTCCGATTGACTTGAAAATTGCTATGCAGTGTCTTGGTCCAAGGCCCCATGTATGTGTATGAGGACATTGGTGTATCTCGAAAAACATGGCCGCCATCGGCTATTGAAATTTGAGCACCTATGAAACAAGGTTAACGAAGGCCGATCGGAACGAAACTCGTTTGGCACGTTCGACTCATGGCCCTAGAGGTCTGTAAGAATTTTGAAAGAAATCGGCCACTAGTTGGCGCTAACGAGTTTTATGGCTCTGTAATCACGTGGTGTTGCTCACATCCCCATAAAATGTATATCATTTGATAGATCTCCTCATGATGAACAACTTTGCCAATAGAACTATTGCTGTCAATCAAATCGTTCGTTAAATATTCATGAATATGTTAAAAACCTACTTTTGCGAACTAGTCCCTGGTTTTTTGCTCGATCGGAACCAGACCAGTCTAGGACAATTCTCTGGACTCTCTAGATCAATAATTATTAAAAAAAAGTTGAACTTTGTCGTTTTGTTTGTTATAACAGGGTAATTTACAAAAGGGGGCGAGAAAAAATGCACCTAAAGGCCTATAAATCATAAAGAAAAACTCAAAACTTCACAAAAATTGATGAGCATATGTGTCATAACATCATTAACAAGCATGCAAAGTTTCATGGAGATCGGACTATAGGTGGCGCTATAACTGTTAAAAAAGTTAAAAACAATGTATTCTCTATGGTAAATTGCCATTATTGACTGTAAATGGTGTGTTCCATCTAAGATCATCTAATTTAAATATTTTAACTTTCAAAACCAGTGAAGTACAATTATCTGGACTCTGTAGAGCAATAATTATTAGAAAAGGTTGAACTTCTACATTTTGATGGCTATAATAGGGTCACTTCAATATGTGACAATGACCGAGTGTCCTCAAAAGCCTATATCTGAATGCTCAGATCATCTTTAAAAGCAAGTGAGAACATGTTGCACATTAGTAAAAATAATCATGATTTTTTTCAGACAGATTGGACAAAATGTGCCTATATAATAGCTAAAAAGGTGAAAATTATGGTATATTAAGCCAATAAGTGGTGTTTTACTGCCCTTTGCTGTTCAAAATAGTCATTGTCACACTACTCAACTATAATTAATATTATGACTTTATTAAATCACTATTTTAACATTTGTAATCTTATTTAGTCAAATATTAATACGACAAATGCCCCATTGGAGCCTGAAGTTGAAAATTTGTAGTCTACACACTCATCCTGTTGTAGATAAATGATATTAATAACATGACATATTGTATATGAAGGCTGTTTGGCACTGGTTTTAATATAGTTTTATATCATTAGATTACACAGAAATATGGGAATGAATATGCTTACAGACCAAATAACAAATAAACTATCCCAAATGTGTGTGTGTGTGTGTGTGTGTGTGTGTGTAAGCATTATTATTTTAATATTGCTGAAATAAAGATATAAAGTGAGTCAATTAGTGGTCTTGTACTGCCCTCTGCTGCTCGTTTTGCACATTAATAGTCTTTTCACATGTCCTTTGCAAAGACACTAAAAAATCCCTTAAATAACAATTACTATTACAACAAAATCATATTTTGTCAGAATTTATCACTTCAGTTGTTCTGAATATTCACCTTATTGCTATTAACTTGATAAATAGCTATACTATATTACCAGAATCACATCAACATTGAATCTTCAACACATGAACATGCATTTCAACTGGCCCAATTACTCAGCAAAACCAGGATTTAGTCAAAAATCATCTATTGAAGTGACAATAGAGTCATATTGGATCCCGAAGTTCAAAATATCTGAAGAATGACTGTGTGTAGATTAAACATGAACATTAAACATTAAAGACATTAAATAATCATGAACATTTTCAGACAGATCGGACAAAATATGCCTATATAACAGTTAAAAATGTGAAAATGATATCAATATGATGGTCTATTAAGCCAATAAGTGGTGTTTTACTGCCCTCTGCTGTTCAAAATAGTCATTGTCACACTACTCAACTATAATTCATACTATGAGTTTATTAATTCACTATTTTAACATTTGCAATCACATTTAGTCAATTATTAATATGACAACTCTCACATTATGTCCTAAATTAAAACAAATATGTAATTTAAACACTCTCATTCTGTTGTAGATAAAAGACATTAATAAAATGACGTTGTATATAAAGGCTGTAATACCACTGTTGTCACTGGTTTTAACATAGTTTTATATCATTAGATTAAAAATATAAATATGTGAATGAATATGCTTATAGACCAAATAACAAATAAACTGTCCCAAACGTGTGTGTGTGTGTGTGTGTGTGTGTTTGTGTAAGCATGAAGCATGAATCATCTATTGAAGTGACAATTGAGTCACTTTGGATCCTTTTCAAAATGTCTGAAGAATGAGTTTGTGTAGATGATATTAGCACTGTTGTCCACTAGATGGAGCAGCAGCATTAGACATTTTTACTCTTTTTATCATTTTGCCATAAAACGCATCGTGCAGACCAAACCGTAAGTGCTGGAGCTCTGAAACTTTGTCAGATGGTAGTACAAAAATTGACGAGAGGTTATCAAATTATGAGCCCAATTTGGCCCATAGGTGGCGCTATAACAACCAATTGTGCAACACTGCTCATAACTCCTAGACCCTAAGTCGTACACTCAAGTGTCTTATATCATTAGAAAGCTGGTCACCTCACGAAAAAACGTACATCTCCGATTTCATTTCCGGTATGATGGATTTTCCGCCATTTTGAATTTTGTTGAAAAACTACTTTTGCAAACTGGTCCCTGGTTTTTTACCTGATCGGAACCAAACCACTGCAGAAATGTTCTCTGGAGACTGAAAATTAATAATTATCAAAAAACGTTGAAATTTCTCTTTCCGGTTGCTAGGGGCACAGAATAAACGTTGTGGGAGGAGCCTATTTTACTAAAATGGCTATATCTTAAGAAGTAAATGAGATATCTTCACCAAACTCGGTACACATATGTAAGAGTTAAATTTGAGGTCACAGTAAAAAAAATCGCGATGACTGAACACTAGGTGGCGCTATAAAATGAAAAAAAAAACATATAACCACCTGACCGTTAGTACGATTGACTTGAAAATTGGTATGCAGTGTCTTGGTCCAAGGGCCCATGTATGTGTATGAGGACACTGGCGTATCTCAAAAAACATGGCCGCCATTGGCCAAATCTAAAAAAAAAATGTATTTCTTATGATAAATTGACTGTAAATGGTCTTACTAAATAAAAATTTTATTGAATAATGTTTTTCCACTGAAAGGCCTTAACTGCTTGAACCCCGATAAATGCTGCTTGTTATTATTAGGGGTTCAAGCACGAAGTGCTGAAACCCTATTGTTTTTGTACTGATTTTTATTAGGGGTTCAAGCACGAAGTGCTGAAACCCTATTGTTTTTGTACTGATTTTTATTATTAGGGGTTCAAGCACGAAGTGCTGAAACCCTATTGTAATTGTAAGGATTTTTATTATTAGGGGTTCAAGCACGAAGTGCTGAAACCCTATTGTAATTGTACTGATTTTTATTATTATTATTATTATTTTTCTTCTGCCGTAAAACGCATCGTGCAGACCAAACCGTAAGTGCTGCAGATCTGAAACTTTGTCAGATGGTAGTACAAAAATCGAGGAGAGGTTATCAAATTATGAGCCCGATTGGCCCATAGGTGGCGCTATAACAACCAATTGCGCGAAACTGGTCATAACTCCTAGACCGTAAGTCATACACTCAAGTGTCTTATATCATTGTAAAGCTGGTCACCTGACGAACAAAACGTATATCTCCGATTTCATTTCCGGTATGAAAATTTTTCCGCCATTTTGAATTTTGTTGAAAAACTACTTTTGCGAACTAGTCCCTGGTTTTTCGCCCGATCGGAACCAAACCAGTGCAGAAATGTTCTCTGGAGTCTGAAGATCAATAATTATTGAAAAAATGTTGAAATTTCTATTTACGGTCGCTAGGGGGCGCAAAATAAACGCTGTGGGAGGAGTCTACTTTACTAAAATGGCTATAACTCGAGAAGTAAATGAGATATCTTCACCAAACTCGGTACTCATGTGTAAGAGTTCAATTTGAGGTCACTGTAAAAAAAACGCGACGATTGAACGCTAGGTGGCGCTATAAAATGAAAAAAACATAAAAAGGGCTATAACCATGTGATCGTTAGTCCAATTGACTTGAAAATTGGTATGCAGTGTCTTGGTCCAAGGCCCCATGTAAGTGTATGAGGACATTGGCGTATCTCAAAAAACATGGCCGCCATCGACCAATGAATTTGAGCACCCATGAAACAAGGTTAACGAAGGCCGATCGGAACGAAACTCGATGGGCATGTTCGACTCATGCCCCTAGAGGTCTGTAAGAATTTTGAAAGAAATCGGCCACTAGTTGGCGCTAATGAGTTTTATGGCTCTGTAATCACGTGGTGTTGTACACACCCCCCCAATATGCATATCAATTGATAGATCTCCTCATGATGAACAACTTTGCCTCAAGAACCATTGCTGTCAATCAAATCGTTCATCAAATATTCACAAATATGTCAAAAACCTACTTTTGCGAACTAGTCCCTGGTTTTTCGCCCGATCGGAACCAAACCAGTGCAGAAATGTTCTCTGGAGTCTGAAGATCAATAATTATTGAAAAAATGTTGAAATTTCTATTTACGGTCGCTAGGGGGCGCAAAATAAACGTTGTGGGAGGAGCCTACATTACTAAAATGGCTATAACTCAAGAAGTAAATGAGATATCTTCACCAAACTCGGTACTCATGTGTAGGAGTTCAATTTGAGGTCACAGTAAAAAAACCGCGACGATTGAACGCTAGGTGGCGCTATAAAATGATAAAAACATAAAAAGGGCTATAACCATGTGACCGTTAGTCCGATTGACTTGAAAATTGGTATGCAGTGTCTTGGTCCAAGGCCCCATGTTTGTGTATGAGGACATTGGCGTATCTCAAAAACATGGCCGCCATCAACCAATGAATTTGAGCACCCATGAAACAAGGTTAACGAAGGCCGATCGGAACGAAACTCGTTGGGCATGTTCGACTCATGGCCCTAGAGGTCTGTAACAATTTTGAAAGGAATCGGCCACTAGTTGGCGCTAACGAGTTTTATGGCTCTGTAATCACGTGGTGTTGTACTCACCCCCCAATATGCATATCAATTGATAGATCTCCTCATGATGAACAACTTTGCCTCTAGAACCATTGCTGTCAATCAAATCGTTCATCAAATATTCACAAATATATCAAAAACCTACTTTTGCGAACTAGTCCCTGGATTTTCGCCCGATCGGAAGCAGACCAGTCTAGGATAATTCTTTGGACTCTCTAGATCAATAATTATCAAAAAAAGTTGAACTTTTTAAATTTGTGCATGGTCTTAAATGGTTATTTAGAAAAGGGGCGTGAAAAATGCACCCAAAAGCCTATAAATCCTAAATGAAAACTCAGAACTTCACAAACATTGATGAGCATATGTGTCATAACATGCCAAAGAAGCATGCAAAGTTTCATTGAGATCGGACTATAGGTGGTGCTATAACTGTTAAAAAGCTTTAAAACCATATGTTTCCAATGGTAAATTGCCAGTATTGACTGTAAAAAATTGAGCATCTATGAAACAAGGTTAACAAAGGCCGATCGCAACGAAACTCGATGGGCATGTTCAACTCATGGCCCTAAAGGTCTGTAACAATTTTGAAAGAAATTGGCCACTAGTTGGCGCTAACGAGTTTTGTGGCTCTGTAATCACGTGGTGTTGCGCACATCCCCACGAAATGCAATTTCATTTCATAGATCTCCTCATGATGAACAACTTTGCCTCTAGACCCATGGCTGTCAATCAAATTGTTTGTTAAATATTCACGAATATGTTAAAAACCTATTTTTGCGAACTAGTCCCTGGTTTTTTGCCCGATTGGAACCAGACTAGTCTAGGACAATTCTTTGGACTCTCTAGATCAATAATTATCAAAAAAGTTGAACTTTGTCATTTGCTTTGCTTTCACATGGTCATTTACTAAAGGGGGCATGACAAAATGCACCCAAAAGCCTATAAATCCTAAAGGAAAAGTCAGAACTTCACAAAAATCGATGAGTACATGTGTCATAACTTATTCAAAAAGCATGGAAAGTTTCATGTAGATCGGACCATAGGTGGCGCAATAATTGTTAAAAATGTAAAATCATTGAAACTTAAAACTTAATGTCTTTTGATGCTTTTGTGCTTAAAGGCCTCAAAGGCCTAAACTGCTTGAACCCCGCTAAATGCTGCTTGCAGCTTTAATTAGGGGTTCAAGCACGAAGTGCTGAAACCCTATTGTAATTGTAAAGATTTTTATTATTATTATTATTATTCTCCCCTAAAACGCATCGTGCAGCCCAAACCGTAAGTGCTGGAGAGCTGAAACTTTGTCAGATGGTAGTACAAAAATCGAGGAGAGGTTATCAAATTATGAGCCCGATTGGCCCATAGGTGGCGCTATAGCAACCAATTGCGCGAAACGGCTCATAGCTCCTAGACCGTAAGTCGTAGACTCAAGTGTCTTATATCATTGGAAAGCTGGTCACCTGACGAACAAAACGTATATCTCCGATTTCATTTCCGCCAGGATAGATTTTCCGCCATTTTGAATTTTGTCGAAAAACTACTTTCGCGAACTAGTCCCTGGTTTTTTGCCCGATCGGAACCAAACCAGTGCAGAAATGTTCTCTGGAGTCTGAAGATCAATAATTATCAAAAAAATGTTGAAATTTCTATTTCCGGTCGCTAGGGGGCGCAAAATAAACGTTGCGGGAGGAGGCTATTTTACTAAAATGGCTATAACTCGAGAACTAAATGAGATATCTTCACCAAACTCGGTACACATATGTATGCGTTCAATTTGAGGTCACAGTAAAAAATCTGCGACGATTGAACGCTAGGTGGCGCTATAAAATGAAAAAAACATAAAAAGGGCTATAACCATGTGACCGTTAGTCCGATTGACTTGAAAATTGGTATGCAGTGTCTTGGTCCAAGGCCCCATGTATGTGTATGAGGACATTGGTGTATCTCGAAAAACATGGCCGCCATCGGCCAATGAAGTTTGAGCACCTATGAAACAAGGTTAACGAAGGCCGATCGGAACGAAACTCATTGGGCACGTTCGACTCATGGCCCTAGAGGTCTGTAAGAATTTTGAAAGAATTCGGCCACTAGTTGGCGCTAACGAGTTTTATGGCTCTGTAATCACGTGGTGTTGCTCACATCCCCACAAAATGCATATCATTTGATAGATCTCCTCATGATGAACAACTTTGCCAATAGAACCATTGCTGTCAATCAAATCGTTCGTTAAATATTCATGAATATGTTAAAAACCTACTTTTGCGAACTAGTCCCTGGTTTTTCGCTCGATCGGAACCAGACCAGTCTAGGACAATTCTCTGGACTCTCTAGATCAATAATTATCAAAAAAAGTTGAACTTTGTTGTTTTGTTTGTTATAACAGGGTAATTTACAAATTAGGGGCGTGAAAAAATGCACCCAAAGGCCTATAAATCATAAAGGAAAACTCAAAACTTCACAAAAATTGATGAGCATATTTGTCATAACATCATTAACAAGCTTGCAAAGTTTCATGGAGATCGGACTACAGGTGGCGCTATAACTGTTAAAAAAGTTAAAAACAATGTATTCTCTATGGTAAATTGCCATTATTGACTGTAAATGGTGTGTTCCATCTAAGATCATCTAATTTACATATTTTAACTTTCAAAACCAGTGAAGTACAATTATCTGGACTCTGTAGAACAATAATTATTAGAAAAGGTTGAACTTCTACATTTTGATGGCTATAATAGGGTCACTTCAATATGTGACAATGACTGAGTTTCCTCAAAAGCCTATATCTCTTCAAATAATGCTCAGATCATCTTTAAATGCAAGTGAGAACATCTTGCACATTAGTAAAAATAATCATGATTTTTTTCAGACAGATTGGACAAAATGTGCCTATATAATAGCTAAAAAGGTGAAAATGATGGTATATTAAGCCAATAAGTGGTGTTTTACTGCCCTCTGCTGTTCAAAATAGTCATTGTCACACTTCTCAACTATAATTAATATTATTACTTTATTAAATCCCTATTTTAACATTTGTAATCACATTTAGTCAAATATTAATACGACAAATGCCCCTTTGGAGCCTGAAGTTGAAAATTTGTAGTCTACACACTCATCCTGTTGTAGATAAATGATATTAATAACATGACATATTGTATATGAAGGCTGTATTACCACTTTTGGCACTGGTTTTAATATAGTTTTATATCATTAGATTACATAGAAATATGGGAATGAATATGCTTATAGACCAAATAACAAATAAACTATCCCAAATGTGTGTGTGTGTGTGTGTGTGTGTGTGTGTGTGTAAGCATGCATTATTTCAATATTGCTGAAATAAAGAGAGAAAGTGAGTCAATTAGTGGCCTTGTACTGCCCTCTGCTGCTCATTTAGCACATTAATAGTCTTTTCACATGTGCTTTGCAAAGACACTAAAAAATCCCTTAAATAACAATTACTATTACAACACAATCATATTTTGTCAGAATTTATCACTTCAGTTGTTCTGAATCTTCACCTTATTGCTATTAACTTGGTAAATAGCTATACTATATTACCAGAATCACATTGAAAATCAACGTTGAATCTTCAACACATGAACATGCATTTCAACTGGCCCAATGACTCAGCAAAACCAGGATTTAGTCAAAAATCATCTATTGAAGTGACAATAGAGTCACATTGGATCCCGGAGTTCAAAATATCTGTAAAATGAGTGTGTGTAGATTAAATATGAACATTAAACATTAAAGACATTAAATAATCATGAACATTTTCAGACAGATCGGACAAAATATGCCTATATAACAGTTAAAAATGTGAAAATGATATCAATATGATGGTCTATTAAGCCAATAAGTGGTGTTTTACTGTCTTCTGCTGTTCAAAATAGTCATTGTCACACTACTCAACTATAATTCATACTATGAGTTTATTAATTCACTATTTTAACATTTGCAATCACATTTAGTCAATTATTAATATGACAACTCTCACATTATGTCCTGAATTAAAACAAATGTGTAATTTAAACACTCTCATTCTGTTGTAGATAAAAGACATTAATAAAATGATGTTGTATATAAAGGCTGTAATACCACTGTTGTCACTGGTTTTAACATAGTTTTATATCATTAGATTAGAAATAAATATGTGAATGAATATGCTTATAGACCAAATAACAAATAAACTGTCCCAAACGTGTGTGTGTAAGCATGAAGCATGAATCATCTATTGAAGTGACAATTTAGTCACTTTGGATCCTTTTCAAAATGTCTGAAGAATGAGTTTGTGTAGATGATATTAGCACTGTTGTCCACTAGATGGAGCAGCAGCATTAGACATTTTTACTCTTTTTATCATTTTGCCATAAAACGCATCGTGCAGACCAAACCGTAAGTGCTGGAGCTCTGAAACTTTGTCAGATGGTAGTACAAAAATTGACGAGAGGTTATCAAATTATGAGCCCGATTTGGCCCATAGGTGGCGCTATAACAACCAATTGTGCGACACTGCTCTTAACTCCTAGACCCTAAGTCGTACACTCAAGTGTCTTATATCATTAGAAAACTGGTCACCTCACGAAAAAACGTATATCTCCGATTTCATTTCCGGTATGATGGATTTTCCGCCATTTTGAATTTTGTTGAAAAACTACTTTTGCAAACTGGTCCATGGTTTTTTACCTGATCGGAACCAAACCACTGCAGAAATGTTCTCTGGAGACTGAAAATTAATAATTATAAAAAAAACGTTGAAATTTCTCTTTCCGGTTGCTAGGGGCACAGAATAAACGTTGTGGGAGGAGCCTATTTTACTAAAATGGCTATATCTCAAGAAGTAAATTAGATATCTTCACCAAACTCGGTACACATATGTAAGAGTTAAATTTGAGGTTACAGTAAAAAAAATCGCGATGACTGAACACTAGGTGGCGCTATAAAATGAAAAAAAAAACATATAACCACCTGACCGTTAGTACGATTGACTTGAAAATTGGTATGCAGTGTCTTGGTCCAAGGGCCCATGTATGTGTATGAGGACATTGGCGTATCTCAAAAAACATGGCCGCCATTGGCCAAATCTAAAAAAAAAATGTATTTCTTATGGTAAATTGCCAGTATTGACTGTAAATGGTCTTACTAAATAAAAAATTTATTGAATAATGTTTTTCCTCTGAAAGGCCTTAACTGCTTGAACCCCGCTAAATGCTGCTTGCAGCTTTAATTATTATTATTATTATTCTGCCGTAAAACGCATCGTGCAGACCAAACCGTAAGGGCTGGAACTCTGAAACTTTGTCAGATGGTAGTACAAAAATCGAGGAGAGGTTATCAAATTATGAGCCCGATTGGCCCATAGGTGGCGCTATAATAATCAATTGCGCGAAACGGCTCATAGCTCCTAGACCGTAAGTCGTACACTCAAGTGTCTTATATCATTGGAAAGCTGGTCGCCTGACGAAAAAAACGTATATCTCCGATTTCATTTCCGCCATTATAGATTTTCCGCCATTTTGAATTTTGTCGAAAAACTACTTTTGCGAACTAGTCCCTGGTTTTTCACCCGATCGGAACCAAACCAGTGCAGAAATGTTCTCTGGAGTCTGAAGATCAATAATTATCAAAAAAATGTTGAAATTTCTATTTCCGGTCGCTAGGGGGCATAAAATAATCCTTGTGGGAAGAGCCTATTTTACTAAAATGGCTATAACTCGAGAAGTAAATGAGATATCGTCACCAAACTCAGTACACGTGTGTATGAGTTCAATTTGAGGTCACAGTAAAAAAATCGCGACGATTGAACGCTAGGTGGCGCTATAAAACGAAAAAAACATAAAAAGGGTTATAACCATGTGACCGTTAGTCCGATTGACTTGAAAATTGCTATGCAGTGTCATGGTCCAAGGCCCCATGTATGTGTATGAGGACATTGGTGTATCTCGAAAAACATGGCCGCCATCGGCTATTGAAGTTTGAGCACCTATGAAACAAGGTTAACGAAGGCCGATCGGAACGAAACTCGTTGGGCACGTTCGACTCATGGCCCTAGAGGTCTGTAAGAATTTTGAAAGAAATCGGCCACTAGTTGGCGCTAACGAGTTTTATGGCTCTGTAATCACGTGGTGTTGCTCACATCCCCACAAAATGCATATCATTTGTTAGATCTCCTCATGATGAACAACTTTGCCAATAGAACCATTGCTGTCAATCAAATCGTTCGTTAAATATTCACGAATATGTTAAAAACCTACTTTTGCGAACTAGTCCCTGGTTTTTTGCCCGATCGGAACCAGACCAGTCTAGGATAATTCTTTGGATTCTCTAGATCAATAATTATCAAAAAAAAGTTGAACTTTGTCATTTCTTTTGCTATAACAGGGTCATTTACAAAAGAAGGTTTGAAAAAATACACCCAAAAGCCTATAAATCCTAAAGGAAAACTCAGAACTTCACAAAAATTGATGGGCATATGTGTCATAACATCATTAACAAGCTTGCAAAGTTTCATAGAGATCGGACTATAGGTGGCGCTATAACTGTTAAAAATGTTAAAAACAATGCATTCCCTATGGTAAATTGCCATGATTGAAACTTAAAACTTAATATCTTTTGATGCTTTTGTGCTTAAAGGCCTTAAAGGCCTAATCTGCTTGAACCCCGCTAAATGCTGCTTGCAGCTTTAATTATTATTATTATTATTATTATTCTGCCGTAAAACGCATCGTGCAGACCAAACCGTAAGTGCTGGAGCTCTGAAACTTTGTCAGATGGTAGTACAAAAATCGAGGAGAGGTTATCAAATTATGAGCCCGATTGGCCCATAGGTGGCGCTATAATAATCAATTGCGCGAAACGGCTCATAGCTCCTAGACCGTAAGTCGTAGACTCAAGTGTCTTATATCATTGGAAAGCTGGTCACCTGACGAAAAAAACGTATATCTCCGATTTCATTTCCGTCTGGATAGATTTTCCGCCATTTTGAATTTTGTCGAAAAACTACTTTTGCGAACTAGTCCCTGGTTTTTTGCCCGATCGGAACCAAACTAGTACAGAAATGTTCTCTGGAGTCTGAAGATCAATAATTATCAAAAAAATGTTGAAATTTCTATTTCCGGTCGCTAGGGGGCGCAAAATAAACGTTGCGTGAGGAGCCTATTTTACTAAATTGGCTATAACTCGAGAAGTAAATGAGATATCTTCACCAAACTCGGTACACATGTGTAAGAGTTCAATTTGAGGTCACTGTAAAAAAATCGCGACGATTGAACACTAGGTGGCGCTATAAAACGAAAAAAACATTTAAACACCTGACCGTTAGTCCGATTGACTTGAAAATTGGTATGCAGTGTCTTGGTCCAAGGCCCCATGTATGTGTATGAGGACATTGGCGTATCTCAAAAAACATGGCCGCCATCGAACAATGAAGTATGAGCACCCATGAAACAAGGTTAACGAAGGCCGATCAGAACGAAACTCGTTGGGCATGTTCGACTCATGGCCCTAGAGGTCTGTAAGAATTTTGAAAGGAATCGGCCACTAGTTGGCGCTAAAGAGTTTTATGGCTCTGTAATCACGTGGTTTGCACACACACCCACAATATGTATATCAATTGATAGATCTCCTCATGATGAACAACTTTGCCTCAAGAACCATTGCTGTCAATCAAATTGTTCGTTAATTATTCACGAATATGTTAAAAACCTACTTTTGCGAACTAGTCCCTGGTTTTTCGCCCGATCGGAACCAGACAAGTCTAGGATAATTCTTTGGACTCTCTAGATCAATAATTATCAAAAAAAAGTTGAACTTTGTCATTTCTTTTGCTATAACAGGGTCATTTACAAAAGAGGGTTTGAAAAAATACACCCAAAAGCCTATAAATCCTAAAGGAAAACTCAGAACTTCACAAAAATTGATGGGCATATGTGTCATAACACCATTAACAAGCTTGCAAAGTTTCATAGAGATCGGACTATAGGTGGCGCTATAACTGTTAAAAATGTTAAAAACAATGCATTCCCTATGGTAAATTGCCATGATTGAAACTTAAAACTTAATGTCTTTTGATGCTTTTGTGCTTAAAGGCCTTAAAGGCCTAATCTGCTTGAACCCCGCTAAATGCTGCTTGCAGCTTTAATTATTATTATTTTTGTGTTTTTTTAAGAAACAAAGGCTGATTTATAAAGCATTTTCAGTTTTGGTTTTCATCCCAGTGTGTCCATTTTAAAGTAAAACAAAGAAAAGTGTAAGATGGCTTTTGGAGGTAAAGTCAGGTGTAATGTGTTGGTGGTGAACAGCACTGAACTCAAATGTGTCCCATGAGAACGAGAGAGGTAACATTGTGCTGACAACTCTATTTGCCGAACAACAGCGGGGGGGGGGATTATGAACAGCCCGTCCCAGGCTTGCTTTGACAGGGGAGACAACATCACAGTTTAGTTGTCTAAGAATGGACTTCAAAGGTAGCCATATGTTTTTAGTTTTGTTTGTCTGATGCATGATTTGAACAAAATACCTGTTAAATGGATATTGTTAAAATGACATAATGAAAACTCACAGCTACACCGCAGAGAGAGGGAGGGGATTTTATTTTGGAATCTCAGTAAGCTCATTGGCTGCGTCTCCGCCTCTGCCGTCAAGCTGGACTGGAGATCCCAGCAAAAGAGTAATTATTCATGACTGAGCTGGATAGAGACAAGCAAGGCAGTGCACAGAAGTCTCTGAGGAGAAGTTGAGCTGGGATGCCTAATTAGCTCTGTATATGAAGAGAGAGAGAGAGAGAGTGGGCGGGGGAGAAGAGGACCTCCTCCTTTTCCCGTCTTCTCTTTCGGATGACCCATTTAAGAATCACAGCACGGCACAAAAACGCAACATCAGCTGAAACAAGGAACATCTTCAACAGCCCAGGAAGCATTTGTTTTAATGTAGATTGAGACCGACTTTATTTACTGTATTTTCAGGTTCGGAAAAAGGCCTCAAATTTGCACATCTGCACATACGCTTTCCTTTTTCCCAGTTGCATTTATAGCGCAAAAAAAAATCTAGAAATACAGAAGATCTTGCCTTTTTGAATGACATGTTTTAGTAATTATGCACATGAATTAAATCATCCATTAATTCGCATTCATGTCCCGGACAATAGCTGCAATAAATTGCTAAATGCATGTCATGGGACTGTTAAGATGTTTGTGCCGTTTTCTCATTAGTACAGCCTCATGCATCCACCTCCATCTGATGTTTCATTTGGTAACCTTTGTAAAAGGTGTCCGATTTGAAAAAGGGTAAACATTTGTGGGGATGTTTACTACCTTTATCGTGTTTAATTCAGTCAGTGGCTTGTGGTGCAGTGAGAAATAGTGTTGAGCATCTGAATCTTCAGGGAAAACATTTAGTTACTTGAGTCAGGTTGTTTTCTAATAGCCGATGTATATTTATGTTTCATATGTAAAAAAAAAAAGAATATATTTTTCATTTACATTTGAAATGTTTTTAAACATCCTGCATATTTTTAAAGAGATTTTGTTCAATATTCTAACTTTTTTTTCTTTTCTTCTCTCTTTTTGTCTTTCATGTGGTCCCCTGGTGTGATTTCTGCTACTCTAAAGGTGAGTCAATTATATGTATATATATTATATATATTATGTGCAACTAATTTTTAAGGTCAGTTTAATGTAATTTAAGTTGAAACGACTTAAACATCCAAGTTGATTGTACTTAAAAATTTAAGGCAGCAACTTTTGTTTCTGTAAAAAAATATATTGTTGGTTTAACTTAAAAAAATAAGTAACCTGGTTGCCTTAAAATTTTAAGTTCATTAAAATGGAAAAAAATTGAGTTAATACAATGAAGGAGATTGATTTAATCATCAGAAACGCAAAATATTATGTTATCTGAATAAGTTAATTTGACAAAAGAAAAATTGTTGTCATTACAAATCATGAAAATATTTTTTTACGGTCATTTTGCACTCTGATTATTATAACAGTAACCATACTATATAAAATACTATAAAAAGAGATAAAATATCAAGGGCTTAACAAACAAATCAAAAATATTCATTTAATTCTAACAGACTGTGTATATACACTAAAAAATATATTGTTGGTTTAACTTAAAAAATGAAGTAACCTGGTTGCCTTACAATTTTGCGTTCATTGAAATGGAAAAATTGAAAACTGGAAAATCTTCAAAATATTTTGTTATCTGAACTACATTCATTATTTAAGTTGATTTGACCAAAGAAAACATGTTGTGATTACAAACCATGAAAATATTTTTTTACAGTGTACAAATTAAATGTGCATTAATAAGATTAAACAAGAGATCATAACATGTTTATTTACAAAAAAATGGCATGAGCTTATTAAAATGTTAATAAGCCTAAGGCAGATATGAGTCACAATTATAATGAGTACAATATATAATAATTATCAAACAAGAAGAGGTAAAAAAAAAATTTACATTGATTTGATATTCAAATTTGTTGAAGTCGACATTATACATGCACTCTAAGTGTATGAAATATGTAAGTGTTAATATATTCACTTTAGCTGGAGGCAGAGTCTCTGCTTTGATACCATAAATAATTATATAGAGCATGAAACCAAACGCTAAATCGAAAATAATACAAGCTCCCAGAGCTGTAACAGGGTGTAACGTCAGTGTATGTGAGCTCTGCTTTATTCTTTTACACCACAAAGACCTTTTTTAATCAAATAACAGCAGGATTAAATGCGATATCAATTCTACATTTAATATGTTTGACATGTTCTGAAATCATTTCATCCAAATGTTTTACATTACATTATGATTTACTGAGCTCTTATATCTTTCCTCTATTCAGCAACTCTGTCTTCTGGCCTTTAAATGGGTGTCAGAGCTGATTAGAGGACATTTCAGGGTTGTCTGCCAGTGAGTCTTTTGGAGAGGCCGGAGCATTATTGAGTTGACATCTCTAGAGCTCTTTAAATGTTCTCTGAATTGGGTTTATCTCCCTGAAACGGTCTCATCTCTTATATAGCATCTCTCCTTTTGTTTGTCCTCCTCAAAACATTGTCAGTTCTTGATGTTCTTTTCACATATTTCCAAAAAACATTAGCTTGTTTTGTGTTAATGAGGATAGCGAGCCTGATTTATAGCTAATACCTGTTTTTATAGAAATATAGGTTAGCTAATAGTCAGACACAGAATATGCTTCAGAAGAATACAGTATGTGCAGAATTTTTACAATATAGACATTTCACAGGTGCCATTTTGCCCTATACATGCTTAGAGCCACATTACGGAGATCGTTGTGTGCGTTTGAAAACGTCAGTATTCATTTAATCTTGTAAAGTGCATCAGCTGTGTGATGGTGTATATTGTTTCATTGCAGAAATCAATTTGGATTCTCAACTCATTTATGCTGGAAAGCATTGCCAACTGATGGCTAAATGAGATTTTTAAGGGCTTTGAGCATTAATGTTATGCTCTTCATCATACGACATAAGCTCTTCCTCCACACCTCTTCTTTTCAGACTCTATTAGGTTTGTGAAGAAAATGTCAACGCGTAGAATGCCTCTAACAAAAGATTAATGGAGATCTCAAAGACCGCATCGATTGCACTAGTTGACTAGTCATCCACCACCAATTGTCTAATGGATTTGTGCACTTAACTAATTTGTAGATTTTTCTTTTCTAATGTTGGTTTTACTGTTGCTATTATATTATGTGAATCTGTGAAACTAATCCGTGAAACTTCTTGCGTCATGGTACATGGTATCTTATGAGTGACTTAAGTCTGTTATATATATATATATATAGGCCTGGTTTCACAGACAAGGCTTAGATTAAACCAGGCTTTAGTTAAATTAGGACATTTAAATGTGCCTCAGGGGGGAAAAAACATTACTGGAGTGCATCTTGTGACAAATAAATGTCACTGGCATATTTTAGGATTTAATACAAGTATAATATAAGACAACTGAAATATGCATCTTAATCTGGGACTATGTTTAAGCCTTGTCTGTGAAACCGGGCAATAATTTAAGGTGTTAGAAGAACTCATTTTCACCTTTTTTCTAACTTATATATATATATATATATATATATATATATATATATATATATATATATATATATATATATATACAGTGTATATATATATATATATATATTAGGGCTGTCAAATGATTAATCATGATTAATCGCATCCAAAATAAAAGTTTTTGTTTACATAATATATGTGGGTGCACTATGTATAATTATTTTGTGTATGTATATATATATATATATATATATATACACACACACACACATACGTATATTTAAGAAAAAAATATTGTTTATATATAAAATATTTACATTTATATATAATATAAATTATATATAAATCTATATACAGTATATACATGAAAATATTTCTTAAATATATACAAGCATGTGTGTGTGTGTATATACATATATATATATATATATATATATATATTGTTATATTTATATATATATATATATATATATATATATATATTGTTATATTTTATACAAACTTTTATTTTGGATGAGATTAATCGCGATTAATCGTTTGACAGCCCTAATATAAATAAATAAATATATAAATATATATATATATATATATATATATATATATATATATATATATATATATATATATATATATTAAATAAGGTGTTTATAATCTTACCATTTAAATATTCAGCTCCCCGCCCAGATATTATTAAAATGTGAATTCCATCTCTGTATTCATTTCGCATGGAGTTCGAGATGTTTGTGACTGTGTCGTGAATTGATGGTGGGGGGTTCTGGAGCACGCACAGAGCCCTGGTGGGAATGCACTGATTTGTTTATCGATGCTGCCAACAAAAATAGGACACCCTGGCTCTTAGAAGTTTAATAAGTTATATGGCTTTCAGTTCTGCAGCAAAGCAGCAAGAGCATCAAAAGCTTCAACAGTTTCCTGGAGCATTTATACCCATTCCTCGAAAATATGCAAGTTATAAAGCTTAATCTGACCCCTCTTTTTTACTTTTTAGCAAGTCTTTCCTTGATTCCATAGCCAAACATTTTTATTTACAATTTATCGTAACTGAATAAGAGGGATATATCCTCATCTGAACTTGGGTTGAACCGAGTTGACAACTGCAGTGCTTGACGTGTTGCTTTTGCAAAGCATCAATGAGCCAGACAAGTTTATAAAAAACATATTTTTTTTAAGGTTTAGCTTAAAGGCGTCACATTGCCTACAATACAAAAATAATGAGTGAACACTACAAAATTGATATCACCCCATAAAGAATAAATACATTGGTTCCTTAAGGTTTCCTGAAGCTTTTTTCTTCTCGATGTTTCCTGGTATAACCCAAAAGGGTATAATTAGAAATAGATAGCCACGCCCCCAACTCGCACCATTGGTTGAGCCTGTTTTCAAACAGCAGTATTTTGATAGCGCCACAGAGACACAATGTTTACACTTTTTGAGGGAATCAACCTACTCCTATATAAATGCTTCCATGAATTAAACGTACATTTGAACGTCGTAACATCAAAAAATTGCATATTGCACCTTTAAAGGGAGTTCACTTTGGAATTAATTTTTGGTACGTTTTAGCTTACCTCAAGGGCATCCAAGATGTAGCCTTTGTTTCCACAGTAGTTTCAGTTTTGATATTTTTAGGTCAAACCGTTCTTGTCTGTCAGTCATATAATGGAGGTCTATGGTCACCACCTCAAAGAGCATGCACAGAGAAGTCCAAATTAAACATGATTTAATGACTCGTAAATGTAAGAACACATTGATGGCCTAAGACACGAAACGATCAGTTTGTGTGAGAAAACGAACAGCAGTTATACCTCTTGTAACTACAGCCACGTCCAAGTGATCTGAGGGCGCGGGCGCTTTGGTCCAGAAGTGATCTCTCACGCGGCTGCGAAAAAATTAAACGTTGTCTGTTGATACATCGAAATCGTCTTCCATTGCGATTTCCTGTATATCTAAATATCTTCACAGTGAAAGGTAACACTTCCGAAATCTCTGTGTAAACCACGAGTGACGTACACGCGCACTTCCGGCGCTTGCGCAGACCGAAGTTAACTTTGTGTTAACTTTACATTAAACATTTTTCCAACAGTTTCAAATTGAACCAAATTGAGGGAAACTGAACATCTGCAACTTTATAAAAACCTCTCAGGGGGAAGTCCAGTCCCCCACCGAAGCGTCTCGCATTAAGAGTAATTCACTGCCAGGTTTCTGCAATTACATGAAATTGCTAATATTTCTGTGCTAAGCTGTCAGCCTGACTGCCGGGTACGTGTCTTCATTTGATTTCCATCCACTCTGTAAACTTAAAAAGTCATTTAGATTTGATTAACTAAGGTAATATCTCGAGAAGTGTTCCAGATAAAACACCAATGTTCAGGTGAAAGTAAGTTTTGCTAATTTGTTTGCTTCCTTTGTGATTAGACATCAGAAAATGCCCACAGAAGGAAAAAAAATATATTGTCATATATATTTATTCTTTCAAATGTCATGTAGCTTGTTTTTGGTTATGGCTGAGAGCCCAGAATGTTATTATTGGTCCACACCATGAAACGAATTTCATTCGCAGCTTTGGAAATCAACCCATAAAAAATGTATTCCAGGTCCTGTGGTTTCAATTAAATCTTGCAGCTTTTTCAGATTGCTTTTTTTAATACTGTAAATAGCATTGTCGCTTTTAACAGACCCCACAATAAAGCTAAAAGGGCTTATTTAGTATTTAGATTGTAGTTGGTTGTTGTCACATCCCTAGTCTTATTTTAATTTCTCCCCAGCATGTAATATTTGACGCTCCTTTTTGAAATGTGCAGGATGTTCTTAGCCTGCAGAGCTTGCTTATCAACTCTCAAAGTCTACATCCACACTGTGAGAAAATAAGTGCAAATCCGGTGTGGTTTATCCTGCGTAATGTAGGAGGTTAATACACCCTGGCACCCGTGGAATGGTTTTGTGGGAGAGAAGCAAATATTGTGTTGCAAACATGTGAGTGGCTGCAACGAATGCTAAGTAGACTGCGTCAGTTTCTTCTTTGCAGATTTTGCATTGTGTCTGCTAGATGTAACGTGTCTGCCCAGTTTTTTTATAGAATTTCGTAGTATTGTTCGTGCGTTGTAATTCAGGTTAAATCTGATATGCTTGTAAAACTACTTGTGTACGGTTTTATTTCCCTGCACAATTCAAACTAGAGAGACTTTAACTTGGTTTCTGTCGGAGTGCTGCAATGTATTTGATTTGACAGATGCATCTAGGTTAGGCTGAACGCGTAGATTTAATGAACCGCAAATGATGGGTGTTCACATTTACCTTGATGAGCCCAGAACCCAGTCTGACAAGCAAACTTATCCGAAAGGTTAATCACTCTCCAAACACGAAAGACGAGTATGTGTTTTATACTACATGCTGTATCTTTGAACTGACTTGATTTTACATTTTAAAATGAATCCTATGGAGTCTGGGCTATGTATTAAATATACATCATAGATCAGTCACAAAAGTTTTTTTTTCTGATGTATTTTTAAATTTAATCAAGTAATTATTCAAACTAATGCATCTAATGCAGCTAAACACCCAGTGAGAGAAAAAAAAAAGTGCAAATGTGTTTAGCCGAATCCATTGAAAAAAAAATTATTTGGATGGATCTGACAAAAATGTTCTTGTTGTCCCAAAAGTGGCAGCTGGTTTGTTTTTGGCATACACTCCACATCCAATGAGGAAAGATCCTTTTATCTGTTATTAATTTCTTTATTTTCTGCTAAATTACATTCCACTCTATTTTAGAAGCGTTTTATATTAGGGATGGTTCACCCAAAAATAATTTTTAATCAAAATTAAAATTAAAATCACTCTCGAGTTGTTCCAAACCTGTATGAGTTTCTTTCTTCTGCTGAACACAAAAGAAGATTTTGAAGAATGTTGGTATAACCGAAGAGTTGATGATACACCCACTGACTAAAATACTAGAGTCATTGGCTACCATCAACTCTCTGGTTGCCAACATTATTTAAAAAAAGGTCTTTTGTGTTTATTTTTTCTTTGAATGTCTTCAATTATTTTGTGTTCATCAGAAGAAAGAAACTCATACTGGTTTGGAACAACATGACGGTGAGTCAATAAAGACAAAATTAAAACATTTTGGGTGAACTATCTCTTTAAAAAGTAATATGCTATTAGAAAACATTAGTTTCTGACACAAAATACTGATATTACAGTAAATTAGCGGTCCTCGAATCTGATTGGCTGGGAGACCTTCCAGTAGTGCTGATATTTCACCAGTATGTTCCTAGACATGACCATGGAAAACCTGGTAACCTCGGGGAATTGAACTATTTAAAATTGTGATTTACAAGTCAATACATAAAATGAAACTTTTTATTTGAAGTATGTTTTTTTTCTAGTGGAATATACACTCACTGGCCTGGCCACTTTATTAGGTAAACTATATCAGGTTGGACCCCCTTTTCCCTCAGAAATGCATTAATTCTTCACTGCATTGATTCTGGAAACAACATATGGATTTTGGTCCATATAGCATCACTCAGTTGCTGCAGATTTGTCTGCTGCACATCCATGATGCGAATCTCAACAATCTCATATCCCAAAGGTGCTCTATTGGATTGAGATCTGGTGACTGTGAAGGCCAGTATATGACTGTGAACTCAGTCATGTTTAAGAAACCAATGATTTGAGCTTTGTAACATTATCCTGCAGGTTGTAGCCATCATAAAGGCATGGTCATGGTCAGCAACAATACTAGTCTGTGGCATCTAAACTATGCTCAGTTGGCACTAAGGGGCCCAAAGTTTGCCAAGTAAATCTCCCTCACATTACACCACCAGCAGCCTGAAGCATTGATGCAAGGCAGGATAGAGCCATGCTTTCATGTTGTTTACGCCAAATCCTGACCCTACCGTCTGAATGTCACAGCAGAAATCCAGACTCATCAGACCAGGCTACATTTTTCCAGTCTTCTTTTGTCCAATTTTGGTGAGCCTGTGTGAATTATAGCTCTTAGCTGACATGAGTGGCACCATGTGTGTTCTTCTGCTGATGTAGCCCATATGCTTCACGCGTCTGCAAAATTACAAAAAAAAAAGATGTTTTTAATGTAATACTGCCCCGAATAAACTATTTAACAGAGTCCACATTATTAACATTTTGCAGATTCTGTTAGGGTAAACTTATGACGTCAGTTGTACATTTTTAATGTTGCCTTTTCAAATTACTTTTGGTGCATTGAAACATTTCTTTTTTGACACATTACATCACATGGGTACAGTTACATGGGTTAAAATTATAGGTTTAGAGGTTGGCTCAGGGTTAGTGGTTATTACACACATGGCTCAACGCTACGGATTTTTTCTACTGGCCCTATTACAAACAAAACAAAAAAATTAATGAAGTAAAAGAAAAGAAAATGGGCTTATAAAACAAGCCTAGTATTGTTCTCGTTATTGTTGATACGTGTAACCATAATAGCTAAAGTTATGACACCAAAAGCTACTAGATTGACTCATTTAAACAGTAAGTAATAAAATGGGAACAAATAATCAAATTAGCAATAGCACAAATAAATACAACAGCACAAACATATTAATTAAATAAACGGTGCTTTTCAGGTTTTTCATTAAACCATAGACTGTAAAAAAGGTTTAAACAGGAGACATTTTCAGGGAGAGAAATTGTAATCTAAGAGATCAAGCTTTATTAAAATTAATCTGAAGAGCAGTTAAAAATGCGTAAATGTTTTGAAATCGTTAAAATATTAAATGTTAAATACTGTTCATTTAAAAAAATGAAAAGATAGTTTAAATGTGAAATTAAACGTGCCATTTTATCCTGATTATTTAGTTAAAGTGAAAGAGATAACATGTTTTGGTATGTTTTGCGCCATTGTTAATTGTTAAGCAATAAGGCATAATTAATTATTTCTTTTATGACGAGCATGTCAAAATTAATTATTAAACAAAATTATGCCTGTATCATATTTTTTATCAAAGTTTTTTTAGCGATAAATATCGTAGATGGTGAGAAAAATGTTATCTCTAATCATTTTGGATAGCTGTATGCTATGTTACTATCTAAGCTAACTAAAAAAAAACAATTTTAAGAAGGAAAAGAAAGAAGAAAAAATTCACAATCTATAGCTTTGGTTATGTACTACTATATGAAACATATAAGTTAAAATATATGAATGGTTGTTAGAACATAGATCAAGCGACTGATATAATAAAGTGATATCTGATTTGTAACCATGCACTAAAGTGATTACCTGTAAAACATGCTTTGAACCAATCGAATTGCTTGGTAGCTGGGACCCATAACCTCAGTAGGACTCAACACATCGCTACAACCATAGACATCATATAGATAGACGCCCTATCGACCACTACAGCCTATTGGCACGGACGAGCCGTGGGGCCGTCATCTTACAGCAGTCACCCGCTCCGCTCAGTCTAATCTGTATGGCAGGTGCAATGAGCTGTCAGCGCATATAATTAATTATATCTCACTGAACACTGAACTGATTTTCATGTTTTATTTTGTTTGTTTTTTTTTTGTTTTTGTTTTTTGCTGCAAAGCCCATACATAAGCTATGATACAGGACACATGGGATATTTTATTCTCAAAATACAACCAATAGTACAGTAATGTTAAATCTTAAATCTTCTGTGACGTCACCCATAGACTTTCTGAAGAACAGTTTTGAGGCTGTTTATGGGGGGTATAGGCGGCACCATATTAGAAAATCTTGAGAAATATAAAATACAAATGTTCAGAAAGGATACAGTGGTGGTATGATGTGTTGTGTCGGATCATGGCCGAGACGTCAAGTTCCACTCGGCGCAGCCCGTTATCAGCTGTCAATCAAAGTTAACCGCCCTTATTTGTCACACATTTTATATCTAAATACGATCTAAACTAACGGGTTAGAAAAAATCATCACAGTTGTCAGGCTCTCGGAACCTATCCGAAAATACAATAAAAGTGCATGGGACCAACCTGTAAAAGCATGAATTTATGCTGTGAAAACAGACATTTTAACATGGGGTCTATGGACATTTGCTCCCTTTTGGGACCGGCCTCTAGTGGATTTGAGATGTATTGCAGTTTTTCACGCTCCCGGCTTCTTTTTTCAGATTATAATGTTGCCCATGTATGCAACAATTGTTATACGACCTGTTCAAGATGGCGGCCGAGACTAGGGCATCTAGTCTCTATATGATATCTATGACTACAACACCCTCACAGTTATTGTGACTACTATAAGTACATACTGTACAGTAGTATATACTTGGGGAACAGGGCTGTAAAATCAAGTGCTACCAAAAAATCATATAAAATTCATGTCATTTGAGTCTGTTACAACTTCATTTTGATTTGAAGTAAATCATTCTGAAATAGCAAAAATTGCTTTTGAATTCAACCAAAAATCTTTAGACGGAAACTCCATAATAGTTCTAAAAGTTGAGTTGTAAAAATGATATGCCTTTATACATTGGGTGCCATTGTTGCCATGAGTGCCATTGCCATCTAACCTGACTATGGTCTGTTAGCACCTTTTGAAGGTATCAATCAATTTTCTGAGAGCACAGCATATAGCATGCCTTTAAGAAGCACATACCTTTACTTTATTATTGCACAACGTGGTGGAATAAAATCATTTAAAGAATGTAGTTGTCTCTATCTCTTCTAGCACAAAGACAATAAAAATGAGCTATTTCTTTCATTAATATTCTGCGCTGTACCCTTGCTGCAGTAATGCTCATTAACACATTACTGCAGAATCACTGGATAACTTGGAATAATTCATTAAAAAATGTGAAATCTTGCACAAATAACTCGGTGCCTCTTCGTTTGTTTATACACGGCTGACTTCGATTAGCAGAACTGTAAGGAATCTCATGTCCACACATGATCCAGTGGACATGATTCCAATATATCTCTCCTTCTGTGGGCATCTGGGAACATACAGCAAATAACCACACTGCTCCTTAATTCACTTCCCTTTCTCCTCAATACACACAGCTTATCTAATCGCAGCATCTCACAAGAGCCTTCAGTGAAATCCAATCCCGATGCTTTATTGGAGGTTCTTGTTTGCCTTGTTGTAAAAGAAGAAACATGTAAAACCCTTTTCGAACCTGCATGAAGAGAACAAGAATAAATCGTGTTTGCTCAACTGTTCGTCGGGAGGTGGTGTAGCCAAAAGTGTTCCGTTTATTTATTTGTGTTATTATGTGTTTGACTTTTTAACGCATTCTCACCCTACACTCTTAGAAGAAATGGTTTTATTTAGAACCAGAATGGTTCCACCCCCCGCTTCATAAATGGAACTCCAAAATGGTTCTATAAAACCATTTTTTGGGGGTAAAAGGTTCTATTGGCCAAGTATGGAACGCCAGGGTTCTATATAGAACCCAGAGGAACCCTTTTTTTTAAGAGTGTATAGAACCTTTTAGGGGTTCCAAATACGTAGCGCTGATAGAACCTATTAAAGGGATACTCCACTTTTTTTGGAAATAGGCTCATTTTACCCCTCCCCCAGAGTTAAACAGTTGGGTTGTACCGTTTTTTAATGTATTCAGATGTGTTTTTTTTGGATATTTAGAAGATTATCAGTAACCAGACTTTCTGGTCTCATTGACTTCCATAGTATTTTTTTTCCTACTATGGAAATCAATGAGACCAGAAACCGTCTGGTTACTGATAATCTTCTAAATATCAGAAAATCGGCTGAATGGATGTGAAAACGGTAAAACCCATCTGTTTAACTCTGGGGGAGGGGTAAAATGAGCCTATTTCCAAAAAAAGTGGAGTTTCCCTTTAAGGTTCTATATAGAACCTTTTCTTCTAAGAGTGTAGGGCGTCATATAGTGACACTTTTGACATTTCATCTAAATCCAACGCACGTGGCACCCTTTTGCTTCAATATAACACGCACAGAGCCTTGTTTGGTTATGGGTAGGTTTAGGTCTGGGGTAGGGTTAGGGTTAGACCACTAGGAGGCGCCTTCTGGCCCATATATATCTGCGTCTCATATTGACGCTAAAGGGTGCCGTGTGCCTTGGATGTAGACGAAATGTCAAAAGCGTAGGTGTTTGACGCTTTGGGATGAGACCGGGCTGGCCTTTTATACCACAGGGTTTAGAGTTGTGATATTACCATGAGAAAACTGTGTCATATTTATCAATCTAAAAAAATATAAATATCATCATATCACCATTAGGTGGTGAAAAGTGGCTGTCTCTGAGTCATTAAATCATTAATTTATTCCAAAATAGTGGTAATTTAGAATTAAACGTGATGGCCTTTATGAGGGAGCCATGGTTTAATCAATGGAATCATGCAAAACATTATTCCTTTTAATCAATATTTGTATGGAAAAATGTTCAAATAATACAGCCGTGATACATGCCTGTGAGAACTAAAGGCACAGGCCATTCAATATCCTGGCCAAAATTCCTGTTTCATACAGTAAGGATTATAAAAGTTGTTTTGTGATTGGTCGTTTTAAATGGCACACGGCTCAGGAACTGGTTTTATCTTGCTCAATACACAGGGCGAGTCTTTTTAGTTGAATTGCAGGAACTGAAGCAGGAAAATTGAATTTTTCCCCCAAAGACGGTGGGCGTGTGGACAGTTCATTCAGTGTGTTTATCGAATTAAACACTGTTTACAAATGCTTAACCTATCTGGAACTTAATGCACCAGCCCTCTCTTGTTCCACTACACTAAAGCTTGACAAAGAGCCACCGTAGAATAAATGCAGATATTTTGAGTACACTGTAATGGCTTAAAGGAGTAGTTCACTATTGAAAAAAACTGTTGCTGATAATTTACTCACCCCCATGTCATCCAAGATGTCTATGTCATTCTTTCTGCAGTCGAAAAGAAATTAAGGTTTTTGATGAAAACATTCCAGCATTTTTCTCCATATAATGGACTTCAGTGGGAACCAAATGGTTCAAGGTCCAAAAGACGGTTTCAGTGGAGCTTCAAAGGGCTTTAAACGATTCCAGACGATGACTAAGGGTCTTATCAAGCAAAATGATCGCTCATTTAATAAATGAATTATTTGCACTTGTTCGTGACATGTCATCTTGGATGACACGGGGGTGAGTAAATTATCAGCAAAAGTTTTTTTTTTTTAAATTGAACTAATTTAAATGTATCATAACTGCATCCTCTTTTCATGAGCGAATGTTCATTTGTAAAAAAACTAAAAGGCATAATTTCTTTCACCTATAGAAAATAGTATTATTTCTCATAATTTTCAAGGGCAGATAAATGAGTCTAGGTCATAACCCATGTAAGGCGTATAGGCAGACAACTTTATCAGAGGCCTATATAAAGTGATATTGATTCGATGATATAGAGTGGAATCAGGCCGCAACATTTAGAAAATAACCAGGCCGATAAATTCTTATTCCTTCAGAGTGAGGAAATCAATTCTGTTTTGGAGACTTCATACACTTTCTGATTGGATCATGATAGCAGTGGTTAAGTTTCACCTCTGCTGTGAAACGTCAGGCTAAGCATCCCATAAAAAAAGACGTCCTTGGGCCACCGCAGTCACATGGGTTGTCTTGATGTGTTTTATGAAGTGAAGTAGGCTGACGACCCTACTGCCAATGGTGAGTGTATTGAGAAAATTCCCAACCATAAATATTCCTTAACAGCCATGAAACTGTATTTCGCATCATTTTTATTAAAAATATATATTTAAATCACTTTGACACTGGAATTACTGGGCTGGGTTTTTTTTTCACAGAACAATATAAGAAGAGTCCTTATCCGTCTCTTAGCGAAACTGCGCCTGTCACAAACGTCAGGACACATTGTGGTTATGTTCCTGATACTTTCATCTGGGATTCATGTGAGAATTATTCCACATGTGTGTCACGTCATGGAGTTATGAATAATTATAATACATAAACTAAATTTTCCATTGAAGTAGGAAAGAAGTGTGTGGGTCTTCAGTTGGATTATGCGCCGCTTAAATCGGTGAGGTCAGACTATTATTATAATTTGATTTAAAATGTTGCAGCTCTGAATTAAGTTACTGGCAAACGGCTTTAATCGGCTTAATAGCCAATACTGAGTTTTACTCGCATTTAGCTCTTGGGGTGTTAATTTTGGACCCTACTGACAACAGACGCTTTAGCTCCAATTAAACCAATAAGCCTGATTGATCCCATGTGTTTTAGCGTTTCATTATAACCGTTCCTCATATTTCTGCAGTTCAAACAGTTGTTGTGACGCGTGGCAGCCCAAACTCAACAAGTTAGCTAGCAGCTTTCATGAGCAGGTGTTCAGCACTCTGTATCCCACATCCCACCTAGGGGACCAATCGCCAGAACACTTCATTACGTTCCCCACACCTCCTCTGTTTGCTCATTTAGACGACCACAAGCGCCAGCAATGACAGGTGGCTCCACTTTGGCATCCTGGTGTTTGGGTGAGATTTGAGGAAAAAGAGGTCATTTAGCAGAGTATTAATTAGTTGCGAGGGCGTTTTAAGAAAACCCAGATATCAGTACACCGATGATGACCAAATACCTGTCCTTGTAGCAGATGTTGAGCGGAAACAAATGGAGAGCACCTAACATCACATGGCAGAGCTTTTTAATTATGTGATTTTGTTGTAGAACGTTTTAATAATGTGATTAAAAACCAAGCAGAGAGTGACCTTTATTTGAACACTTGAGCCCCTCTTAAAAATGTCTGAATGTCATTCTATAAGCTAAAATATGTAGTGTATGCTTAGAAGAAGAGCACAAGTACTTCACAAGATCGTGCCCCGGTTTCACAGACAAGTCTTAAGCTTAGTCCCAGTCTAAAATGCATGTTTGAGCTGTTTTAACTGAAAGCAACTTGGCATATCTTAAAATATGTCAGTGTTTTGTCTCAAGAAGCACATAAGTAATGTTTTGTAAATATAAGTAAATGTCCTAACTGAACTAAGCCCTAATCCTGCTTATCTAAGCCCTGTCTGTAAAACCAGGCCTGTGAGTTTATTTTTTTTTTTTTTTTTTTCAAATTTCTTGCTTTAAAAAAATCCCTAGGAATATTTTTATTAAATATGATTAAAATCTAACATCTTGTGTCTAAAATCTAAAATCTAAATCTAACAACAATGATTTATTGGTTGATATTAACGGACTACTGTAGTTAAAACAATCAAACAATGTATAATTTTACTTTATACATTATTGATACAAACTTGCACATTTTATTAAAATAAAATAAAAATATGTCTGTTAACATTAGGTGCCGTACACAGTGAAGTAACATTAATAAACAATGAACAATTATTGTATTTATTAAATGGTAATAGTGTATCTGTTACATGTTACATGTACTTATGTAGTAATAATTTTGCATAATTGCACGCAACTAACCCTGAACCAAATGCTTATCCTAACCCTATACTAAGTACATGTTGTTAATTAATATTACTCAGTACTGATGAAATGAAAAGATACTTTTTAATGTTTAATTTTGTTTTTGTTTTTAAAGTGCAATTTAAAATGGATTATTAAGTATATTCATTTTATAGTTTACCTACAAATAACATCAAACACAAAATGCCTTTTAAAAACACAAGCATAGTCCAGGATGACATCCAAAAAGCAAGCAACACACCTCAAAAGTGGATACACAAGAAAAAAAAGTGTGGCAGGCCATCGCAATGTAGCATCCGATCAACACGCGCAAAAAATGAACCCAACAACAACTTGCAAAACTGTCCATTTCATCTGATGTATAGTTGTCCAATGTGTCATTCTGAAGCCCTGGCCAATAGGATGAATGGAAAGGGGCAATACAAACAAAATGGAAAGGATTAATGGAAGGACCTAGTGGTACATAGTCAATGGAGTTTACCTGTGGTTAATCTTCTAGGACACCCATGTTTTCTGAAGCTTTAACTTGGATGTATTTTATTTTAATTGAAAATTGAAGTTAAAAAAGGGTCCAAAACATACTTTTTAATTGCTGTTTTTTTTTTTAGTCTCTTGTTTCTGTGAACCTTCTTGATGTATTTCCCTGCGTTGTTCATTTAAGGGGTCATGAACTGGCTTTTTAAATTGTATTATATTGTTTTCTGAGGTCAACTTATGACGTTCGCTTGGTTTTTGCATTCAAAAACATCAAAATGAATAAGTAATAGGCTATTTTGTACCCTAGTTTTGAGCCTAGCTGAAAAACGCTGGGTTTTTATGGGCGTCTCGCACTGAAGACTTGGAAGTAAACGCCCACTGCTGTGAGTGGATAACAGTTTTGCATATTATAATGAGTTTCAACTCACTCGTCGGTGCACGTGGGGGAAATTGTTTTGAAAACGTTCAGTGTTGTAAAATGGCAAGGACGTTTTCAGTTCTGAAACTTGCAGGATATTCTTATAATATGATGACCTCTTAGTCAAAAGCTCAAGGAAAATTTGATTTCTCTGTTCATCACCCCTTTAAGTATAGCTGGACTTTATTGGCCCAGTCCATTGTTGTGTCATTGTGCTTCAGCAGTGAGGCAGCTCACATTACAACCTCTCGTTTTACCCTGGCAAATCAGTCCACGCTGTTGCCCAGGTTCATTCTCTAGGGCTGTTTGAGTGCGGATAGCTTGGCAGTTTAAAACATGTCGGGCACTCGTCCCGCCCTGCGGTGGTTTCTTACTGAGCTGACGCAGCACGGCACTGGCTCCATTTCAGACCCTCATTTCTATACAGCTGCTGTGATTTGATGCCATGTCCAATTGCAGTGAAATATTAGCGCCCGAGTATGCAGTGAAGAACAAGAGCAACAAGAGGGCAAGAAGTTGGTGAAGTCGCCTTTTTTTTCCAGGCCAGTAGGCTTTTCAGCTCCAAATTAACGTAGGATGTTTGCGTCTAAAATGGCAGTCCTGAATATGTAGTTTGTCACTAAGGAAACAATGCAAATGAGCATTTAACGCACATCTGAACAGATGGCAACTTATTAAAGACAGAGACGCTTTTATCTCATATGAGGCAGTGCACAGGGCAAATGTGTGATGTGAGATGGTTTTTAGCATCCATCTTGCCTCACACGTTCACATTCGCATCCCTCCTGCTGCGCCGCTCTACATCTGCACTCACTTTCATTCTCGTATTCATTTGTCTCATGCAACATCTCTGAACGTTTAGCTCATGTTTAATGTCTTTCTTCATTTGGCAGCTGGGACCACGTATATATTTGGGAGAGGAGGAGCGCTCATCACATACACCTGGGCACCCAATGATCGGCCAAGCACCCGGGCGGACCGTTTGGCCGTGGGCTTCAGCACCCAGCAGAGCGATGCCATCCTGGTGCAGGTGGAGAGCAGCCAGGGCCTCGGAGACTACCTGCAGTTGCACATTGTGAGTATCATAGCTCAGTTTGCAGCTCTAATAGGCTTCTTAATTTGGATAGTTCTTGTCTTACAGTCCCCTGCAGGCTTTATATTAACACACAGGTGCCTCAAAGTGTCTTTTTATTCCAGTGTATTCGATTTGTTTAGCTCGGTTTGGTTGTATTACAGTCTGAAAGGTTTATGGAGTCTGTTTTATTATTTAAGAAAAATGTAGGACTGTCAATTTTATGTTTAGTGTGGTGTAAAAAACATAGTGTGGAAAAAATACATTATTAATTTGATGTTCAGTGTGGTGTGAAAAACAAATACATTATTAATCATAATGTACAATGGTTTACAATAATACCTATTGTTTTTTTTAAGCAGGAAATAGTTGTGATTGATAATATAAAATAGTGTGATAACAATAATATATTTTGTTTTTATTGTAAATATTTTTAATGTGCAATATTTTATTATAATAAAATATTATAAATGAGCTCAGCTCTAGTCATATATCACTATTCAGTGATTTCAACCACATAATGCTTATTTTAGGTTTCAGGCATATAAGTAGACATTTAAGTGAAGTACTAGCCCAAAAAATACATTTATAGTTTAGGAAATTCACACTGATGTGTATGGAAGCAGCAATAATAGTCCTTTGAATTGTAATTTGACAGCATGTTTTATTCATATCAGTTACATACTGAGCAGGTAACTATAAAGTTTACTGTTTTCTCCTTATATATTTGTGGAAATGATCCTATTCTCTGAGTTGCAGTGCAAACTAACGTGATCTTTATAAAGGTGTTTAAAAAAACGCATTCACTTACACATATTTGATAATTGGAATATATCAGATAGCTCATGATTTAGCTAACAAGTTTAGGAATATTTTGAATTACAAATGGAAAAACGAATGTTCACGTGTCCTGGCTCCGACTATGATTCCGACATGTGTGAATGCAACTTGATTCGTTCTGCTGTGATTAAACTCTGGTATGTATTTTGTCTGGAGGCTTTTGTATGAGCAATGCTACTGACGTAGTCCTTGCCATTTCCATTCACTCAGTTTGGGAACTGCTGACAGAGAAACTGATGCAAATTGACTTGGATAAAAATCTTAAGTTGAATAATTTCAGTGAACGCTTCAGGGCTCCAGACATATGAAGCTATATTCATGAATCAAATGATGAATAGAAGCTCTGTCCTTACATTCAATTCTCCTTGATAAGATCCAAGCACACCCCCTCCCCCAACCAGGCAGATAGGAGAAAAGGACCCCAAAAAAATGATGGAATCATTAATCGCTAAACAGTTTCTAAAGAAAACAACATGGCCTTTCTTATTAATTTAGACTATTAAAACAACATAGGGCTGAGATAGTAGGACGGTAGATCGAGCTTGTAAATGCCTCGTTGACCTCTTGGCTTATTACTTGCAATTATATTTCAAGGGAGTTAAAAAAAAAGATGCATTTTAATAAGGTTCCTCCGAATGAATAATTAATTCAGCGTGAACTGTCGACTTTCACACTGTGAGCCGCAATGGCAGCCCAGCCATAAACAGTCTGAGAGCAGCTGCTGTGCCAGACACAGACTGGGGCTTGTTTTCAGAAACTTCCTCCTCTCGTCATAGACACAAAGCACAAGAGCCTCCCATTCTGTGGGCTGAAGGATGGATCTGTGGAGGATTTTTTTATGTCCTTTCTGATGGCTTTTATTCTCTGTGTTGGCATCTATCAGTACAGTGATTCCCAATGTGGGGGAAATGTGTACTCCTACAGAGATATTTACTACACCTGTAGATCATGTTTTTTTTGTTTTTTGTTTTTTTTTTAAGAAAAGAAAACAAAATCATGTTTTATATAAATTCTAAAAAGAAATAATAATTGTATATATATATATATATATATAGCAAAAATCTAACCTTTCGTTGAAGTCAAAGAATTGAAAGTGCGGTGAAACTGTGTTTTTTCATGTGCAAAGATGAATTTATCCTCTTTAGGAATGTTTTAAAGAAATAAAAATAATTAGTAACTACAATTTGTTCATAAAATCCATCTTAATCACTTTTTTATTACCAATATAATTACAAAATTAAAGGGATACTCCACTTTTTTTGGACGTAGGCTCATTTTACCACTCCCCCAGAGTTAAACAGTTGAGTTTTACTGTTTTCGAATCAATTCAGCCGATTTTCTGATATTTAGAAGAATATCAGTAACGAGACAGTTTCTGCTCTCATTGACTTCCATAGTAGGAAAAAAAAAATTACTATGGAAGTCAATGAGACCAGAAACTGTCTGGTTACTGATATTCTTCTAAATATCAGAAAATCGGCCGAATCGAAAACGGTAAAACCCAACTTTTTAACTCTGGTGGAGTGGTAAAATGAGCCTATTTCCAAAAAAAGAGTGGAGTATCCCTTTAACCAAAAATGGAATCTCATGGTTTTCAACCAGTCTTTATGCACAGTAATAATGTAAATGTAATTAGTTTTTCTTAAATTTTCCTTTGACCCCATATCATTTATATTAACTGTTTATAGTTTATGCTGATAAAAGCTATCAGCATATTTGAGCCTTAAAAAAGTCAGGAACGCTATATCAAAAAGCCTCTGTCCTCTCTAAACTGGTCCAAGTGATGGCATCAACCTTGATTACAGCGCTCCATGATTTGGCTTGTGTCGTAAATAATATTTGGTTGTATATAAAAACGAGTCTGTAAACTTTATGGTAGACATAAACGACGAGTTATGAAGGAGAGGCGTGGCAAATAGCATGCAAGGTTTCACGCTGCTTTCAAGACAACTCAGCTTACGCCTCAAAATTTGTCCTTCGTGCAGCAGGATTTACTTGAGCTTGTAAATTACAACCAAGGACAGATAATCCAATTGGTCGTGAGCATGACAGATGTATGGAATGACTGACTACGGTGGGCGTAGCAGAGCCCGGCGGCCCTTAGGCGGCTGACTTCAGGGTGTTTCCTTCTCTCTTACGACTCATCCCTCTTTCTCTCTCTCTCTCTCTCTCTCTCTGATGATGTTGCTTGGGTTTGTAGCATCGTTTATTCACCCACGGAGTCTGAGGTTAGATGATAGCTGAGCAGAAACAGCTCAGGCTGATGAATGAGACAGAGCCAGGGGTTGTTACGGCTTGTAATGAATAGCAGACTCATTTTGTATTCTGGGTGGGTGCATATCGATCTGAACCAAGGTTTTGGCCTCCTCCATTTTGCTGGCATCATGTATTGAGGTGGCCCCAGGGTTCACCTTCCCACCTGTCAGTGGCACAGAGTGATGGATTAATAGGGCATTATGGTCTTGGAGGCCATGTTAACCAAACACCTTGGACCCCTGGAGACAGGGCTTGAAAAGGAGCGTAGGTGCCACCCATTCTGTGACCCATTGGTCGTGACATCAGCATGGCTATGTGAACTTACGACCCTGGTGACCTCTGCCAGCTGGCCCAGACATCAAAAATAGAACCCAGAATGGATGGCAAATGCTTGAGTGGCCATTTGCAGTTGTACTTTCCGTTTGTTTACACTGGTACATGATTTTAATGCCGAAACGGTGAGTTTCTGCTGAACTTCTTGTGATTCAGCCTTAGGTGAAAGAGCGGTGCAGGGATGACATCAAACCCCGGAAGACTAATTCGCCACTGGTTGCCTCGAGATTCTCCTGTGGGGTTTTATAATGCCTGTGATAGAAATAACTCGACGATTCTTTGACGTTTTGTTCAACAAATAAACAGCACACACTCGCTCCCCAAACTGTCTTATGTACTTACTGGAACACACACAGCAGAATTAACCATTGCTCATCTCTATATAAAGAAAATGAGAAAATCACTGTTTGAACGATTCAATGTCTCGAAAAGTGATAAATGTAATATGTTGTGTTTGAACGATTTAGTTTCATTCATGAATGAATCAGTGCGTTTGAACGAATCACCTGAACAAATGATTTAATGACTCACTCTTTAAGAAAGTTGCTGCATCCAACTATGAATACTTTCAGTATGTGAAAAACTGTGAACCGAATTCATAGCATCCATAAAGTAGTAGGGTGAAAAGTACCCGGATGACTTCCGGTGAGATCTTTCTAATATGAACACTAACAAGTGGAGTGATTGAAAAAGTCTCAGTGCTGTTGAACTGATATGTCAGCACTCTTGAAACAACACTCAGACCGGAACTAGCTGTTGTATAACAGGACAAAAGCTTAGAGATGTTTCAGACAATTCGCATCATTTAAAGCTACAAAAGAATCCCTAGCACTGGAAAATGGAGGAACTGGAGCGCCTCCCACTACAATTAGCTGCTCCCACCGTGTGTTTGACTAATAGGCAGATTAAATTGGCCTTTGTCAATCACAGCCCACTGTTAGCCTCCTTCATTAAGCAACTTTAGGAAGCACCCTGTGGCAAAGGCCATCTCTGTGGAAGGGAATCAGGAGAGAACAGTTTAAATTGTTCTTGTAAGAATATTCACGCAGACCCATTTCGCTGACAAATTCTGTATTCCTTTCCTGAGGGGAAATTAGTAATTCAGTTGATGTTTTTTATATGATCTCGCCAACCTAAACCTCAAATTTAAATCATACAAATGTTGTATAAATTAAATATAAGTCTATAGTGTATTCAAAGTTCAGTTTCTGTCTACTGCGCCAACCTAACTAATACAGGTGATTGCGTTGTGTCAGTGATTCCCAAGACGGGCTAGTAGATATCAACCATAAAACTGACATGGAGACATTAATAATACATGTATATATTTAAGAAAATGTGTTATTCATATATAAAATATTTATGTTTATATTTAATATAGTAGATTATGTATTTATACACAGTATTTATGTGCAAATAATTCTTAAATACTGTATATACATGCATACATATGTATTTATATACACAAAATAATTCTACACAGCACACTCATATTTATTTTGGATGCGATTAATCGCAATTAATCTTTGCACAGCCATATATATATATATATGAAGAGTTCAGATGCAAAAGCCTCTAAATGCCTTTTGAAATTTTCTTTTAAAATGACAATTTTTATCAAACTTGTATATTTAAGTTAAGTAATTTCACTTAAATGACAATTAATAGGTCATCTTCATTGCCATTTAAGTGAAATTACTGAACTTAAATATACAAGCTTGATAAAAATGATCATTTTAGAAGAAAATTTCAAATGGCACTTAGAGGCTTTTGCATCTGAACTCTTCATATATATATATATATATACAGTACTGTGCAAAAGTCTTAAGCATGTTTGTATTTTCACCCAAAAAATGGTATTAAGTAGGTATTACAAATGGTATTAAATGGTATTAAGTAACATTTTCTGTAGTGTGTCGGTAAGAAATATGAGTTTCTTGCCTGTTGTTGTATATACAGTATACAACAGTTAGTTCAGGCCCTCGAATCTGATTGGCTGAGAGTCCTTCCAGGAGTGCTGATAACTTTTACCGTCTAAACGGGCAGCGCGAGCAGCAAAGGCCGAGGGCGAAAAGTCATTATAATTTTCAGAACACCATTGTTGTCGTGGAAAGTCTTTTTAAACGTTTTGGGGTGATAATGTACTTGTTTAAACCTCAAACCTGCAGTCTATTTCTAAAGAGAGCATCTATTGGACATTTTTCTCAGATGTTTTCAAAGATCTAAGCGATCTCTGCAGTCAGTGCTCATGTTGACCTAAGAACAGCCTTACTGTATCTCTTCTGACATATACTTCTCAAGATATATTTATAAAAATGTATATTACTTATATTTAAGTGTATATATATATATATTCATACACATTTTTCAAAATGTATCAGTTTGAAGGGAAGATGCTTGCTGAGATTTCTCCCACAGTATTGAATGTGTTTACTTTAAAAGTGAAGAACTGTTATAATATTAATGATAATGCTAAATGATGATGTTCAGAAAAAAAAATTGTAGTCATACTGCGGAGGCTGTGGTGGCATTCAGGTCTAAAAGTTGCTGGGAAACACTGCCCCATGGGACAGTATTTTTCATGGGCCCATATTGGCTGGGCTCAGTGTAACAGCTCTAGAGCTCTGTCACTGCACCATCCATCTCGCCTTTTGACTGGTCGGGGTGCACTTTGGCTATGGAAACAGATGCCAGGGGCGGCAGCACACCTCAGGGAAATCATTCTTTTTAGTGGTGTGTATCCCCTAGACAGATGTGCCGTGATTAAAAAAGGAGGCAAAATCTGTCAAAAGGCAGAGTGTGCCTTTAAAGGTAATTAAAGGTGCAATTGTTGTGAAAAGAGTTGAGTTATTCAGCAAATTGTCTTCATCGTCTCGCCCGCTGAGCCATGGACGCATTACACACTGCAAAGTTTGGGAGAATGCAGTCCTGCCACACCCTGTCTTGCTCTGAACTTTGACCTTGGGAGTATTTTTGCACACTTTTAAAATGCATTTTTGTTTCGCTTTTTTTTTTTTCATGCTCAAAACATCACCTGTGAGAGTCTATTACTACATTTGGGCATTTTTAGAGCCTGGTGTGCCAACTTTTTTCTGTTTTTTTTATTGTTTCCTTTCTCGAGCACACACACTTGGTTTTCATCCCGGAAAACAAATTTGTTTTAAAAAAATAAACTAACAATTTCCCTTAAATGTCATAAGAGTGAAGGGCACTTGACAAATTCAAACAGTTAAAAAAATACAAATGCAAAACAATACAATACTGAGTCAAACCAACTATTATGTTATAGACTGCTCCATATGTGAAAAGGAACATATTTTTCACCTTATTTTGAGAATGACCAAGTGTGTATGTGGCCTATGACTAGTTGGATGTACTAACAAAGTGAGCCTTGGTGGGTTAAAGTGGGATTTCTGTGCTAAAACAATCCTTATTGATGTGTAAAGGACTTTGGATTCTCCACAAGGACAGTTAGTGAACATATAAAGTTTTTTAAATGGATGAGGCATTTGCAGAGCTGTTTGTTGTATGCTGAATGGCACGCGTCTTTATGACCTCTATTGAGTCCAATTCTCCCAATGAAGGCTGCGTTTGGTCATAATCTACCATGATAATAACTGTGGAAAGCCGTTTCAGCGCGGTGTTCTTATAGTTTTGCGTCCCATTTGTCAAGCCGTTTGAGGGAGAGCTCTGTTGCTTGTCAGTAGGGGAGATGACAATTGATTCATAAATTTGCTTTGATAAATTGTGCAGCAGGGATGCGTGATTCCAGTGCTAAATCTAGTGAGGAGGAAGAACACGAAGCCTGTGCTGCTGCCTTCCTGTTTATTAGCAACTTCCTGAAAGACTTCATGCTTTATACATTTTACATGAGATATTTTCGGCTGCTCCGAATGAATGCAGATGCATTTGGTACCCGAAGAAAATATGTAAGGAGTGTAGAGAAGATAGGGTTTGGATGTGTGCCTCGGTGCACTTAACCATGACACGAAGACTGAAATGAGAAGTGTTTTGCATGCGGTTGATGGATTAGCCTCTCCTTTGAAATGCCTCGTTCAACATGCCTAGGACATATATCAAGCTCTTTTCTTGCTGTCTGCGGAACGTGCTGCGGTAAAATATGTGCATCTCTTTTGTGCTCCGGCGCAAAGGTCTTATTTCTAGAGCTGTCAGTTTAACGTGTTCATTTAATGTGATTGTTTTTATAAAAGGGACGTTTAAAAGAGCAAGTATAGATTTTAAATGCATTTAAAATGATTTAAATTAATTTTAATTATTATCAAAAAAAATAGTACAGAATTCTGTCTGTCAAATTAAAAATATAAATCCTGCTTTTGGCTTATTTGTTACTGGATTTCAGCTAATTAATTTGTGCTAATAAAATTATTGAGAATGTATATTTTCATTGGCAATCATTGCAATTTTTGAGCACTCAAGCACTGGTTTTGGTATCTATGCCTAGGTTATAAGAAATTTTAATTATAGAAATTGTACCAATTGACATTTACCATAAACATTTTTCATAATAAATAAATAAAGTAAATTTACAGTGATTTATATGTTTGTTTTCTAGGTTTAGAAAATGCCCCTGTGCCATATTGTAAATGTGACCTTTTTATATTCACAAACCAAAACCCCCCATACCAGCAATGCATGAATGCTTATTTCAATCTTTCTATGAAAATGTATTCGCAATGTGTTCATTTTGCGACATGCTTGGGGCGTGCCATGCTTATTTTAGAGTATGTATCTCTGAAAATGTCATAACACAACACTGTTATGCAATCATGATCTACATCTAAGTGCCACTGTAAATGTACGATCCAAACAAATGATTCATGAGAGCATCCATCTCTCCGTCTAATCAAATTTCTCAAGTGAAAGGTTTGCTGTGTGCTTTTTAATCAAAGGTACAGTATATGTTTTTGTTGAAGTTCACATTATTTCAACTTAGTTTAAAAATATTTGTTTTGGAATTTGTGGTGAAAAACTACATTACCCATGATGCTCTACAGAAAATTCCACCAGAGTTGCGGGGAGCAAATCTCACCAAAAGAGCTCTGCGGGGAATGCCCTCTCCCATGCCCATGAAACACCTGAATGATCATGTAATGATACTAAAGTGTGTGTGTGTGTGTGTGTGTGTGTATTGGGGCTGTCAAACGATTAATCGCGATAAATTGCATCCAAAATAAAAGTTTATGTTTACATAATATATGTGGTTGCACTGTGTATAATTATTTTGGATATATATAAATACACACACATGCATGTATATTTAAGAAAAAAATATTATTTATATATAAAATATTTATATTTATATATAATATAAATTATATATAAATCTACAGTAGATACATGAAAATATTTCTTAAATATATACAAGCATGTGTGTGTATTTATATCTAAAATAATTATACACAGTGCACTCACATATATTATGCAAACACAAACTTTTATTTTGGATGCGATTAATCGTGAATAATCATTTGACAGCTCTATATATATATATATGCATCTGGATATTTTGTTATCTAATGCAGTGATACTCTTTTTAAGTGTAGCCATTGTGTCCAAAAAAACTGTGATTCTCTATATTATTTTAGCCCCTTTTTCTCTATATTACGTGCAGTGCTCTGGGTGTGAGAGTGTTTGTGTATGCGTCTGAGTGTGTGTGGGTGTGAACGGTCCTTCTAGCTGTCACTCTCGCGTTGACAAAGTGGTTTAGAGAGTCCTGTGGACCTACTCTCTACTCCGCAGTTGCTACTCCATATCAGACTCTCTTAACTGAAGCTATTGCACAGTGATTACTCAATGAAAGCGACACAGGTGACCCTGCTGCCTTACTGTAGATGTCTCGTCCCACCCATGTATCCCACAATCCTGTGCTACATCTCCTCCCACACCCGACCAATCATCTCACCCTCCTTCCAGCACTCCGGATCACATTCGCTCGGCTATCCTTGTTGAGATTCAGCAGAAAAGGCGAAATAAAGTCGCCTCGGCTCTGAGTCCACGGGCCCGGTGCAGGCGGATGATTTATTGTCGTCCGATATGCAGGGCCACTGTCAGAACCCGACCCGTCGTAGCCTCTAACTGCGCTCTGAATGCGAGACGGCACGCCTTTGGGGAATGGGAATTTTGCCTGGGGCAATACTGCAGAGTTGAGCTTGTGTGCATAAAGGACACTGAGAGAAGGGGGAGGTACAAGGTGACATTCCTCATCCTTCCTATAAGTGGAAAAGATTATTTGGTCTTTTTCCTTGCAGAAGCTCATGTATTTTGATTCTTTTAGACATTGGATACATTAGAGATTTCATAAGCAAAACTATATATTGCCATTATTATTAAACATTTTTGCTACAAACACGAGACTTGCAATCAAGAAGTGACTGAATCTGAGCCCAATTCAGTGCAGAAAATATCATAGAGACTATGGGAATTGGCTCTTTTGGCTTGAGCTACCTCCTAGCAACCACCCTGAATAACCTAGCAACCGCATAACATGCATTAAAATCATTCACAACAAAATTATAAGCAACTGCAGTGCCCTAGCAACCACCTAAACTCTTGAGCATTGTGGATTGGTACAGACAGGCAGCACTAGTTAGGGTTTTTTTCATCCAAAAATGAAAATTCTGTCATCGTTTACTCGCCCTCGTGTCATTTCAGAATTATAAAACCTTTGTTCATCTTCAAATTTTTTTTCGAATTCTGTCTATCCATTCATCCAACACTTTAGGGATTCATAAAGAGATCATAAAAGTAATACATAAAGTAATAAATACTCAATCAGGTATGATGAACGGATTTAATTGACATGTAGACATTGATCAATACATGCATAGAGCTCATCAAATTTGACAAACGGAAGCTCAACCATGTTTGTGTGACGCAATAACCAATGAAATTTGTTCTCAAGCATCAAAGTGACATTTATATGGTTCACCATATTTGATATGCTCTATGAATGTGCGCCGATCAAAATCTCTGAGCTTTCATTAAAATATCTTCATTTGTGTATTGAAGATGAACAAAGGTCTTAGAACAACACGAATTTCCTTGTTTTTGGTTGAACTATCCCTTTAAATCTGGTTTGAATCATCTTTAAATGTAGTGTGCATTGTGATTTGCTTTTGAATTATTTTTGGCGGGAAATAGATGATTACTAAAAAGAATCATGTTTTCTGTGAGGATTTGTCTAAAGTTCTTGAAAATCTGTTATTTTGGTAACTCTTTACAGTACGTTTTTATTTTGTTCAAATCTATTTATTTATAAGTTCTACATATATTATATCTATAATTTATGCAGAATGAACAGGTGTATATTATTTTTAAATGAACATTAACTAAGAAGATTAATAAGTGCTGTAAAAAAATAAATAAATAAAAAACTCACACTACCCTAATACATTATTCATGAATGCATTCTGCATATGTTAACATATAGAACCTTATTATAAAGTGTTATCAGGGCCAGAATTACCATATGGGAATTTAGGCACTGGTCCAAGAGCACCATGTAGGGCCATGTAAAAAGTTTTCATGGTCAAAGACTGCAAACGGGATGAGATTGGTACATGGCTGGGTAGGAAGACCCTCAGACCGCTGTGTCCACTGTTTCCACAATACCCAACGCATTCTCATCCCAAGACGTCATATACAAGGCTTTTGCCAAAGAGTAGACAGCCAACGCACATGGCACACTTTAGCGTCAATATAACACACCAAGTATGGGTAGGTTTAGGTCTGTGTTAGGGTTAGACCACTAGGAGGCGCCTTCTGCCCCATATATATCTGCGTCTCATACTGACGCTAAACGGTGCCATGTGGATGTTTACGCTTTGTGCAAAAGCGTCCTATATGACGCCTTGGAATGAGAACGGGCTGCAATACCTTATACCTACCAAATAACGTCTCGGTTTCATTCGTGATGGTATTCAGGAAAACAGCACTCTGGTTTGATTTTTCTTAACTGTATAATGTGTTATAAATAAATGTGCGAGCCTCAAGAGCGCATCTTTATTACCGTCATTATCAACTATAGGCTATCAATCACCACTTACATAAACAAAATAAAATCAGAATGATCCTTGCGTTTTTGGTGATTCCCTAGCAATTTTATTTTTAGGGGACAAGTGAAATTGTCCAGTTGGGCAAGTAAAATTCTCTTTCACTTGTCCCATAAAACACACACACACACACACGTGTTGCGTTAATGCCAAGCCCTGGCATATGTTTTCCTTGATTGGTTTTCCCCTCCCCCACTCCTCTAAGCTCCCCCTGTTCGCTACCCGCCCACCTTAACCTGCAATTACTGCCTCTCCTCAATGCAATATTAACATGCGCTGCAATACAGACCACGAGACTGTTTTTGCTTGCAGCGTCTTGCCCATGTGCATGCCGCAATAGAGATGTGCCTTCAGGCTAGATTAGTCACAAGTCAGTCCTTCAGCCTGTGCCCAGACTTTAATTAGACTCTCTTCTCTCCATCCTCTGCTGCACTGAGGATAGCATCCTTCTATCCTTTTGTTTTCTCCATCCTCTCCCCAGAATTTCAATAACTTACCGGGGCCTCATTTGTTTTGTACAAATAATTTTTTTTACTCGCTCCTCAAGACGGGTCTCTTGGACGCCTAGCTCATTTACAGCGAGACAACTAGGGCTCTCCTGTCAAGCCTTGCCATTCGTGGGATTGTTTTCTCTCTGCAAAAATGTTGATCTGTCCTATTACCAACAGTCAGTCACACTGGTCGCCTGTGGGGCGAGCCGGCCCGTGCAGCAAGATGTCTAGACGTAGTCTAGTGGATTAAGGCCATTTCATCCCTCACATTAGGAGGTCTGACTCAGTGCAGCCACAAAGCCACAGGTCATGACACTTTACGTGACAAAGCGGCCTGCAGCCACACTGCGTTTTCATTTGAAAATCTCATGAGACAGTGTCGTCGTGAAACTTTAAGAACACTAACCCAAAACGGCGAATGACGAGGCCAATTTAGTAATGGAAAAAAGAAGAAATTCCATTATTCCATATGAGAGGCTAGCTAATAACTTTGCATTCAAGTGGGCTCCTGCATCAGATCCGCGTCGCACACAAAAACAGAGCAGCTCATTAAGTGGAAAGTACCAGAAGAGTAGGCTGTATTGTGGCAGGGCGTTCAACTGCAGAAAAAAAAAAAGACGTGAATTTTATGTGGGACATGCCAAGAATAAAAATGCACTCTAGTGAAAAGCTTTTTCAGCATCCAGACTTAAAAGGATGTGTTTCATTACCAGCCAATGTGGCCAATATGAGTCCTAGTCATCTACCTCTAGAGCGCCATCTTAATGAAAAACTCTTGTAGCGCCCATTTCCCAAAGCTGCCATTGAAGCTAAACACGAAGCTAAAGGTTTCAAGACATATGGCCACAGAGCAGCTCTTTGCTGCATCCGAAATTGCATATCAGTGTTGTCACACGTCGATTAACCGGTGAAATGAAGTGCATTTAAGTTGAGTTATGCTGATAAAGTTGTGTATATCAACAACTACAGTCCTGGTGGACCACTGACCTGCAGAGTTTAGCTCCAACCCTGATAAAAAACTCACCTGCCTGTATTTTTAGTAATCCTAAAGACATTGATTAGCTTGTTCAGATGTGTTTGATTAGAGTGGAGTTCAACTCTGCTGGACCATTCCTGTTCAATATATCAATCAGTATTCATTTTGACTGCAAATTTTGATTTAGAGTCATAGCCACTAGAATGCCATATTTGAGTCATCTGAATTGTTTTAGTTTTAATCTAGTTTCAGTCAAGTATCATAAGATTTTACAATAGATTTAGTTGATTTATATCTAAGAAATGCTACCTTCTGAAATTGAATCAAGTAATGAAATGTAAAATAACAGTGCGTAGTTTTCCTCGTGTAAAACCTTATTAAAGCTACTAAAGTTACTCAGTCAGCCCGTTCTCATCCCAAGACGTCATCTAACTGACGCTTTTGACCATACGTCAACATCCGACGCTTTAGGGCACCCTTAAACGTCAGTTAGATAACGCTATCTAGCCCTAACCCTACCCTAGACCTGAACCTACCCGCGTCATCTGACTGACACTAAAAGTAAAGCGTCAGTTAGATGACGCGTCATCTAACTGACGTTAAAGGGTGCCTTAAAGCGTCGGATGTTGACGTACGGTCAAAAGCGTCAGTTAGATGACATCCTGGGATGAGAATGTGTTGACTCAGTCAAGAGAGTCATTTTCTCTTTGTTTTTTTGTTGTTTGAATTAGCGTTAAGGACTCAGACAGCAGCCGGTTTAGGCTACTGTCACTTTAAGAATAATTATTTGATATGTAGAGGGATTCTGAGCTCATTTCATTTTGTCAAATTACCCGGTGCTGAAAAATCAAATCCCCTGAGAGAACAATGGCACTTGTCTCTTTAAGCCTGTCTCTGCACTCCGATTGACTGTGAAGGTCATGTTCAGTGACTCCCATTAGCCCGCAGTGTGTGTGTGTAAACAGACAGGTGAGCCCATGCGTTAGAGCAGCACAGCCAAAGGTCACAATCGCTGGCCCTCGCTCGACGCTCCCTGCCCACCCTCCACAGACTGATCGGGAAGACATGTTTACCTTTAATTAGTGTTATCGGTAATATGCAGAGCAGCCTGTCTCTTATCAGATAGACTCTGAACTGGCGGAACAAAAGCCTGTGGTTAAATTCGCCTCAAGGGTTTACAGGCTCTCTTATTCAAAATTAGCCTCCTTAATAGTCATTGTCTCCTCCGCTTTACCTTGCCTTTGCTCCTCCAGAAAGTAGGGCAGGCGTTTTCAAAGCGCTCATGCAAATGAAAAGAGGGCTATTCCATTTTAGAGCGAGGGAACGTAAACACGTCGCCCCGAAAACAAGGTTGTCTGCCTCAATTTGGAGTAGAGATGTTGGAGTTGGATCGCTGCGGGCTGCCAGTTGTCTTTTTCGTATGATTTTTTAGCTTTTGTCTCAAGATGCAGTGTTGAATAGTGGTCATAGGCTCTCGGGGAAGGTAAATGCTGACAGGTAATGAATCTTTCCCTGCTGGTTATTTTTCCTCGGGGTGGTTTTGAAGCAGCCATCATTTTGTGCCATGACTGTTAACCTCTTGCAGTCTCGAGCAGAAGGCGAGCCTTAAACAGTGATTTTGAAAACAATGGCATCTCCATACAGGCTAAGCGTGTGTGTGTTTTCTTGAGGCATGTTGGTTGATATTACATTTTGATTGCTTGATTAGAAATTGTGTGTATTCATCATGTTTTAATCCAAGAATTGATGCCTGTAGTGAAAAACCAGAATGTTGAGGGACAACAGGACCAGTATGGATTCAGATTTCACATCTAACCTATTGGCAAGATATTCAAACTTAACACCAGAAGAACTTCATTACACGCCGGATCAGTTCGCTCAGCTATTTTAGATTAGACATTTAGCTCATAGTCCCTTAATGGGGAAAAGTCTGAAATCTCCAAAAACTGTGTCAAGATGTTTCAGTTCAGTCGTATGTTTCTAATCAGCATTACATTTTGAAAGCATTGATTATCATAGGTTTAATTTCTTCAGCTCAAATCATGGTGCAACATGTGAAGAGTTCAGATGCAAAAGCCTATAAATGCCATTTGAAATTTTCTTCTAAAATGACCATTTTTATCAAGCTTATATATTTAAGTTCAGTAATTTCACTTAAATGACAATTAATAGGTAATCTTCATTGCCATTTAAGTGAAATTACTGAACTTAAATATACAAGCTTGATAAAAATGATCATTTTAGAAGAAAATTTCAAATGGCATTTAGAGGCTTTTGCATCTGAACTCTTCATGTATTTTAGGCTGGTCAAGCTGATGCAAATGCTTTCTAGTTGGATAAATAAACAGATAATGCATCTATACAAAAAAAGCAATTGGCTCTTTCAATGAAAGGCAGGTTTCCCTTTCTACAGATGCGATATTGAGCAGTATTATTTCTCCCATTTGTCTCTCATACACACACACAAACAAAACAAATAAAAAATATATATCTAAGTAATACTGCAAAGCTCTGCACTGTCTGTTTCCCATCTCGGGTTTGTGCCAACATGGGATAGTGGGAGAAACATGACTTCTGGTGAGATCTAGCAAAGCTTTTCAAAACCAGGAGCTTTCACTTACCATCTCTTATTCAGTGGACACTCAATGGCAGGACGCTCAATAGGTCGGTGAAAGGCAAACATTCAGGAAGAGAACAAAATTGCTCTATTCGACATAACCCTTATCCCAAGTTCCAGTGGAAAGTGATGTGACCAATACAATGAGGTTCCATTTGGCATAACATTCTGTTAAACATTCCATTTGTTAAAAGAAGTGGAGCTCTCGGCATCTCGAAAGATGTTGATCTTTGTTTTTTTGTTTTTTTTGATCCTGTTTTTGTCTCAAAGTCTGCTTGCCATGGGTCATAATGTTTGAACAAAACAACAACAGCATGAGCGTCCTTCTAGGTATAACGGGCATAACCACCATAACCCAGTTGTCAACGTCTGTTGCCATGGTTACTATTGCAGTACGAGGTCAAACCTGGTGAAAACCGAGGGTAACGCAGATATGACGCCATTGACTGGCGACTCCTCACCCTTGCTCACATGCCCCGTTTCCTTTTTACAATAGGTTATCATCGCAATTTTGTCCTGATTTGCAAATAGTTGGAAACATTTGGAATATTGTAAGTTTGGAATATTAGTCGTTTTTGGATATTTAACCCCAGTGGTTGGAACAATACAGCCTCCATTTATGTTTTATTATTTTGTGCTACAACAATTCAATTAATTAATGTTTCCATTTATTTTTGTTAAAATATTAGATGATGCATCTTCATTCATGCTAAATTCATATCTAAATATAGCACATTACAAGGAGGACATCTTCCCCTATTCCTTATGCAGTACACCACAGTGCTTTTATCTTAACTTTTTTTCTTCTATCTAGCTGAGCCATTTTAGGTTAATTACACTTACTTTATATAGCACTAAGTTAAAATATTCAGACTATGCTGTATATATATATGGTAAATAACATGTTGCTTTAAAGGTATACTCCACTTTTTTTTTAAATAGGCTCATTTTACCTCTCCCCCAGAGTTAAACAGTTGAGTTTTACCGTTTTCGAATCCATTCAGCCGGTTTTCTGATATTTAGAAGAATATCGGTTACTAGATAGTTTCTGGTCTCATTGACTTCCATTGTAGGAAAAAATATATACTATGGAAGTCAATGAGACCAGAAACTGTCTGGTTACTGATATTTTTCTAAATATCAGAGAATCGGCTGGATGGATTCGAAAACGGTAAAACCCAACTGTTTAACTCTGGGGGAGTCCAAAAAAAGTGGAGTATCCCTTTAAAAGAACGCAAATATGACACCTTGAATCCACATTTCAAGAACATAGAATCACACAGACACTAATTATTATTATTTCTGATCTTTTCTTACACATTTGAGCCCCTCTGAGTCTCCCCTCTTTTAAAACATTCCCAGAATCGCCACTGGCGTCCATTCGCTCTCTCACCTTGTGTGGAGGACATCATCCATTTTAAAGCAGCAATGGGGTTACCCACAGGGCATGGGACCAGTGAATGAGTGGAGGGGGGTGATTTTGTCCTCTCCTTCAACTTCTGCCCTCATCAGCTTCTATCATAATGCTCCACCTCCTTCCTAGACACTCCACACTCTCCAAGCTCAAACAGCGGATGTGGCAGCTCAGTGTGTGTGTGGTCAGACCTGGGTCAGATAGGAGCAGTGGGCTGATGTGCTTGAGAGGCCATATGAGAGAGCGAGAGAGAGGAGCTTTATTACAGCGCAAGGGCAAATCAGTGTGTAGCTCGACAGTTTGACTGTTGCAGTGTGTGTGGGAGATTACATTCAAGTTACATGTGCTCTGTGTATGACCTAAACTGTAATGCTGTTATGTTTGCTGCAGTATACATTCATTCGGGGGGGGTTTCAAACCTTTTGATGGATATGATGATACCTTTGTCCTTTCTAAAATATAGAGGCAGAAATATATTTTTATGAAAAGCTACAGTGTCTCTCTCTACTTCTGAGAAAAAAGTGTAAAGCTCCCGCAATAAAATCACCCCCTTGTTATAATTGTGTTAGATTGTGTAGAACGCAGCACACTTCAGCTAAATCAGTACAGGTTGTACTGTATCTGGGTAAAGTAGATTACGCGTGTGATTAAGATGCAGATTTTTGTGGCATAACTGTTCAGAAAATTCACCCTGGAGCATGTATCCTTCTCTGCCCTTGTGTATCTGGGCATTTTATTCACATTATCTTCTGCCCTTTATAAAAATATCCCTCTGTCAGTTTTGTTTTATTTTGTTTTTTCAGATGTTTGACATCTGGGCATTACAGCCAGGTGTTTTGCGCTTTAGCCAGCAGTGACAGCCTGTTGACAGGTGATTCTGTCCTGCCTCAGTAACAGCGGCCTCTGGAGAGATTAGTCACCCACAATGCCCTTCACTCATATGCATCATCAGTATTGCATCAAACACAGAGGCTCTGGATCATAAATCACTGTCATTTCTCTTTCTCTCTATGAATGATAGCTTGCATTAGCCGTATGTTATGGTCATAAGATTAGGAGGTCATTGTGCACTTAGGGCACCAATCGGCCCCTTTCTTGGGGCCACAGGTTGTGCAGTTTAGAATAAAGGATCCGTTGTTCATCTCTTCACTCTGTCTTTCAATATCTGCATTGCTGCTGAGTTTAACAAATAACACTAACTCCTTCTGTCTTTAATTCCTGCTGTGGACAGAGGATTTTGGGCTAAAAGTTCTTTCGAGGACACTTCAAAACGTCAATGCTTAAAGGAGTAGTTCACTTTTAAAAAAGCTTTTGCTGATAATTTACTCACCTCCATGTCATCCAAGATATCCATGTCATTCTTTCTTCAGTCGAAAAGAAATGAAGGTTTTTGATGAAAACATTCCAGGATTTTCTCCATATAATGGACTTCAATGGGAACCAAATGCTCCAAGGTCCAAAAGACAGTTTCACTGCAGCTTCAAATGGCTTTAAACAATTTCAGACGATGAATAAGGGTCTTATCAAGCGAAACGATTGCTTATTTAAAAAAATGGTCGTTTTGCTCTGTTCTGTGATGCGTGTTTGTGACTCTCCTATTGTTCATCAAAATGAACGAATATTTTTTTCGTGTCATTTGGTTCATTCAACGAGTTGACTCAGGAAAAGATCCATTTGAAAAGACCATTTGAGCTTTTTTTTAAAAAAAATGAGCGATTGTTTCACTTGATAAGACCCTTATTCATCGTCTCAAATCATTTAAAGCCCTTTGAACAGTTTGCAGTTTGCACTGAAACTGTCTTTTGGACCTTGAACCGTTTGGTTCCCATTGAAGTCCATTATATGGAGAAAAATCCTGGAATGTTTTCATCAAAAACCTTCATTGCTTTTCGACTGAAGAAAGAATGACATGGACATCTTGGATGACATGGGGGTGAGTAAATTCTCATATTTTTAAAGTGAACAGATTTAGTAAACAGGGCAAATTAGTGGGAGATTGCTAAAAAAAAACTATGACCTAATGAGACGCAAATGAAAGAACACAGACGGAGCCGATCTACCAAGAGCAGACAATCTACCGAGAGCGACGCAAATTAGCGTCTGGTTTAAGACATTTTTCTTTGGGCGGTAAATTTTGGCGCAAATATTAGTAAATTGACTAGTGCAAACTGTGAATCACCTTGCATGATTCATTTAAATACTCTCCTCACATCATTTTTGTATCTGAAAGGGAAACTTCTACAAATGCATATGCCATAGGGCCAGCTGGAAAAATAACTGTCCAATTTAGCCTTTCAGTGCTAATTTTTCACTCCGGCGCATCTTTAGTAAATCCTAACAGTAGTTTTTTATCGCCAAACAAAGGCTTGCGTTGGCGCATGCTGTAAGTAAATCTGGCCCTTAATGTCTTCGAACTGTGTTCTTATATTTTTGCAAAGAGGTCCAGTTTATCCAAATGTAAAATTCATAATTGCCTGTCAATTGGCTTCCTCTGTCATAGTTAGTCATGCAAAATGTTGAGTGAGGAGACAGATTAAGTGTTTCATAACATGGTTCCATCCGAAGAACTGAAGCGTTAAACCCTCTGTTAAAAATTTTTCTTCCTTCCTGTCATTCTTCTACCTGGATTTACTTAAACAAAATGGATTGTGATGGTACAGTGAGTCTGTAACGTCAAAATGCGTTTGAACTGAGGTGACGTTCAAATTGAATTAGTCCTTTTGGAGGAATTTCAGTGACTCATTGTAGCTGTTGAAGTACCCACAGCAGTATTGGATCCTGTTGTGCTTTTTAACTTGCCTAACCAGTAAGAATCAATCAGCATCTAAACAATCAGCATGCAGCATGAAAATTCATTCGATTCGTTTTCTTTCTATGAAAACAACACTTTCACATTCTCTTCTTTGTTTTTCTTGTTGTTGGTTTAGCTTGACTTTTGTATGAAAGTATAGTTTAACATTTGGCTATAATCCTCTTGTGTATTCATTCAGTAGATTAGCCCTCATTGGTATGGTGAGGCGATGTCAATAGCAGACTAGCATTAGCACACACTCGCTAGTTTTTTATCTCCGCCCTTTAGACTCCAGAACACACTTTGCATTCACCTCATGCTCTGTTTGATATTTGTCAGACATCAGCATCTCAATGAGAACCTGTCAGTTGAGGTCAGAGAAAGGAAGGAATATATCCAAACTCTAAACGTGTGTGGAAGTTTTATCAATCTGTGGCTTTGTCAGAGAACAAACACTTTTTTATTGACGCTTTGGCTGTTTCCAGAGACTGATAGTGGGCCATGCTAAAGCTGTGGGCCATGCTAAAGCTGTGGTATAGTAGCTAAAAATGTGACTATAAGAACAAGGTAGCATTTCTGAGGCGTTGAGCGCTCAAGTGCGCCCCCCAGAGTTGGCTAGTGGCAGGTGAAAGTGTTCTTGGGGGGGAATGAATCACTGTTAAAATAAAAACAGCAGGAAACTGTCAGTAGTTATACATGTCAGGATGTCAGTAGCTGGCGAGTCAGCGTGTGTGTGTGTGTGTGTGTGTGCGCTTGCCTTTGTGAGAAAGAGCGGTGATGAATGCAAAACGGAGCCACACACACCATTTCCCCTCCTGCATTACAAAGGACATTGCTGAGCTCCTCACCCAAGGGTGAGCCACTGTACCATGACCAGATGTTTCTCTTTGCTCGCAAGATATTTCCCATCCTTCTCGCCATCATTCAGTTCAATTTATTGTCACATCCATTACTAGGTCTTGTGATGGTGCATGTTAAATCCACGTACAAAACTATATATTTTCAAAATCGACTTGTTGGTGGTTACAACTAGTCAACTAATCTTAAAGAAAGCCGTTTAATTGCAGGGCTTCCTTGTTTCAGGTTGACCTGAACCTAGTCATACTTTGCAAACTGTCTAACTGTCAGCACACTAATTAATGCTTTCTATATATATATATATATATATATATATATATATGAAGAGTTCAGATGCGAAAGCCTCTAAGTGCCATTTGAAATTTTCTTCTAGAATGATCATTTTTATCAAGCTTGTATATTTAAATTCAGTAATTCCACTTAAATTGCAATGAAGATAACCTATTAATTGTCATTCAAGTGAAATTACTGAACTTGAATATATAAGCTTGATAAAAATGATCATTTTAGAAGAAAATTTCAAATGGCACTTAGAGGCTTTTGCATCTGAACTCTTCATATATATATATATATATATATATATATAATACATGTATATGGTGGTTTCTTGAAGTTATGGGACTCATGTCACAGGGGCTGATTTTTTTATTAATTATTTTTTTTCATTTCCAAACAAGCTGTAATTTTGTTCACTTACATCAAAAAATATATATAATTGTGTGCATTCATGGTACAATATGTTATTGTTTCCACTACAATGTCAATGCAAAAAATAATACACCTGGACATTATTAAAAGGATCTTTTAATTGAGATAATTTGGACAAAAATTAATTCAAATTCAAATTTATTTATAAAGCACTGAATAAAACAACAGAGTTGACCATAGTGCTGTACAAGCAGTATTTGGACAAAAATTAAATGAACTAGTCATCTCTCTTATCGACTAGTCAACCATCATGACTCAGCCGCCTCAATGTCCACCTATAAATAAATTGTCCATTCTCACACAGGAACAAGGGAAGGTCGGCGTGATCTTCAATGTGGGCACAGATGACATCACCATAGATGAGCCTGCGGTTACCGTGAACGATGGCAAGTACCACGTGGTTCGCTTTACACGTAGCGGTGGCAACGCCACCCTCCAAGTGGATAACCAGCCCGTCATTGAGCGCTTCCCATCAGGTAAGTCCCCGCAGCGGATGGGGATAGCCATCTGGGAGGGGGGATCCCATTACACATGTGGTTGGTAGAAATACTGGGAGCAGCTTCCCCTGGAACTGGACACATGGGGTCAGAGAGAGAGACACTGTACATTTCCACTCGCAAATCAGTGCGACGTCATTTGAAGCACTTGGCCTGGAGCACACGTCCATGTTGGAGGCATGCCTTATTGAGGGGTACAAATTGATTTATAATTTCAAATGCAAATTATTTAGGTTTGAAGTGCGCCATTTTTACCCTCAAACTCTTCCAAGAGTTTATGAGTCACCACATGCAGCGCCTAGATAACCACCGCATGCACAATCTAATAACAAATGCAAATTGACACATTTCCCCCCAAGCTGCCTTGCCTAATACATTCAGCCCGAGATGGATTTGGATCCTTTACAGTTCTCAACTTCAGCCAGCTTTTCTCTAGGCGGGCTGATGAAGGTGTCTCTGAAGATCCACCATCCCTGAACTGCGTGCGAACTTTGAACCACAAAGCGCTCTTTCATTTTTTTTAGCGTTGGCCAAAACGCCTCTCGCGGTTGCTTTTTGCACCCGCGAAGATCCCAAGCGCCGTAAACTGATTTTGCACAGCCTTAAACTTTTGTAACAAGCCTTGATTGATGATCTCAACCCCGCAGTAGTCGTTCCCGTGAACCGTCCCCGTCCTATACAAACATCTCGCTCTGCGGTCCCCTGGCCTTGTGTGCTTTCCAATTAAACTTGAGCAAACTCTCTCTCTCCCCACTGTGTGCTCAGGGAGCTGCCTTCCTCTCACAGATGCTGTTCCACAGGAAGACATTTTCTCCGTCTCTAATAGCAATCCTGTCTTTCCCGTCCTCGTTTTTCAATCGGTTTCTCCGATGTGCTGCTTCACGCCAGGTTAGTGCAGAGTCAAGAAGTCCTTTGCGAAAATACAGCTCAAGCCAAATAAAGCGGCGCCTCGGCTCACCTGCTATGCTCCGTCTACCCCTGCGTGTGGGGTCTTGTTTCGAAATTGCCAGAGGTTGAATGGCGCTGCGTCCCTGCGGCTCGGGCTTGAGATTTCGTCTGATTTCTGAAAGGGAAAATTGGTTTTCTACTGCTGCGACACAGGCTTCCCATCCGCCAAGTCTCCCCCTAAGCCCCCTCAGGTGGTGAGAGTCAGATGGGGCGGCCTTTCCAAAGCGCAGGGATAAAGCCCGGCTTCAAAGTCGTCACAGTCATGTCATGCTTCCTTTAAAACTGAGTTATGCGCATTTAAATGGAATGGCACAGCTTTTATGTGGCACCTGTCATCCTGGGGATTTAAAAACGATGATATTGGTCTTGCGTGTCATCCAACGCTCGCAAAGCTCACGTGTGTAAACGAAGCTGGCTGTGTATGGCTTAGATTAGCGGGCTCGATTAATTCAGTTAATTAAAACGGAGGATTAGATAAGCGGATATGTTCCCCGGTGGCAGATTTGCCGCTCCCCGCGGACACGGGCACGACTGACCGCTCGGCTCTGCGTTTTGCTCATTACGTTGCCTTATAAATAAGAATCTGGTGAAAACCAGCGAATAGCAGTGCATCAGACTCGATTGGTTTGTTTTTGCTTTTTTTGTCGCTTACTCACGGATGAGACCTATTTCAAGTTTTCTTTGAAGGTTCAGCACAGAATTTGCCACACATGAGCTCTTTTAACAGGCTTATGGGAGTGGGTGGTTTGGCCCTCATTCAGGTTGCAGGGTGGGTAGGACGAACGGGAAGGCTTGTATCTCACACGACTGTCACAGAGGGAACATGACACAGTATGTGGTGTGTCAAAAGAATTCTGGTAACACATGGCATACCGACATCTTTCCTCAAGAAAGAATGGTTTTAACTGCAAAATGACTTATTAATGGCTGTGTTTCTGCACTATTTGATAAAGGAAAGGTTTTGGAAATGTCACGGCTGCTGCTAAGATATTTTAGAAGACGTAAACGTCGTTGCGTTTTGACCAAGCCATTGTAATAAGAGGTATTAGGATAACATGTGGATTTTAACAGCACAATAGTGGAAATTAAGAGATTGGTTTTTTGAGTGAGTAACAGGACCCGCAAGCTCATTTTAGCTCTGATGAAGGGATCTGTCAGAAAAAGGGAACGGTCTCTTATCTGGCTGCCATGACACCGAGTCGATTGCAGCTTTTGTGTCTTTTTATAATTACACGTGTGCTAATTTATGCAGGTACCTCGAGATGTTGATACTAGATGCAGAACTGATTGCATTGTTCGTACTCTGATTTCTTGTAGAGACCAGAAAATGTCTTCCGGAGCAGTACCATTGTAGAGCTGCACATTATAATACATGTGACATGTTATCACTGATATCTTTGTTGTCCTTTTGACTGTATGAAATTTTCCTCAAGTATTATTCGCTGAGGTGACATCACAATTAACAGACCAAAACTAGAAGATAAACGATCACTAAATATGTCCTCAAAGCTTTCTAAACAGAATTAAACATGCTCTAATTAGTCTCAAGCTTCTAAACTGTCTAATAACTAAGTGCAATCCACCTTAAAACAACATAACTACCAGCATAAAGCTCGTTTAGACTTCCTAACTTGCTAAACTTGATAGTCTTGTTGCCATGTTTTTAACCATGTGACGCTTCAACTTCCAGATATTAACCTCTTATCTGTCTCTCTAAATTCTTTGAAGGGAACATTGATAATGAACGGCTTGCAATAGCCAGGCAAAGAATTCCATACAGACTTGGTCGGGTAGTTGACGAGTGGCTACTCGACAAAGGTAATAAAAATGGATTAATTAAACAATGACTTAATGACTTATTAAGGCTCTGTAAGAGGTGCAGTTCCCTTAAAAACGAATTGTAAACTTCCACAAAAATCCAACCTTTTCCATTGGCGTACAGTGGGCCAAAACAAACTGTGAATTGTGGCTGCCCACATACAAGCTAAATCTAGTTGGTCGTTTCCATGTGGCTTGTGATTTTCATATCATATTCTTGAGTTAGAACTGCACCACTTCAGAGATAAAGGTTTAATCTTAAACATAACCCTTGACTAACCCTTTAACAACGCACCATAACTGCAACAACTGTCTGTAAATAGTTTATTTTTCTTGCTGTCTTATGTTTTCCTTCTGTGATCCCCTCTGACTTCGCTAATTTTGAAGTACGATGATTTTTTAAAAAGCTAAAAAAAAACAACAGCACTAACTCTTACTAAAGAAAAAATATAATTATCTTTTCCAACCCCAAGCAGTTAAAGGGACTATTGCTTTTTTGTCATTCTAACACTTAAAATCAGAATAAAGTTTCAAAAATCCCCTTTAACCCTTTGAGTCTTATGAAAACAAAACAGACTTTTCGCTTAATAGTCTAAAACTTAACCGTGTAGTAATCTTTGGTCCCGTGAGACATCTGTAAACGGATGAATCCTGCATGGTATTTGGTTTTCCCCAAGAAACCTTCTCAGTTATTAAAGAACGGAAACGATCTCAGACACCTGCGTCAGCACATTATCAAAGAATATTGGGCGGTAATGCTCTACTGGATGTGTAAGTAATCAGACTTTTTGGTTGGTCGCGCCTTTTTCATCTAAATGCAAACTTCTTTTTCTGTTCATGTGCAGAGCTAACATCACATCCAAATGTTAAGTGTAAAACAAATACACTTGCACAGTGTTTTAATGGAAATCTGACCTTTCTAGGTCTGCATACCTTTGTTGATTGAACTCAATAACATGCAGAGTATAACGTGATCCAAAGTTCATTTCTACATTTCTCTAAGTCATTTTCAGATGTTTAGCTCTCCCTTTTGCATCTAACTAACATATTTTGTCTATACAGATATATATTTGCGATGAGTATTTCCTCTTAGTATGATTTGATTTATAAATAGGACACTAAACTAAAGCTAATTCCGTCTTAAATCCCCCTAAATCGCAACTAACTCAGAGGGTTAAACAGTCTAAATATTAACGAAAAACATTTTCGTTCCCAAATGAGAGGAAAATTGCTGTCAGCCTTTGCACATTCATATGTGATTTACAATGTCCCTTTAACATGTGTAATTGTTTATCAGTTCTAATCTATAAGTAATGATAATGACACAAATTATCCTGTGTGACTGTATACGATTTACTGAGTGACTGGGTTTTGTGTGAGAATTTTTTTGTGTCTGCCTCCTGCTTTGTGTCTCAAAGGCTCTTTGGTCTCCTCATTCTCCTCCATTAAATGTTCTAACCTCTGTCACTGGGTCTCATACATTTATCTGCAAAGAAAAGATCTGTCCAACCTTGAGTTAATCACAGGAAAACCTTTTTTTACCTTTTTTCCAGACATGCGAGAAAATGAAATCTAATTGCACATTTTTAAAAGCAGTGAAAGGACAGTGCACATATATATATTAATATTCTGTCGTTCTAACTCAAATCTCTCATGTCGTTCCAAACATACCCAGGACACAAAAGGGGAAATTTTAGATGCCGTCCTTATCGTTATATTTCCAATGAACGAGAACTGAATAAACCAATTTAATACTATAAAACTATCCTAAAAGGGTTCTTTTAACCAATGATTGCTTAAAATAGCTTTTCATAGCTTGTTTTTAATTAAATGAAAGTCAATGGAGTCCAACGTCAATTTGGTCCTAACTGGCTTTAATTGAACAGATCTGATATAAAAATACATTTATAAAATCTTCTTTTATACTCCACATGGAAAAGAAACTTGTACAGGTTTGGAACAACATGAAGGTAAGCAAATGATGACAGAATTGCACTATAAGTCCCATGCAATACTATCACAGAGATGATAAAGAGAGCATTTATATTATATTGTTCTCATTGGTACTTTGTGTTATGTCACCGTATGCAACACATTAATCAGAATAATTGTTACACTGTACAATAAAAGTACACGGGCAAGTGAAAAGTGTCCATCTGGCTTCTTCCCACTCTATTACGACATCCCTTTCAGAGGTTATGGTCTTTTTATCTCGGCGCTCATGTCAAACTTGGTTATTTTTAACTGTTAAAACTGAGACCCTACTTGTGTTAAATGGCAATCCTTCATTAAACATTTAAGTGGCTCTCACAGAGGGGATAACAACTGCCCACTTCATAATCAGCTGTGTCAGAGTACCTGTTCATCAGGATTAAATGGATGGCGGCAGTCCAGCACTTAGTGGCCAAAGGAAACGGCACTTTGAGTTAACCATCCTTTTCCTCTTTAAGTAGTAATTCTGAAGGTTTTTTTGGCATTTAATTATATCTAAAGTTTGGCCCGATTGCTTAACACTCACCGTTTTAATAAATACAAAACCACTTGAATCATACCTGTAGCGCTGTGACTACCTGTTGCAGCACTGAAGTTTTTAAAATATTGATACTACTTAAATAAATTTTCTATGGAAAATTACTTAGTGACAATGGAGATTCTGGGGACAAAATCCTTAATGCGGAGGCATTGTGTGGGTGTGTGTGTGTGTGTGTGTCTGGACCCCCTATGTATGTGTACCCTGTATTTGTGGGGATGGAGGAGATACTCCTCTTGCCTCAGTGACACATTAACATTTGAGCTGGCAGATGACACTTATTCATGCAGATTAGCATCAACAAGGCCTCCGTCTCTGAATAAAACATATCCAAAACTCTTTACATACTCATAAATATTGTTTTCCAATTTGGTCCTCCTTATTCAGTTCATTATCCACAGCTCAAGCCTTACTAGTTTAATGAGACTCAAATGATAATATAAAGCCATTATTCTATAATGATAAGGGCTCTTCCACTCCTCCTTTCATAGACGAGCCACCTCAGGCTTTGGGAGTGATCTTTGCCATCATGTTTAATACAACGTTTTGTCTCCTGCTCTATCCGGGTCAGAAACGACAGCCATTAGAATGGGAGATTTCCATCGCCAGGTTCAAATGTTAAAAGTGTTATCAGCTGATTTAGACACATCCTACCTGTGACGCCAAAAGCAGCCTGTACTGATGGACGTTTTTTTGCTGCTCTCTCTCTCTCTCTTTCTCTCTGTCTTGCCCTCTCTCCTCGTCTCCTCTCTGATGCATCCCAGGTCGGCAGTTGACCATCTTCAACAGCCAGGCAGCCATAAAAGTGGGAGGTCAGGATAAGGGGCGGTCGTTCCAGGGCCAGATCTCAGGCCTGTACTATAACGGGCTGCAAGTGCTGAAACTGGCGGCCGAGGGAGATCCGAACGTGCAGGTGGCGGGAAATTTGCGTTTGGTTGGGGATGCACCCTCTGTCTTGTCCACAGAGACCACATCAGCCACCCCACCGGCTGCGGCAGACATGTCCACCACCATAATGGAGACCACCACCACCATGGCCACCACCACCACCCGTAGACAGCGCTCTCCCAGCCTGAAGGACAGTATTACACAGGTGAGGATGGGACGGTGGAGAGTGGAGAGAGAGACGGCCCTCTTTTTGGCCCGTTTCTCTTGAATGTGATGATGTCGCGTTTATAAAGAGTTTTGTTTTACAACATGTCCGGTTGGTGATCAGAAATAAAAGAGCTGACAGGACAAACCACCCTGGGGTATAAAATCTGTCATGTATTGCTTGAAAAAGAGCTGTCACTCTGCATCTGGAAGGCCCTGAAGGAGAGGAATCATAAAGCTTAGATTCGCATGTGTCAGGATATATCTCCCCCACATAGACTTTCCCTTTCATTCCTCCCACACGTAGTATTTTACTAGTCACATTGCCTTTGAACGGTCCTGCAATTTTCTGAAGTCATTATTTTTCTAAGCCTCGAGAAAACATATTTAGAGCTGTAGCACTTTTCTTATGAAAGCAAACATTAGAACGGTTTAAATTTCTATCGCTTGTCAGATTTCCAGTTTGACATCCTCCTTTTACTTCTGATTAAAGGACTTTTTTTAAGGGGGTGGTCATTTATTTTACCGTACAATTTACAAAAAAGGCTTTTTAGTTTTACAAGGTTAGAAATGCTACAAAAATGTATATTTTACATTTGCAATAATGAGAGAATATATATATATATATATGGATTGTCACAAATCATTCTCAAAATTTCAATAGAACATTATCAAGCTAGATAACTTTGGGCCATCCTTAACTTAACTGTGCCCTAATATTTCTGTACAAGCTCACAATTTAAGGTTTTATTTGCTATCTTGTCATTAAAGCATAGACTTGACCATTGTTGTTCCTAGCCCTGCAATTCGTCATGCCTATCGACAGCCTAAAATCTTCTAGTTATTTACCCTCCAGCAGCATCTGTAAAATGCTAAAGCACAAGGCTATTAATATTGAGAGTATTGAGCGTCAAATCTGACGTGTGTGTGTTGTCTCTGCCCCCCATTCATCACATATTGGTAGCGAGTTAGCAGCGCTTGCCTCCCCCACTGTCAGCCTTTATTCATGTGGTGTTCAACTCCATTGATCAGGAGATGCACATTGATAAGAATAAAGGCCAAGCTCAATAACAATCAGTGTCAATCATAACGAAACTACCAAGATCTATAGCCACTAGCAAGAACACAAATTCTCTCACGTGTGTGAGCTGTGAATCACTCTTAATCCGTGCTGTCCTGGGTGTAAATAGTCATACAAAGCAATAGCATAGAAATGAGGATTTGAGTGAGACAGCTTAGTGTCGAGGAAGTTCCAGTGCACCTCTCCTCAAGATGAGTAAGACGTTTATATGGAATAGCACCAAAGACGTCTAGACTACAAATTTATTCCTTTACATTCACTGTGTCAAAAAAATCTCTATATATGTGTAGTTCAAATAGATTACTTTAACCAATATTTGTTTTCATTTGTATTTTATGTTTATAAGACCAATATCAATTGAGTCGATAATATGCAGTACTTATTTCAGCATTAGCCTAGCAATATGCTAATGTCCCTATTGAAATCAGTTGATTTGATCCTGCACAGAGCACTTGCTGCTAATGTCACACAGTATTGAAATCAATGAGTCGATCATTTGGAGTGACTATTATGCCCATTGAGTGACAAAAAGGCACAAATGCCGTGAAAAACGCACAAAACACTTCTAAAACGGCAAAGAGCTTTGCGATTGACTGTACAACTACATTCGGCAAGAAATCTGAGGTATTTTTACAGACTGCCGAAAGGTTCAGAACAAAGCAAATGGATCGCTTTAATTCATAGGAACAACTTGACTCTGGGCAGCGAAAGGTGGATTTGCAGTTACCATTGAAATAGTTTACATGCACCACAGTAAGCTGATAACTCAACTTATTGAAATAACCCGTTTTTGCCGTTTACATGCAAACATGACAACACAAGTACTTTATTAATAAATCAGGCCTTGGTCCTGTGTTCCAGAAAAAACAATAATTTGCGTATCTGACTCGAGTAAGTTATTTCATTTATGTCGGTTGTGATGTTAAGCTTGCAACATGTCAGTGGGAAACGTACAGCTCATATATTATCATCATATCAAGAATATCGGTAACCAGACAGTTTCTGGTCCCATTGACTTCCATAGTAGGAAAAAAAATATACTATGGAAGTCAATGAGACCAGAAACTGTCTGGTTACTGATATTCTTCTAAATATCAGAAAATCGGCTGAATGGATTCGAAAACGGTAAAACCCAACCGTTTAACTCTGGGGGAGTTATAAAATGAACCTATTTCCAAAAAAAAGTGGAGTATCCCTTTAAGGAAGCCCTTGATCGAGCTGACATAACATTATGCTTCCCTTTTAAGGATTAGGATATTGAAAGTGTCCTTGACTTTTTTTTTTTTTTTTTGTCATATCAAAAAATGAGGCGAATTTGTAAGCAATGTATGCACGTATCAAGAAACAACCTGCAATTCCAGTGTTCTTAATAAACTTGTCTCACTAAACACACAGGCATTGTGCAAAAGTGCAGATAAGAAGCGCGCTAATTATCCTTTAATAAATGCAGTCAGGCAAAACTAATGCTGCAATACGTCTTTTAATTAGAGGTTGGAAATGTCAGAGTCTTTAGTATTTGTAAACCAGACTCAAAAACCAAGCAAATTCATCTTAGCTTTTCTTTGGTCTCAGTAAATGCTTTAATTGTTCAAAGATAGGCTTTTTGTTGAAAACATCCCTGAAGTCTGTACATTTAATCTTTGTCGTCTTAAGGTATTATTTTTTTTTTTTCCGTTTCAGCATAATTTAGCTATTTGATAGATGTCGTGGACATGAAATGGTTTTGTTTATTTGGCGTAAATGAAGCATAATCACACTGCTGATATGATGGAAAGCCTTTGAAACAGGATGTTTTCCTCAACAAGCTTACTTTCGAAAGTAATTTAACCCTGGCCAGTTCAAAGTGTTTGGAGCTGAACAATAGTGAACAGTCAAAGGACAAGAAAAAACACGAACAAAATGAGGACTGGATCAATACGGGACTATTTCAGCCAGACCAATTAAGACTGTCTGCAGGCCAATTCGGTTACGTCAATCATGGTCAAAATTAAATGTATTTAAATGCAGAGGTGAAGCACATTTGCATACATTAAGCCAGAATCTTATCGGGTTTCGAATGAAGAGGTTAAAACGTATTATCTCCGTAATCACATCATGGAAACCATGCATTACCTATTGAATAGTTCACCATGAACATTTTCATTATATGCATGTGGAAAAAGGTATTCCTCTAGCTCTGTCTTTTGTTTGTGTGTGTATTAAATTAGAGAGAACAAATGCAAAACCTGGTGTCACCATCAATGAATACCTCCATTTACCTCATCTAGCGATCGCAAGGGAAGTCTCATTCTGTCGAAGCCTCCCAGCCTCGCAAACAGATAAATATGCTCATACGAGTGAACGGCGAAATTGTTCTGACCTCTCGATGGGAAAGGACAAACTGATGGGTCCAAATCAGTCATGGCCCAGATCCAATTACATGTTTTATGAATGTGAGGTATGAGTCAGGAATGTTAATTCAAACTCAGGTCAAACCAAGGGGCAGCAAAGCCATTCGGTCTAGCGTCACGACATCATATAAATTCCTCCACAACCAATGGGTGTTTCTTCAACAGTAGGTCGCTTTTAGTACAGTCAAACCCGTTGACATGCATCACAGACGATTTCTTTCATTTTTCTGGAAGTCATGGAGTATTTTTACTAGTGTTTTTAAAATATCATTACCACCACACAATTTAAGATGCGATGGAAATGATATTTTAAACATTTCCGAAATAAAATATTCGGTAACACTTTACTTAAATGGTGTGCATAAGCCTAACATGACACCTTCATAATCATGACATGACATATGTTATTAATATGAAGGAAGTTTTATGCATGTTTGTGACAACTGTCATTAAGAGTGATTCGCTATGTCAAGGTGTCATAACAAAAACATCTTAAACAATGTCATATTTGCATTCACAATGTCATTATTGAGCGAAAGTCACTTAATGACAGTTGTCAAACATGCATAAAGCTTACTTCATATTCAAGAAATGTGTCATGTCATGATTATGAAGGTGTCATGTTAGGATTATGCACACTCCTTCAAGTAAAGTGTGACCAAATATTCTCTGATTTTAACCAATCAAAAATTGATTGAAAATAATTTTTGACTATATTTAGTTCTATATTTATATTTATTTGTGCACCTGATAAATTGCATTAAGTAATTAACTTTAAGTAACACTCACACAAAGAATATGTGAATAAAAATCGTTTTATATGTGGTATGCTTTTGTTTAGTGAATTCATCAAACGCACCATTGCATGGAGATAAACATTGCATTCTTGAAAAACTAGTATTAAGCAATGATTGTGTTTAAAACACATCATTGTTAGCACCTTGCTTAGCCCAGTTATCATTTTTTTCATGGAAAGAAGATGTGAATAAAGATGTTTGAATTTGGCTTGTAATATATTGGGGGCGGCGTAGTGGTTTTAGAGGGTGAGCACCCACCGGCAGAATCATAAATCAATGATGAATCTCACAATAAATATTGAAATTCTTTTGTTTATTCCATTTTTCGTTTAAATAGTCATAGTTTTACGTTTTTAATAATTCATATGTTTATAGTGAATCTTCATAGTTTATGAAAGTCTGGGTCGAGGGCAAAACTATATTTAAAAAGGTTTATTGTGTAAAAAAAGCTGAAATTTGTTAGCTTTAATAAAAATCAACCCCTGAGACATAAGTGTCGAAATATGACGAAAGCTAACTGTCACAACTTTCAAGGTTGTAGAGAAATCGGATTAAATGGAATCTGCCTCCAGACTTGGAAAAAGAACCTGTAATCTGTTCTCTCTTTCAGAACTCAGATGACCTTCTGGTGGCGTCAGCCGAGTGTCCCAGTGATGACGAGGATCTGGAGGAGTGTGAGCCTGGCACTGGTGAGTACATACACATACTGCAGCACTGAAACCACACAGACCTACACAAGCTTCAGATGCTCATACTACTGTCTTAAATAGAATACTTTTTTATTAAGGAGAGGTGTTTAATGACAGATATATTTCAATTGGATGTAGTGCTGTTACATAGATAATTCCTCAGTGTAATTCCAGCTTGAGCTTCAATTAGTTGTTTTTTTAAGACTATGTAAAACCTCTGTTGTTTATATGTAAAATGAAATTATTCCATAAAATGACATTGCAACTATTCAGGAAATAGCATTCATCAGAAGGATCTGAAATGTAATTTGGTAACACTTTATTTTAAGGTGACAGAGATATATATGTTACTAAATGTACTTAATATAGTAATAACAGGAAATTAAACATAATTAACTAACCTGAACACTATAGCAAGTACATGTTGTTTATTAATATTACTCCGTATAATGTAACTACGCCACCTTAAAATGAAATTTAACCAATCATTTTTACATTATCATTTGTTTCAGAAGTACAGAATTATGTTTCCCATAATGTTTATCTGCATTATTCCCCCATATTAACCTTACAAACACTATGAAAAAAATAATAGAAATGTACTTTGGAGCTCAGCTGATCATTTAGGAAATAAATAATGTTTAGGCTAATGGTTATATTTCCTGAAGGGTGGCTTTCTCCTACTATCTGGGCTATTCATATAACGCTAAGTGGTCATTCAACTGTTGCACGTGTAGTACACTGAATTAATACTCTGTGCTCAGCTATTGCTTCTGTGATTGTGCAGTGTTGCAATCATTCAGTGTCGTTGAGTTCTTTGTGATGGCCCATCTGGAAAATCAGCTGTTGCTGTTTGACATTTGTCCAAGCCTTTGGTTTCATTTCAGATTATTTTAGTTGAACAAAATGTTGGAAAATTAAATGTTTTAACCCTGACATTTCTTATTAAATAATTGGTACAACAGTCTTTTTTTTTTTTTTTTTGGCTAGGTCTCAAAACCTAGTCAGCTGCCTGCCTAGCTTGTTTGGGCATCGTTTGAGTGACGCGAAAAACAAATCTCTCGAATTGTCGGTTGAAAACCTTCAAAAATAACACATTGTACATTATATGTAATTTAAAGCAGTATAGCTTGTTTACTTCATGGATAAGGTTTTCCCATAATGTGATGTGACAAGCTTCATTCAAGGTAGAGGAGAAATGTTTTAAAATAAAATAAAATGCATGCATATATATATATATATATATATATATATATATATATAATTGTTATTAAAAAATGTCTAAAGTTTGAGTAACTAAAGATTTTTTAGTGTTTTTGAAAGAAGTCTCTTATTCTCATAAGAAAGATAATTTATTTGATCACAAATAGAGTAAAAAAATCAAATTTTACTTTATAAAGTTACTAAATTGGTGCTAAATAAACATTCCTTATTGTTATTATTTATGTGGAAAACAGTGCTGCTGAATATTTTTGTGGAAATATGTATGGAATCTTTTTCTTTGATGAATACAAAAGTTCAAATGAACAGCATTTATATGGAATATAAATATTTTTTTCTTTAATATTTTAGTCTTTACTGTCACATTTTAATACATCCTTGTGAAAAAAAAAGGTCTTTAAAAAAAACTAACCCCAAACTTTTGAACAGTAGAGTATAAAATTAAAATGCAGCGTTTTGGTTAGCTTAACCACATGCTAAATCAGAATCAAACTAGTCTTGTACACGTCAGTTGTGCGAGGGCCATGTTAGTTTCTTTTTATGAAGTTTTGCCTTTAAAGAGCATCTCATATTAGTCAAATCAATATTGTAGTGAGATTTATAACATGATCCCCTATATAGGCATTACCGCTTACTAAGTTTTGAGACACAGCATTTAAATGATTTATCACAGAATGCACATATGCACAGGATTTTATCATTGCAAAGGGACTTTTGTATTTATACAAGTTAGATGAAAAGACTAGAGCACAGCTGAGTGTGTCAAATAGTATAAAGGGGAGAAAAGTTGTGTTTTTAAAGGGACCATCTTACACACCTTTGTTTTTTGTAATTTGCTTTTTTTCCATGCAAAAATCATGCGGCCTATTTGTTGATGTAAGTGACCCAAACTCCATGGTTTGCTATATTGTTTAACCAAAGAAGAGCCAAGAGCTATTCAAGATATATGAGTTGGTTCTTTTTTAGATGTTATTTGAGTAAACTAGACATAGCCATGTGAATAGGTCTTTTTTTCATTCTACTTCAATATTGTGTAGAATCTTTGTCCTAGAATAAATTACACATAACAAATTGATTTATAATTCTATAACTAATAGAGTGCGCCTGCAGCTATTGTCGAGTCCTCCCTAATTCTTCTTCCTCTCTCGTCCTAGGAGGTGAACTTGTGTTGCCCATAATTACCGTGGACACCCAAGACCCCCTTCCCATGGCCACCCGTTACCCCGCCATCCCCGCCCCTCCCACTTCCCTGACCCCTCTCCAAACCACCAAAGAGTCCCTCATTCTGTCCAACCCCCGTCCGCCGTGCCCTCCGGACCAGGAGGACTGCGGCGACCCCATGGAGGTGTCGGCCTTCGGCTCCGGAGAAATGACGGAGTCCGACGACGAGGACTTTTACAAAAACTCCCCCTTGGTCACGGACAGGACAGTCCTGCCGCCGCCCCCCGCTGTGGGCAAGAGCGGAGGCCAGGGCCCAGGTGACCACCGTCCTCCAGCCCCCGCCCCCACCACCCACCCCAACCAGCTCCACATCCCCGCGGGCAAAATGAACACCCGCGACCAGGTGCTCCTGCCACCCGCCCCGTCCTCCCGCCACACTCCAGGTCTAACCTACCCGCCTGATTTCCCCCATGTGCCCACAGCTCACCCCACCGACCTGATGGAGAAGGGCCGCCCGGGCGCTGTGGAAGTGATCCGGGAGTCCAGCAGCACCACGGGCATGGTGGTCGGCATCGTGGCGGCCGCCGCCCTCTGCATCCTCATCCTCCTCTACGCCATGTATAAGTACCGCAACCGAGACGAAGGCTCGTACCAGGTGGACCAGAGCCGCAACCCGGGCTCCGAAAGCAACGGCGCCGTGGTGAAGGAGAAGACGCCGAGCACGACTGCCGCCATCGCCAAAACCACCACCAAGGGCAAGAAGAACAAAGACAAGGAGTATTACGTCTGAGCGAACGAACGAGCGCGCGCGAGAGAGGCTGAGGAGGAGGTTCGAGACAGGAAGTGTGCTGAGGATTTTAAAACTTCAAACCACCTCCTCTGCATCCTCAAGCATTTAAGCCACACAATCTTCTGTTTACTTCTCCAAACAAGTTTTTCTGCCACCGAAAGATACGGACCCGTAGGGAATGAGGAGGAAGGCCCTAACGGATAGATACTCCTTTCGTTGCAAAGCCATTGTTGTATGTAATTTTATCTCTATCATGTCTAAAGAAATTCTTCCATTACATTCCAGATGATGTAATGCCCTCTTTGCGATTAAAAATGTATGTTTTGCGTGGTCTGGGCCTCCACAGGAGGGTAACAAAACACCATGGACAGGGAGAGAAAAGCCGCCGGTTTAACTGATGTCTCCACGCACAAGGTTTCGGTGCTATTTATACGTTTATTTAATATAACCTTCACAGAGCTATGAAATTGAGATGTTCTACGAGACGCTCGCTGGTCCTCGTCGTAATAATTTATGAAGAACAGAGGCGATTGTGTTAGTTATTTGCACGAGACGAGCAGATGCTCCCATCAGTTCTTGTGGAGATGTTAAATCTGACACCTTTTTTGGAAGGTGGGAAAAAAAAAAAAAAAAAAAAAACGTGTTCGGTTGAAAAGGCGGCGAATAAAATCCGAAATACTTTGAATTCATTTCCACTCGGATATCTTTTGTCAGGTGGAGAAATTAGGATCTATCTGTCCCTGTCATGAAACACATGAATCTAATTCTTTCTTTGTTGTTTATTCGCCATGGTTTCATAAACACGTTCTCGCTTACAATCGCAGATCAGACGCCGAAGCCTGCTTTGACAGCGACACCTCCACCAGCAGGTGTAGAAAAGCTCAGAAGGTTGTTAGAACTTTAAAAAGCCCACAAAAGGCATATCTCTCTCTCTCTCCATGGTGTCGGAACATTGTGATCTGCTAGGCTACTAATTGTGTTCCATGCATGATGTATTCACATTCAGCTTTCCATGAGAGTATTTTGATATGAAAAACATAAAGTTGATAACTCTCATCTCACCCGGAGGGATTCATAACACCGTGGGCGAACACGACGCAGACAAAAGAGACCTCAGAAAGCAGGACTGTCCTGAACTGAACATCAGCTTGGACAAAAGATGTATCTATGTAAATACAGACAATGCTGAAAACACTTCGGGAGACAGGTTTGTGTGTATCGTGCATACGATGCGTATGTGCGCTTGTGTGTGTGTGTGTGTGCGTGTGAGTGTTTGTCCTCGTTCGTCCTCCGGCATGAGAAAGATATACGCAAGACTACGAGAATTATTTCTCTTGCCTCCTATATTCTCTATGGTGTGAAATTACAACCCAATACCCATCCGAATGAGACTACAGACACTGAAACAAACTGGATAAGGAGAACAGAGGCGAAATCATATTTTCAGTCTCTTCTAGGAGGGAAAAAGGGAACTTGTTCTCATCAGAATGCCAGCTCAACCTCCTCCCAAACCTTGAAGGAGAGCGTAAAAGAGCGAACTGACAAGACTTTTATGGATAAAGCAGCACAACCTTGTGTCCAGACTTTTGTATCAAAGGACACCTCCTGGAAAGGAGGGGAAAAAAGAAAGAAAAAAAAAAACACAGTATACTGTCTAGATATTTCTCACATTTGAAAATATGGTTTTACTGAATTGACATTCCTTGTTATTACAAAGAGGTTTTTGTTTAGTCCTTTCTCTGCAAATGAAAAAAAAAATGTTATTAAGAGAAGATATTACTTCAACTATGAATTGATTTTCAAATGTAAAATTCTGGGGGGAAAAAAATGTTTTGGGATTTTATTGAATTTGGTAAAATATGAAGCATTACAACTAGCCATACCTCCATTCCTACGTACTAATTTATTTTGTTACGTCATCGACAGGGCAATTTGTTTCAGTTTTTTTTTTTTTTTTTTTTTTTTTTTTGGTGTGTGTTTTTATTTTGTTTGTTCTTTTAAGATATAATTGTCATTTACCTATGCTGGTCAAAGTATATTCCCGTTCTTAATGTAATTGTAAAGTGTTACTGTGAGATGAAATCTAAATATGTGTACATTGACAGAGGGAAAAATACACTTGGTTCTATACTTCGTACTGATTTGTTTAGTGTGGTCTCTTTTATTTATAAAAATCTTGCCTTAAAGAGTTATACATATTAAGCAGCAATTGACTGGAGTAATGATGCTGAAAAATCAGCTTTGCATCACAGGAATAAATTACATTCGTAATGTATTAAAACAGAAATCAGTTATTTCAAATTTGAAAGAGTATTTCACAATTGTACTGTATTTTGATCAAATAAAGGTAGTCTTTAAAAAAACTTTCAAAAAACTTTTTTGAATGGTAGTGTAGGTCACCCAAAAAATATCAAAATTATGTTAGCTTTCGTCTAAATGCATGGCTTTTTTCTATTGTGTAAAAGGCATGCAAAAGGAACAAAATATAAAATTTTATGTTGCACAGTAACAACATAAAGGTGATTAAATGATGAAATCTTCACCTAATTTGTTGTTGTCTAAAGTTTTAGACTCTCGTATTTAAAACTGAACATAAACGGTGTCGTCTTAGACTACTGGTATTTGGAGAACCATTATTTCCCAGTGTCTTTCCTGCCTACAAGGTTTATCCATGTAAGAACTCTCACACTGTGAACTCAAGCCCTTGTCTTACATGGCAATTTCATCATCTGGTCTTATATATTGATGAGTTCCTACCACAGAACACTCCACATACTGCTAAGGCAAGGCGAGTTTATTTATATAGCACATATCATAGTTGAATTCAAAGTCCTTTACACAGACGAAATTAAAATAATCAAAACAAATGAAAATGATTAAAACGGTTTAGAATAAAAAATAAAATAAAAACAGTCGGACGAACAGTGGCACAGTGCTGATTCAGTAAATGCACAGCTATGCGTCTCATATTGACGCTAAAGGATGCTAGTCACCTGTATGATGCCTTGGGTTCTGCGTGTTATATTGACGCTAAAGGGTGCCATGTGAGGAGTATTTCGACGAAACGACTTCAGTTTTGTCTTTGTTTAACTGAAGAAAATTTTGGCACTTCCAACTGTTAATTTCATCAATGCATTGGCACAGGGAGTCAATGGGGCTGTAGTCGTTAGGCGATAGGGCTAAGTAGAGCTGTGTGTCATAATAATAATAATTCTTCTGATGTCAATTCTAATACAAAGACGTCTTTAGTTTCCTGCTAGATCTAGGTAGACAGGCCTCTAAACAACACTCTTCATTTATGGTCTTGTAGGATCTGAAAGGAGAGCAGCCCCCACGTTCTCTTTCCCCTCTCTCTGCACCCACTCTATATTATGTTCTGCAGGTACTTGTTCAGCTAACTACACGCTGCAGTACAGTTTGAGCTATTTAAAGACTGGAGCTAAAAGTGTGTTTATGGAGAGCTGTTTCCTGGAATAAGAGGCAGCTTGATTTTGGAAAAGATTCAGACTGATAAAGCTATATCTGGAGCGAGCCTTTCAAAGGATGAGAGCTGGCAATGACACACTTCTGTTTTGATCATTATCCTGGG